>OY282643.1:82020572-82538794 GCA_958299015.1 Tetanocera ferruginea
TAAAATGTAAAATGTAAAATGTAAAATGTAAAATGTAAAATGTAAAATGTAAAATGTAAAATGTAAAATGTAAAATGTAAAATGTAAAATGTAAAATGTAAAATGTAAAATGTAAAATGTAAAATGTAAAATGTAAAATGTAAAATGTAAAATGTAAAATGTAAAATGTAAAATGTAAAATGTAAAATGTAAAATGTAAAATGTAAAATGTAAAATGTAAAATGTAAAATGTAAAATGTAAAATGTAAAATGTAAAATGTAAAATGTAAAATGTAAAATGTAAAATGTAAAATGTAAAATGTAAAATGTAAAATGTAAAATGTAAAATGTAAAATGTAAAATGTAAAATGTAAAATGTAAAATGTAAAATGTAAAATGTAAAATGTAAAATGTAAAATGTAAAATGTAAAATGTAAAATGTAAAATGTAAAATGTAAAATGTAAAATGTAAAATGTAAAATGTAAAATGTAAAATGTAAAATGTAAAATGTAAAATGTAAAATGTAAAATGTAAAATGTAAAATGTAAAATGTAAAATGTAAAATGTAAAATGTAAAATGTAAAATGTAAAATGTAAAATGTAAAATGTAAAATGTAAAATGTAAAATGTAAAATGTAAAATGTAAAATGTAAAATGTAAAATGTAAAATGTAAAATGTAAAATGTAAAATGTAAAATGTAAAATGTAAAATGTAAAATGTAAAATGTAAAATGTAAAATGTAAAATGTAAAATGTAAAATGTAAAATGTAAAATGTAAAATGTAAAATGTAAAATGTAAAATGTAAAATGTAAAATGTAAAATGTAAAATGTAAAATGTAAAATGTAAAATGTAAAATGTAAAATGTAAAATGTAAAATGTAAAATGTAAAATGTAAAATGTAAAATGTAAAATGTAAAATGTAAAATGTAAAATGTAAAATGTAAAATGTAAAATGTAAAATGTAAAATGTAAAATGTAAAATGTAAAATGTAAAATGTAAAATGTAAAATGTAAAATGTAAAATGTAAAATGTAAAATGTAAAATGTAAAATGTAAAATGTAAAATGTAAAATGTAAAATGTAAAATGTAAAATGTAAAATGTAAAATGTAAAATGTAAAATGTAAAATGTAAAATGTAAAATGTAAAATGTAAAATGTAAAATGTAAAATGTAAAATGTAAAATGTAAAATGTAAAATGTAAAATGTAAAATGTAAAATGTAAAATGTAAAATGTAAAATGTAAAATGTAAAATGTAAAATGTAAAATGTAAAATGTAAAATGTAAAATGTAAAATGTAAAATGTAAAATGTAAAATGTAAAATGTAAAATGTAAAATGTAAAATGTAAAATGTAAAATGTAAAATGTAAAATGTAAAATGTAAAATGTAAAATGTAAAATGTAAAATGTAAAATGTAAAATGTAAAATGTAAAATGTAAAATGTAAAATGTAAAATGTAAAATGTAAAATGTAAAATGTAAAATGTAAAATGTAAAATGTAAAATGTAAAATGTAAAATGTAAAATGTAAAATGTAAAATGTAAAATGTAAAATGTAAAATGTAAAATGTAAAATGTAAAATGTAAAATGTAAAATGTAAAATGTAAAATGTAAAATGTAAAATGTAAAATGTAAAATGTAAAATGTAAAATGTAAAATGTAAAATGTAAAATGTAAAATGTAAAATGTAAAATGTAAAATGTAAAATGTAAAATGTAAAATGTAAAATGTAAAATGTAAAATGTAAAATGTAAAATGTAAAATGTAAAATGTAAAATGTAAAATGTAAAATGTAAAATGTAAAATGTAAAATGTAAAATGTAAAATGTAAAATGTAAAATGTAAAATGTAAAATGTAAAATGTAAAATGTAAAATGTAAAATGTAAAATGTAAAATGTAAAATGTAAAATGTAAAATGTAAAATGTAAAATGTAAAATGTAAAATGTAAAATGTAAAATGTAAAATGTAAAATGTAAAATGTAAAATGTAAAATGTAAAATGTAAAATGTAAAATGTAAAATGTAAAATGTAAAATGTAAAATGTAAAATGTAAAATGTAAAATGTAAAATGTAAAATGTAAAATGTAAAATGTAAAATGTAAAATGTAAAATGTAAAATGTAAAATGTAAAATGTAAAATGTAAAATGTAAAATGTAAAATGTAAAATGTAAAATGTAAAATGTAAAATGTAAAATGTAAAATGTAAAATGTAAAATGTAAAATGTAAAATGTAAAATGTAAAATGTAAAATGTAAAATGTAAAATGTAAAATGTAAAATGTAAAATGTAAAATGTAAAATGTAAAATGTAAAATGTAAAATGTAAAATGTAAAATGTAAAATGTAAAATGTAAAATGTAAAATGTAAAATGTAAAATGTAAAATGTAAAATGTAAAATGTAAAATGTAAAATGTAAAATGTAAAATGTAAAATGTAAAATGTAAAATGTAAAATGTAAAATGTAAAATGTAAAATGTAAAATGTAAAATGTAAAATGTAAAATGTAAAATGTAAAATGTAAAATGTAAAATGTAAAATGTAAAATGTAAAATGTAAAATGTAAAATGTAAAATGTAAAATGTAAAATGTAAAATGTAAAATGTAAAATGTAAAATGTAAAATGTAAAATGTAAAATGTAAAATGTAAAATGTAAAATGTAAAATGTAAAATGTAAAATGTAAAATGTAAAATGTAAAATGTAAAATGTAAAATGTAAAATGTAAAATGTAAAATGTAAAATGTAAAATGTAAAATGTAAAATGTAAAATGTAAAATGTAAAATGTAAAATGTAAAATGTAAAATGTAAAATGTAAAATGTAAAATGTAAAATGTAAAATGTAAAATGTAAAATGTAAAATGTAAAATGTAAAATGTAAAATGTAAAATGTAAAATGTAAAATGTAAAATGTAAAATGTAAAATGTAAAATGTAAAATGTAAAATGTAAAATGTAAAATGTAAAATGTAAAATGTAAAATGTAAAATGTAAAATGTAAAATGTAAAATGTAAAATGTAAAATGTAAAATGTAAAATGTAAAATGTAAAATGTAAAATGTAAAATGTAAAATGTAAAATGTAAAATGTAAAATGTAAAATGTAAAATGTAAAATGTAAAATGTAAAATGTAAAATGTAAAATGTAAAATGTAAAATGTAAAATGTAAAATGTAAAATGTAAAATGTAAAATGTAAAATGTAAAATGTAAAATGTAAAATGTAAAATGTAAAATGTAAAATGTAAAATGTAAAATGTAAAATGTAAAATGTAAAATGTAAAATGTAAAATGTAAAATGTAAAATGTAAAATGTAAAATGTAAAATGTAAAATGTAAAATGTAAAATGTAAAATGTAAAATGTAAAATGTAAAATGTAAAATGTAAAATGTAAAATGTAAAATGTAAAATATAAAATATAAAATATAAAATACTAGCTGACCCGACAGACGTTGTCCTGTCCAAACTTCAATATGTATATATCATTGTGTTTGTTTTCGGAGTAGGTGGTTTTCGGGTAGTGCATAGTCGGGCTAGACCATCTTTAGAGTTTCTTTACTTGTTTTTTATTTACAAATATTGTGTTATAACATCATTAGTGTCATTATAGCACTAATAGTTTTGTAGAAGAGCAAGTTTATAAAGTGTATTTTCATTCTAAAAACGGACATTTTTAAATTAGCTTCTTAAACGTACGTATGATTTTAAAACGATCGGTTGATAGTTTAAAATAAAAATTTTAAAAAATAGCTTCTTATTATTCTTCAATTCTGAAATTTTCATTTTAAAATATTTAACGAACGTTTAATATTCATTCGCTCATTTTAAAATGTCCGTTTTGTAAATGAAAATAAATGTTAGAAGAACAAAATTTTCTCTGTGTAGAATTCGGGTTTTATGTCTGTCCGATGAAACTTTAAGTAGCTACAAAGAAACTACAAAATTTACATAATTTTGTAAATTTTGATAAATTTAAGAAATGTTAAAATGTTATATGATGTTGAAATGATACAGTCTTGATGGTTGAAAGAGCACTTTCGCATTGGTGAACGTATCGTATCTGAGCAGTGAATAACTAACCATAAAAAGCCCCGATTTAAATTAAAAAAGGAAAGTTAAAGAGAATTTCCTCATTAAGCTAAAAAAAAATTTTTAATTTTTATTATATTAAAATATAGTTATATAAAAAGGTACACTGCGCAACAGATGCAACAGATGGAAAATATCGTTAAAAAATATATTTTAAGGCCTCGGAGTACCACATATACCGAGGTTTTATACAGCAAAATTTTGAAAAAAGCAACACAAAAAACTTTAATTTTTTAAAACGTTGTTCAGGCTTTAGGTCAAAAAAAACCACACACAAAGTAAAAGGTCGATAAAATAAAGTAACAACAATTTTTTCAAAAAACGTATCCATAAAAAAAAATGTTTGCTATTTTCGTGTTAAGAGAGCCCAAATTTATAAGGGATATATAGTGGGATGCCATGTACAAAAACAGTGACGCATACTGTAATCGTTTGCAAATAGAGTTCTCCGGACCCTGTTCTACAACACTTTTTTTACATATTTGCTTACCTTGTAAGAGTGAATTCTTTGATATTTACAGACTAAACATATGAACTTGGCACATCAAGACATCATTAAATAAAACAAATCCACATATTACACTTAAATAAAAGCACTTAAAATACCAAAAAAAGCACCCATAGCCAATTGGGGTGATTTAGGTTTAAAAGCGAATACAACACTTGATTTCTTTACCTGTTTGCAAGTTTGTTATACCCTACCTCCCATACAACGCAAAAATCGAAAACTGCAAAACTAAGCTCATAATAAACTTCCAACAATAAAATTTGGTATGTATATACTTTATATCAAAACACGCCCATCTCCCATTCAACCAAAAGATTGAAAACTCACTTTATATCAAAACACGCCCATCTCCCATTCAGCCAAAAAATTGAAAACTCAATATGTACACGCCTACCTCCCATACAAACCAAAAAATTTAAAACTGTATAAATATGCTTATGTTTGTCTAACAGAAATAAAGTTTGGTATGTATGTATTTTATACTAAAGCTAATGTGTGTTCGAAAATTGGGCGTAGTCCGTCGACTAACACGCCCATCTTCCATACAACCCACAATAGTGAAAGCACTAAAAGGGCATAAACATTTGAGTCTTTTATTTTGGTTGTTATAATAGTATTTGTAATTTTTGTTGACAGCGTGTTTATTATATATGCTTTCAGATAGGATCACAAAGTGAAGTGATTTTTTGTGTGCAGCCTAAACAAAGGACGTTATTGACCAGAAAAATCCCCGTTTCGTCTGATCAAAAAATCTTTTATCGTTCAGTTTAGCAGTGATGTCAACGTTCAAGAAAACACCACTGTTAATTTGGAGATAAATTGATCCTATAAATAAGTTTCCAATGCATTGGAATGTACAAACTGGTATTACTTTTAACGGCACCACAATTTTCAGAAACGTTTCGAAATGTTAAACAAATCTAGCTAGACGCATTGCTTGCGGATCATATTTTTAGAATTCTTACATTTTTAATCCTTTGTCCATATTTCCGATATGGTAACTGATAATTTTGCCAGAACAATGCAGAAAATCTGATGAAATCAATGCCTTTTCAGGTTAAATCGGGGGTTTTTTTTTGTTGATAGAAAATATACTGGCAATTTTATATTGAAGTGTTTTATTAGTTGCACTTACCATCTCCGAATTGGCTCAAATTTTTTTCTTGAATTGGTTTAATGATTAGAAACCAAATCCGAAGTTATACATTTTTGCAATCATTTTTCGCGGCCAAAATAGGGTCTACTTTGAGACAACGTAGCTCAGTCAATTTAAATACGATTTTCGTAAATAGGTTATCATTGGAAAAGAAAGGAAAAATATAAAACTTTTGGAAATATTGCAGTAAGTCAACCCATTTTTAACTTCAAAGTATAATGCCATCACCAGACGCTATAATTTTTTTTAACTTTCATAATATAAGCTGTTTTAAGGTTTCATTACCTTTCTAGCGATATAAAATTAAGGTATACTCTTAAAGAGTTCGGAAGTTGTAGCGATACAACGTGAAGTGTTAATGAATTTTCAATACAAATTCAACAAATTTTTAATACAAAAACAAATGAGAAAAAATATTTTATGAAAATTTAATGTAAGAAATGTAATGACAGCTAGTTGAATTTTTATTGAAAATTCATTAATATTTCACGGTTTTCAATCTTCTAAGTCCATCTAGAACGTGAAAATTATAAAAATTATAAAAATGAAAATTATAGCGTCTGATGCTGCATGGCATTAAACTTTTAAATTAAAAATTGGTTGACTTACTGCAGATTTCTATGTTTTAGTTTGGTTTTCATGTACAATAAATTTTCGCTTTTATATTTTATATTTTATATTTTATATTTTATATTTTATATTTTATATTTTATATTTTATATTTTATATTTTATATTTTATATTTTATATTTTATATTTTATATTTTATATTTTATATTTTATATTTTATATTTTATATTTTATATTTTATATTTTATATTTTATATTTTATATTTTATATTTTATATTTTATATTTTATATTTTATATTTTATATTTTATATTTTATATTTTATATTTTATATTTTATATTTTATATTTTATATTTTATATTTTATATTTTATATTTTATATTTTATATTTTATATTTTATATTTTATATTTTATATTTTATATTTTATATTTTATATTTTATATTTTATATTTTATATTTTATATTTTATATTTTATATTTTATATTTTATATTTTATATTTTATATTTTATATTTTATATTTTATATTTTATATTTTATATTTTATATTTTATATTTTATATTTTATATTTTATATTTTATATTTTATATTTTATATTTTATATTTTATATTTTATATTTTATATTTTATATTTTATATTTTATATTTTATATTTTATATTTTATATTTTATATTTTATATTTTATATTTTATATTTTATATTTTATATTTTATATTTTATATTTTATATTTTATATTTTATATTTTATATTTTATATTTTATATTTTATATTTTATATTTTATATTTTATATTTTATATTTTATATTTTATATTTTATATTTTATATTTTATATTTTATATTTTATATTTTATATTTTATATTTTATATTTTATATTTTATATTTTATATTTTATATTTTATATTTTATATTTTATATTTTATATTTTATATTTTATATTTTATATTTTATATTTTATATTTTATATTTTATATTTTATATTTTATATTTTATATTTTATATTTTATATTTTATATTTTATATTTTATATTTTATATTTTATATTTTATATTTTATATTTTATATTTTATATTTTATATTTTATATTTTATATTTTATATTTTATATTTTATATTTTATATTTTATATTTTATATTTTATATTTTATATTTTATATTTTATATTTTATATTTTATATTTTATATTTTATATTTTATATTTTATATTTTATATTTTATATTTTATATTTTATATTTTATATTTTATATTTTATATTTTATATTTTATATTTTATATTTTATATTTTATATTTTATATTTTATATTTTATATTTTATATTTTATATTTTATATTTTATATTTTATATTTTATATTTTATATTTTATATTTTATATTTTATATTTTATATTTTATATTTTATATTTTATATTTTATATTTTATATTTTATATTTTATATTTTATATTTTATATTTTATATTTTATATTTTATATTTTATATTTTATATTTTATATTTTATATTTTATATTTTATATTTTATATTTTATATTTTATATTTTATATTTTATATTTTATATTTTATATTTTATATTTTATATTTTATATTTTATATTTTATATTTTATATTTTATATTTTATATTTTATATTTTATATTTTATATTTTATATTTTATATTTTATATTTTATATTTTATATTTTATATTTTATATTTTATATTTTATATTTTATATTTTATATTTTATATTTTATATTTTATATTTTATATTTTATATTTTATATTTTATATTTTATATTTTATATTTTATATTTTATATTTTATATTTTATATTTTATATTTTATATTTTATATTTTATATTTTATATTTTATATTTTATATTTTATATTTTATATTTTATATTTTATATTTTATATTTTATATTTTATATTTTATATTTTATATTTTATATTTTATATTTTATATTTTATATTTTATATTTTATATTTTATATTTTATATTTTATATTTTATATTTTATATTTTATATTTTATATTTTATATTTTATATTTTATATTTTATATTTTATATTTTATATTTTATATTTTATATTTTATATTTTATATTTTATATTTTATATTTTATATTTTATATTTTATATTTTATATTTTATATTTTATATTTTATATTTTATATTTTATATTTTATATTTTATATTTTATATTTTATATTTTATATTTTATATTTTATATTTTATATTTTATATTTTATATTTTATATTTTATATTTTATATTTTATATTTTATATTTTATATTTTATATTTTATATTTTATATTTTATATTTTATATTTTATATTTTATATTTTATATTTTATATTTTATATTTTATATTTTATATTTTATATTTTATATTTTATATTTTATATTTTATATTTTATATTTTATATTTTATATTTTATATTTTATATTTTATATTTTATATTTTATATTTTATATTTTATATTTTATATTTTATATTTTATATTTTATATTTTATATTTTATATTTTATATTTTATATTTTATATTTTATATTTTATATTTTATATTTTATATTTTATATTTTATATTTTATATTTTATATTTTATATTTTATATTTTATATTTTATATTTTATATTTTATATTTTATATTTTATATTTTATATTTTATATTTTATATTTTATATTTTATATTTTATATTTTATATTTTATATTTTATATTTTATATTTTATATTTTATATTTTATATTTTATATTTTATATTTTATATTTTATATTTTATATTTTATATTTTATATTTTATATTTTATATTTTATATTTTATATTTTATATTTTATATTTTATATTTTATATTTTATATTTTATATTTTATATTTTATATTTTATATTTTATATTTTATATTTTATATTTTATATTTTATATTTTATATTTTATATTTTATATTTTATATTTTATATTTTATATTTTATATTTTATATTTTATATTTTATATTTTATATTTTATATTTTATATTTTATATTTTATATTTTATATTTTATATTTTATATTTTATATTTTATATTTTATATTTTATATTTTATATTTTATATTTTATATTTTATATTTTATATTTTATATTTTATATTTTATATTTTATATTTTATATTTTATATTTTATATTTTATATTTTATATTTTATATTTTATATTTTATATTTTATATTTTATATTTTATATTTTATATTTTATATTTTATATTTTATATTTTATATTTTATATTTTATATTTTATATTTTATATTTTATATTTTATATTTTATATTTTATATTTTATATTTTATATTTTATATTTTATATTTTATATTTTATATTTTATATTTTATATTTTATATTTTATATTTTATATTTTATATTTTATATTTTATATTTTATATTTTATATTTTATATTTTATATTTTATATTTTATATTTTATATTTTATATTTTATATTTTATATTTTATATTTTATATTTTATATTTTATATTTTATATTTTATATTTTATATTTTATATTTTATATTTTATATTTTATATTTTATATTTTATATTTTATATTTTATATTTTATATTTTATATTTTATATTTTATATTTTATATTTTATATTTTATATTTTATATTTTATATTTTATATTTTATATTTTATATTTTATATTTTATATTTTATATTTTATATTTTATATTTTATATTTTATATTTTATATTTTATATTTTATATTTTATATTTTATATTTTATATTTTATATTTTATATTTTATATTTTATATTTTATATTTTATATTTTATATTTTATATTTTATATTTTATATTTTATATTTTATATTTTATATTTTATATTTTATATTTTATATTTTATATTTTATATTTTATATTTTATATTTTATATTTTATATTTTATATTTTATATTTTATATTTTATATTTTATATTTTATATTTTATATTTTATATTTTATATTTTATATTTTATATTTTATATTTTATATTTTATATTTTATATTTTATATTTTATATTTTATATTTTATATTTTATATTTTATATTTTATATTTTATATTTTATATTTTATATTTTATATTTTATATTTTATATTTTATATTTTATATTTTATATTTTATATTTTATATTTTATATTTTATATTTTATATTTTATATTTTATATTTTATATTTTATATTTTATATTTTATATTTTATATTTTATATTTTATATTTTATATTTTATATTTTATATTTTATATTTTATATTTTATATTTTATATTTTATATTTTATATTTTATATTTTATATTTTATATTTTATATTTTATATTTTATATTTTATATTTTATATTTTATATTTTATATTTTATATTTTATATTTTATATTTTATATTTTATATTTTATATTTTATATTTTATATTTTATATTTTATATTTTATATTTTATATTTTATATTTTATATTTTATATTTTATATTTTATATTTTATATTTTATATTTTATATTTTATATTTTATATTTTATATTTTATATTTTATATTTTATATTTTATATTTTATATTTTATATTTTATATTTTATATTTTATATTTTATATTTTATATTTTATATTTTATATTTTATATTTTATATTTTATATTTTATATTTTATATTTTATATTTTATATTTTATATTTTATATTTTATATTTTATATTTTATATTTTATATTTTATATTTTATATTTTATATTTTATATTTTATATTTTATATTTTATATTTTATATTTTATATTTTATATTTTATATTTTATATTTTATATTTTATATTTTATATTTTATATTTTATATTTTATATTTTATATTTTATATTTTATATTTTATATTTTATATTTTATATTTTATATTTTATATTTTATATTTTATATTTTATATTTTATATTTTATATTTTATATTTTATATTTTATATTTTATATTTTATATTTTATATTTTATATTTTATATTTTATATTTTATATTTTATATTTTATATTTTATATTTTATATTTTATATTTTATATTTTATATTTTATATTTTATATTTTATATTTTATATTTTATATTTTATATTTTATATTTTATATTTTATATTTTATATTTTATATTTTATATTTTATATTTTATATTTTATATTTTATATTTTATATTTTATATTTTATATTTTATATTTTATATTTTATATTTTATATTTTATATTTTATATTTTATATTTTATATTTTATATTTTATATTTTATATTTTATATTTTATATTTTATATTTTATATTTTATATTTTATATTTTATATTTTATATTTTATATTTTATATTTTATATTTTATATTTTATATTTTATATTTTATATTTTATATTTTATATTTTATATTTTATATTTTATATTTTATATTTTATATTTTATATTTTATATTTTATATTTTATATTTTATATTTTATATTTTATATTTTATATTTTATATTTTATATTTTATATTTTATATTTTATATTTTATATTTTATATTTTATATTTTATATTTTATATTTTATATTTTATATTTTATATTTTATATTTTATATTTTATATTTTATATTTTATATTTTATATTTTATATTTTATATTTTATATTTTATATTTTATATTTTATATTTTATATTTTATATTTTATATTTTATATTTTATATTTTATATTTTATATTTTATATTTTATATTTTATATTTTATATTTTATATTTTATATTTTATATTTTATATTTTATATTTTATATTTTATATTTTATATTTTATATTTTATATTTTATATTTTATATTTTATATTTTATATTTTATATTTTATATTTTATATTTTATATTTTATATTTTATATTTTATATTTTATATTTTATATTTTATATTTTATATTTTATATTTTATATTTTATATTTTATATTTTATATTTTATATTTTATATTTTATATTTTATATTTTATATTTTATATTTTATATTTTATATTTTATATTTTATATTTTATATTTTATATTTTATATTTTATATTTTATATTTTATATTTTATATTTTATATTTTATATTTTATATTTTATATTTTATATTTTATATTTTATATTTTATATTTTATATTTTATATTTTATATTTTATATTTTATATTTTATATTTTATATTTTATATTTTATATTTTATATTTTATATTTTATATTTTATATTTTATATTTTATATTTTATATTTTATATTTTATATTTTATATTTTATATTTTATATTTTATATTTTATATTTTATATTTTATATTTTATATTTTATATTTTATATTTTATATTTTATATTTTATATTTTATATTTTATATTTTATATTTTATATTTTATATTTTATATTTTATATTTTATATTTTATATTTTATATTTTATATTTTATATTTTATATTTTATATTTTATATTTTATATTTTATATTTTATATTTTATATTTTATATTTTATATTTTATATTTTATATTTTATATTTTATATTTTATATTTTATATTTTATATTTTATATTTTATATTTTATATTTTATATTTTATATTTTATATTTTATATTTTATATTTTATATTTTATATTTTATATTTTATATTTTATATTTTATATTTTATATTTTATATTTTATATTTTATATTTTATATTTTATATTTTATATTTTATATTTTATATTTTATATTTTATATTTTATATTTTATATTTTATATTTTATATTTTATATTTTATATTTTATATTTTATATTTTATATTTTATATTTTATATTTTATATTTTATATTTTATATTTTATATTTTATATTTTATATTTTATATTTTATATTTTATATTTTATATTTTATATTTTATATTTTATATTTTATATTTTATATTTTATATTTTATATTTTATATTTTATATTTTATATTTTATATTTTATATTTTATATTTTATATTTTATATTTTATATTTTATATTTTATATTTTATATTTTATATTTTATATTTTATATTTTATATTTTATATTTTATATTTTATATTTTATATTTTATATTTTATATTTTATATTTTATATTTTATATTTTATATTTTATATTTTATATTTTATATTTTATATTTTATATTTTATATTTTATATTTTATATTTTATATTTTATATTTTATATTTTATATTTTATATTTTATATTTTATATTTTATATTTTATATTTTATATTTTATATTTTATATTTTATATTTTATATTTTATATTTTATATTTTATATTTTATATTTTATATTTTATATTTTATATTTTATATTTTATATTTTATATTTTATATTTTATATTTTATATTTTATATTTTATATTTTATATTTTATATTTTATATTTTATATTTTATATTTTATATTTTATATTTTATATTTTATATTTTATATTTTATATTTTATATTTTATATTTTATATTTTATATTTTATATTTTATATTTTATATTTTATATTTTATATTTTATATTTTATATTTTATATTTTATATTTTATATTTTATATTTTATATTTTATATTTTATATTTTATATTTTATATTTTATATTTTATATTTTATATTTTATATTTTATATTTTATATTTTATATTTTATATTTTATATTTTATATTTTATATTTTATATTTTATATTTTATATTTTATATTTTATATTTTATATTTTATATTTTATATTTTATATTTTATATTTTATATTTTATATTTTATATTTTATATTTTATATTTTATATTTTATATTTTATATTTTATATTTTATATTTTATATTTTATATTTTATATTTTATATTTTATATTTTATATTTTATATTTTATATTTTATATTTTATATTTTATATTTTATATTTTATATTTTATATTTTATATTTTATATTTTATATTTTATATTTTATATTTTATATTTTATATTTTATATTTTATATTTTATATTTTATATTTTATATTTTATATTTTATATTTTATATTTTATATTTTATATTTTATATTTTATATTTTATATTTTATATTTTATATTTTATATTTTATATTTTATATTTTATATTTTATATTTTATATTTTATATTTTATATTTTATATTTTATATTTTATATTTTATATTTTATATTTTATATTTTATATTTTATATTTTATATTTTATATTTTATATTTTATATTTTATATTTTATATTTTATATTTTATATTTTATATTTTATATTTTATATTTTATATTTTATATTTTATATTTTATATTTTATATTTTATATTTTATATTTTATATTTTATATTTTATATTTTATATTTTATATTTTATATTTTATATTTTATATTTTATATTTTATATTTTATATTTTATATTTTATATTTTATATTTTATATTTTATATTTTATATTTTATATTTTATATTTTATATTTTATATTTTATATTTTATATTTTATATTTTATATTTTATATTTTATATTTTATATTTTATATTTTATATTTTATATTTTATATTTTATATTTTATATTTTATATTTTATATTTTATATTTTATATTTTATATTTTATATTTTATATTTTATATTTTATATTTTATATTTTATATTTTATATTTTATATTTTATATTTTATATTTTATATTTTATATTTTATATTTTATATTTTATATTTTATATTTTATATTTTATATTTTATATTTTATATTTTATATTTTATATTTTATATTTTATATTTTATATTTTATATTTTATATTTTATATTTTATATTTTATATTTTATATTTTATATTTTATATTTTATATTTTATATTTTATATTTTATATTTTATATTTTATATTTTATATTTTATATTTTATATTTTATATTTTATATTTTATATTTTATATTTTATATTTTATATTTTATATTTTATATTTTATATTTTATATTTTATATTTTATATTTTATATTTTATATTTTATATTTTATATTTTATATTTTATATTTTATATTTTATATTTTATATTTTATATTTTATATTTTATATTTTATATTTTATATTTTATATTTTATATTTTATATTTTATATTTTATATTTTATATTTTATATTTTATATTTTATATTTTATATTTTATATTTTATATTTTATATTTTATATTTTATATTTTATATTTTATATTTTATATTTTATATTTTATATTTTATATTTTATATTTTATATTTTATATTTTATATTTTATATTTTATATTTTATATTTTATATTTTATATTTTATATTTTATATTTTATATTTTATATTTTATATTTTATATTTTATATTTTATATTTTATATTTTATATTTTATATTTTATATTTTATATTTTATATTTTATATTTTATATTTTATATTTTATATTTTATATTTTATATTTTATATTTTATATTTTATATTTTATATTTTATATTTTATATTTTATATTTTATATTTTATATTTTATATTTTATATTTTATATTTTATATTTTATATTTTATATTTTATATTTTATATTTTATATTTTATATTTTATATTTTATATTTTATATTTTATATTTTATATTTTATATTTTATATTTTATATTTTATATTTTATATTTTATATTTTATATTTTATATTTTATATTTTATATTTTATATTTTATATTTTATATTTTATATTTTATATTTTATATTTTATATTTTATATTTTATATTTTATATTTTATATTTTATATTTTATATTTTATATTTTATATTTTATATTTTATATTTTATATTTTATATTTTATATTTTATATTTTATATTTTATATTTTATATTTTATATTTTATATTTTATATTTTATATTTTATATTTTATATTTTATATTTTATATTTTATATTTTATATTTTATATTTTATATTTTATATTTTATATTTTATATTTTATATTTTATATTTTATATTTTATATTTTATATTTTATATTTTATATTTTATATTTTATATTTTATATTTTATATTTTATATTTTATATTTTATATTTTATATTTTATATTTTATATTTTATATTTTATATTTTATATTTTATATTTTATATTTTATATTTTATATTTTATATTTTATATTTTATATTTTATATTTTATATTTTATATTTTATATTTTATATTTTATATTTTATATTTTATATTTTATATTTTATATTTTATATTTTATATTTTATATTTTATATTTTATATTTTATATTTTATATTTTATATTTTATATTTTATATTTTATATTTTATATTTTATATTTTATATTTTATATTTTATATTTTATATTTTATATTTTATATTTTATATTTTATATTTAATATTTTATATTTTATATTGTATATTGTATATTGTATATTGTATATTGTATATTGTATATTGTATATTGTATATTGTATATTGTATATTGTATATTGTATATTGTATATTGTATATTGTATATTGTATATTGTATATTGTATATTGTATATTGTATATTGTATATTGTATATTGTATATTGTATATTGTATATTGTATATTGTATATTGTATATTGTATATTGTATATTGTATATTGTATATTGTATATTGTATATTGTATATTGTATATTGTATATTGTATATTGTATATTGTATATTGTATATTGTATATTGTATATTGTATATTGTATATTGTATATTGTATATTGTATATTGTATATTGTATATTGTATATTGTATATTGTATATTGTATATTGTATATTGTATATTGTATATTGTATATTGTATATTGTATATTGTATATTGTATATTGTATATTGTATATTGTATATTGTATATTGTATATTGTATATTGTATATTGTATATTGTATATTGTATATTGTATATTGTATATTGTATATTGTATATTGTATATTGTATATTGTATATTGTATATTGTATATTGTATATTGTATATTGTATATTGTATATTGTATATTGTATATTGTATATTGTATATTGTATATTGTATATTGTATATTGTATATTGTATATTGTATATTTTATATTTTATATCGTATAGTTTAATTAATTTTTGTCAAAATTTATTTGTGATGCCATATAAATACACGATCAATTTTATTTAATTTCGTCCTTGGATGTACCTTAATCCGATTTAAAACACAAAAGTTACAACGTTTTTTCTACATCAACTTCGGATATTTTTAGTTGGACGAAAATTGCAAAAATATGAAAAACCCAAAATATAAACAAAATAACCAAATATGTATATCCTACAAACACACACAGCTACAAAATCTTATAAGAACCACAACAACAACGTCGACCTCTAATAAGAACAACAACAACGATCGTGTTGGGTATACCAACAACAATTGCGCTCTCAGTTCTGCGCTCTCAGGCTGCCGATTGTGTTGATTAGGGATGGCAATGGGCATGGGTAGAGACAAACAAACTGGTTTAGAGACTCACGAAACATCAGAAAATAAGCGAACAGCTGCCAGAATTTAACATTTGCAGCTCTTGTTAACAAAGGTTTCATTTACACTTGGTCCGGACCCATCTCGGCGCCTTGACAGAATTTGGTTCTAGACGAACTTGGTTTGATGAAATGTCATCATAATATATGGTTTTTGCTTGTATTCCCATCACGTCAAAGAGCGCCAACTGCTTTTGGTTACTCTTCGAATGAGTGTGGAGAGCGAGATCAATAAACTTTAAAGAGAAGGGTTGATAGTAACATGTAGTCGAAACTCTCGTAACACAAGCGCGTGAAAAGCAAACGACCGAGCAATGCTTAGCATCGGTGGTAATTTCCTAAAAAACTTAACAACTTAATTAAATATATTTATTGTTAAATTTTTTTTAAATAAACCCCGCTTATGGCATTCTGTAGCACAAATATGATATTTTAAAATTTTTTTCATAAAAATCGGTCCAGTAGTTTTGGAGTCTCTACACTCAGAAAAAAGCTGCCATGTAAAATTAACGTTTTTTAATGTTATTTCCAATGTAAATCAGAAAATGTGGATTTTACGTAAGAAAATGTTAAGTTAACATGTATTGTGTTGAATTGATAAGAAAAATATCAAATTGATAATGTAATGTTTTACGTTGCAATATCAATTCTTAATGTTAAAATAACATTTAAAATGTTTTTAGTTCATCATTTTTTACTGTAAAATTGATAGTATTTCATATCCATTTAACATTATAAATGTAGATGTCAACAACAAGCAGATGTAATGTTCATTTAAGAGCTAAGCCGTTAAAACATACAGGTGACCGTGGCACACAGGTTAAGAGTGTGGCTTTGGATGTCCGGAGCCCTGGTTCGAATCCCACTCGTGGCAAATTATTTTTCAATACATTTTTTTTTATCTGCATTAATTTACTGATACTTTTTGATATTTTAAGTGTTAAAATAACATTATTATTTGACAGTTATACATTTTTAAATGTAGGTTTCGTAATGTAAAAAGTACATTAGGATAATATCAATTCTAACATTTTTTAATGTCGGACGACTTTTGTCAACTAAAAATGTTAATTTTACGGTTGTTTAATGTACTTTTTTTTCTGAGTGTAGCGCACTTAATTTTTCCACTTCAATTTTATATAATAGTTTAGATATAGATATGCAATACAAATCGTCCTTGCATGGTTGAAGAAAAAATATACAACCATCACGGTACGGCCGAAAGATGAATTAACATTCACCAAGCATGTTCGATTAGATTAAGTGAGGAGGTCCAAACAGGTTCAGGTTCATTCAGATTATATGTAGTTTTGTATCCATCACCAAGCGAAAATTGTGTTAGTACAGACTCAGCGGTGGTAGGGGAGAGTGGTACTAGTTGTCACAAAATTTGAATGAACCGATGTAACTCCCACAAATCAAGCAATAATGACACTGCAAAACTTTTAAACATAAATTCAATCTTTTATTCTTCAATCCTGATATGAAAAACGTATATTATTTTAAAATAAATTAAGAAATTTCCTTGATAAAAAATTTAACTTGTCTGTGACAAGTTACCCCACTCGTGGGGTAAGTTGTCCCAATGCGTAGTCGCCGTTGTCACACTTCTTAATCGTCATTGCTGTCACAATCCGAAACACAATTTAAGTAGCAATGTATAAAACTATCACTTTAAATGCATTATGTTGCGTTTTAAGCATTGACGACAATTGTTATTGGATCTGACGCTTGACAACAAACTACACATAGTGAATCCACGTTATCTTCATTGATACTAGCTGTATTCAGCTTGCATCATGATATCTGAAGATGTCCGACCTCGGTTTGTAAGTCGTTTGCGATATCTTAGCATATTTCTTTAACTTCAAATAAAACATAGAATACTTTAAAAATGGTTATATAAAATTATATGTGACAACAAGCCCCACAAGCGCTGTGACAACCTGTACCATTTGCAAAAAAAATGTAAACAATGTTCTGTATATTTAAATATAAAGTTTTATCTAAAAATTCATAAGTTTTTGCAAAATATAATATTAATTGTATTGGATATTTATTTAAAGTTGAATATAACACACTTATATTTGTCTACACATAAATTTTAAAAATATATAAAAATACACAAATCCAACTCAGTTTCTTAAATCTCTTTTAATTTTTGCAAAACAAAACTAACGGCACTTGAACTTTCTTGGGATGCTAGACATTGCAATAGCGTATAGATGGCATTGATATTCAACTCGCTAACGTGTTGAATCAAAAGATATCGGCGTTGTGACAACTAGTACTTGAGACCATGGGGACGACTCTCCCGTACTGCAGATAATCTAAAATTTTATGTTTAATTAGTACATGGATTCATTTAAAGACATAACATTTGAAACAGAATTAAAGTCTTCGCAAGCGCTTCTTAGTGGTTCGCTATGCAAGTAATTAGTTCTTCAAAAGTTCATAAAAAGAAACTCAAAAGATCTTCTAGGTCGAAAAGGAACATTAAAGTAAATTTTACTCAGTAAATATGGACTGTCGACATATCCATGTAAGAGTTTTAAAATTCAACTAGCATTTAGCATAGTTCTCCTATTTTTAAAGAAGGTAGATTAATAAGCTGTATTCGATATTTATGAGAAGGTAAATTAAAGTTTGAATTACAATATAGATCGCGTAAGAAGAATAGAAGGAATTGAACAGATTCTATATCGTCAATGTAACACCCATAACGAGGACACTAAACAATTGACGCGTATTCTAGAATGGGCCTGACTATCGACGTAAATAAGGTTTTAGTTATGAAAGGATAATTAAACTCTTTGGACCATCGTTTAATAAATCCTAGAGAACTATTAGCTCTGCTTATTGCTTTATTAATGTGAATGTGAAAGCGAAGTTTGGAGTCCATAATTACTCCGAGATCATCGAAAACCTCTAAAAAGTATAGTACCTTTATTGTAATAAGTTCGAGGAGGTTGTCTTCGAGAAAAATTTTAATTGTTTGCACTTCCCCATTTTGGGCTTCATGCAATTAATTTCGCACCAGTTACAAAGATGGTCAAGATCAGTTTGCAGGAATAAAGAGTCTTGCTCATTTTTACATGACAGAAGAAGCTTAACATCATCAGCGTAAAGCAAGATATTGCTATGCTTTACCACAGATGGTAAATTATTTACATAAAGTAACAACAATTAAAGACCAAGATGGCTTCCTTGAGGTACACTAGAAGTAACAAGAAACTCATATGACTTTACGACGTTAAATATAACCCTTTGTGTGTGAAAATAACAAGATTGCAACGATGCAGTAAAAAGCATAGTAATTGGAATTACAAGTTCTTCACAACAATATTTCAATATACAAGAAGGTAAATTGTCAGTACCGCTTTTATAAGATGTCTTTAGATTTTTCAAGAAGGTTGAAACTGTGTTAATATCAATTGTTGGAGAACATATATCGCCAGGTTGCAGATTTAAAGAATAACTTAAACTATCACTTAGCAAATGAATAAGTAGTCTTAAAAAAATCTGCAAAAGGTTACATATAGTAATATCAACATCCGACTCAAATGTTTTATATTTCATAAAAGATGGATATGAATTTATCTTACGTTTAGTATTAACAAAGTTCCAAAAAGATTTTGCATCAGATTTGAAGTTTAATTGGAATTTTGTTAAATATATGCTATAAGATTACCTACATAATTGATGGTTCTTATATTTAGTTGAGATATAAGAATCAAAATCACAAATATTATGAGATTTTAAGTATTTTTTATAATATATTGATTTTAAGTTTCTCAGATTTTTCAGTTCTTTGGTATACCAAGTGGTCAGTGGCGTAGCGAGCATAACTGGCGCCCGGGGCAAAACAATTTTTTGGCGCCCCCAATGAAATATAAATAAATATTTTTTAATATTTTGTACAAATAATTATTATACACTTATTAAATTACATTAATACAAATAACACTATGCGTCAAAATCAGAAAAAGGTTCTGTACACGACAGTTCATTATATTTTGTTATAGATTTAGGGTCTCTTAACACGAAAATCGCAAAAAAAAATTTTAAAGTTAAGCCTCGTAGGGTAAACTGGGGAAGCCTTGACTTTGGGCCACATTCGACTAAGACATTTTCGGTATGAACGAACCGCTATTTTTAAATAATTTGTATTATAAATTTTGTATTTAAGTTATCGTCACGAAGTTTGACGATTCTTGCATTACATAAAAGTAACTGAATAGGTTTTGTGTTTTTGGGCGGGTAGCTGTTATTTTCCGGCACTGATTCGTAAGGACTTCCTGACCGAGTTATACAAGTTAATCAAAGTACCTTTTACAAATGGTAAAAACTATTTATGGTTTTGAAAATATAAGTGAATTTCAATAAAACTAAATATAAACTAAAAAAATTTAAAGCAAAGAAGCCGAAAGCATTTGGGTACATTTGACATTTTTGATTGGGGTAATTTTGACAAATGTTAGTTGTACGAGTACAAAGATCGAGTAACATCGAGATGTTACCAATTAATTTTAAAGTTTTGAATATATTTCTAAATTGGTTTTAATAAAAAAGAATTGCTTCAAACATCAGAAATAGGACTATCATTAGCCGAAGAAATAAAAGGACATGAAGAAAACAGAACGTTGGTAAACGAATAAAGAATGAAAGTCTAAAGATAATAGCAATTCTGGTAACAACTACAGCTTTGATTCTTTTGGATTAACGCATTAAAGAAACTTGTGGTTATCGTTAACTGGCCCTTAACTACCTAACCTGTTAACTCGTATCCATAATATCTTTGCTAGCAATATTTATTCCTAACTTTGACAGTTCGTTAAAGATAACTGTTGCTTGCTTAACTACTCACTAACTGAAATAATAAAGTTTATATTATTTTATTTCAATTAAGTAAATTTTACTATATGTAATTTTGACATCAATTATATCGAACTGATCATGTAAAATTCGATATTTTAACTCTATTATACTCTTACAAACACGAACTAAAGAAATATTGAATTTTTGTATGAATAAGGCTGGTCTATTTTGAGAATATTTTCAATATTTTTACAACAAAATATTTGTCAGAATTTTCACGCAACAAAAAAATTAATGTTGCAAGTGAAATTCCACGCAAACGGACAGAGTACTAGGATTTACGTGATTTTTAAAGATTTTATATAATTTATAAGATTTTTGTTGAAATATATCTTGTTCAATATTTTCAATATTTTCAATTTTCTTCATGTTTGTTCAACGAATTTTTATATTTGGATGAGTAGTTTTTGCGCTATGATAATTCATAAAAAATCGAAAACTATTTTCATTTTTAGTGAAGAATATAAGCTACCGCCGAAAGAAATGCGTGCAAAAATACGGTCAGGATATGCATTTGAGTGAAGACGCTAAAATTCGACATTGTACTGTATTTTACATATATTATTCAATTTTACACTGATTGATACATTGATACTGAAATAGTAATAAGTATTTGAAGTGCTACTCTCAGCTTTGGAAAAACATCTTGTTCTTTAAATGGAAGTTCTGAACCATTTAAATCTGTATTGTAAAACTCACCAAAATTTTTACAATCTTTTCTAGATCGTTGTACGGATTATCCTTACTTAATAAATTTCCAGCGTCCAGTAAATACCAAAATTTGGAATTAAGGTCCCTAAGTCGTGTAAATTGTGAACTTATTTCCTGATGAAGACGATCAAGAACGCTTTTCATAACGCCAGATTTTTCGCTTTCTGCGGAAAGGTCATAACTCCAGTCAATTCTCCTCGCATTTGTCGGTGACATTTAATACGGATTGTTGTATCGATTCCCTATTTTTTACAAAGATTTTTAACTTTTTCGATAACTTTTTCACATATCTCGTTACGAATTTCTGCAAGTTCAGTCGCCAATAATTTGAAATCATGGAACGCTTCTTTAAACTCAATTTTAGGACCTTGTAATCTGAGCTGCACACGATCAATTCTTTTAGAGTTCATGCCAGAAATGGACTAAAGTTATGATATTTAAATTCGGTTTAAGATAAAGATTGCAGCATTTCTGGTGTTCCACTTGTGGCAGTATTTTCTTCTGCTAATTTTTCTTTTAGTTCTACATATTCTTCCAATAACGCTAACTTCTTGCGGTCTGGCGCTCCATCGTGTTACAGATTCTTTAACAGATTTTTTAAAGCATTTTTTAACAATTTCCATCGTAATGTTGAACGTGAGAAAAAGAGACGTATGTTATCAATTATTCCAAAACATGCTACAATGATTGAATTTTGGTTAGCTGTAGTAACTCCTACTAAATTTAATGTGTGGTTATCACAATTTACAAATGTTGCCTTATTATTTTTTTCTATTATTCTTTGTTGAACGCCAGATATGTGATTTGACTAACTTAATTATTGAATTAATTAATAAAAAAAAATTTTTTGCAAAATTTTGTTTGTCTTGAGAATGATTTGGCGCTTCTCTGCGAGTGGCGCCCGGGGCATGATGACACCCCCTGCCCCCCTCTCGCTACGCCACTGCAAGTGGTACTAGATATTAGAGAGGCTTTTCTCTGAGGAACTGGAGTTAAAAAGCAATTATTAAGAGTATTGTTAAAGGCAAACACAGCAGAATCAAGGGTTTTTGGCAATATTCTTGTAGTATTGATATTAAGTAGTTATGACCAGTTGATAATTGACAAATTATTTCTTAAAATTACATAATTTGTTCTTTTAAAGTTGAACTCTGAAGGAGGATTCAAACGATTTGATATAGATTGTTTGGGAAAATTCAGAGTGATTTCAACAGTCGGATGGTTTAAGTCCTCAGGATGCACAATTGGATCAGACCTATTAACTGAAACAATATAACTATCATAAAAAAAAATAGGGTCTTACAAACGGTTATTTCTATTATGCTGATAGTTGATTTGAAAAAAGTCCTTGACTCGAAAGCTCATTTAAAAATGAGTTAACAGATGAATGTTCTCAAGACGGCAGGAATACTGCAGAATTTTCAGCACAACGGTTTCAAGAAACATTAGGAAGGTTGACGTCACCAGTTATAAAAATGTGGTCGTGAGGCTGAAGTTGTGAGCAAATTTTACCAATCGACAATAGATGTTTCCATACACCTCGACATTGGAATCAGGAGGAATATACGAACATGTAATAAAAATTCTCAAAGAACCAAAATTCACAAAAGAGTACAGCAAAATGCAATATCTAAAAACTCAGATATTATTATTTCTTGATAATAATAGGAATGAGAAGTGTGAAGACTTAAATATTAGGTTAAAGCCAAGTCTCACTGAAAGCAATAATGTCAAAGTGAAGATTATGGCTTAAAATGAACAAATCTGTCAACTTGGTATTTAAACCTAGGACATTCTGGTATACGACTAGGAACTGATAGCAATAATCTAGTTTTTGAGTAAGTGGTGTGGGTAAGTAAAGTAGCGAAAGACATTTTAGGTGTTGACCAAGGAATAAATTCATGAACCACGGTATTTTCAGGCCAAAAACAATGATCCATGACTTTACCAAAGAGATCACCAAGTAAATGAATTTTAAAAGAAGAAGAGAACCGCTCATATGAAAACTTGAATTTGTGAACCGAAATGTTCTTATTAACAAGATTTTATTTTGTGTTTATGTGATGTAGGGGAAAGTCGTCCCCGTTGTCTCAAGTGCTAGTTGTCACAATGCCGATATATTTTGATACAACACGTTATCGAGTTGAATATCAATACCATCTATACGCTATTGCAATGTCTAGCATCCCAAGAAAGTTTAAGTGCCGTTGAATTTGTTTTGTAAAAATTAAAGGTGATTTAAGAAACTAAGTTGGATTTGTGTATTTTTATATTTTTTTGAAATTTGTGTTTAGACAAATAGAAGTATGTTATATTCAACTTTAAATAAATTTCATAGATAACACTTTTTATTTCAATTTAAAGAACATTTCTTTTGCAATGGTACAGGTTGTCACAGCGCTTGCGGTGCTTCTTGTCACATATAATTTCATATAACCATTTTGAAAGTACTCTATGTTTTATTTGAAATTAAGGAAATATGCCAAGAAATCGCAAACGACTTACAAACCGATGTCGGACATCTTCAGATATCATGATGCAAGCCGAATACAGCTAATATCAATGAAGATAACGTGGATTCACTATTTGTTTGTTGTCAAGTGTCCAATCCAATAACAATTGTCGTCAATGTATAAAATGCAAACGTTGTGTACATAATGCACTGAAAGTGCTAGTTTGATACATTGCTACTTGAATTGTTTTTCGGAGTGTGGCAGCGATGACGATTAAGAAGTGTGACAACGGGGACTACGCATTAGGACAACTTACCCCACGAGTGGGGTTACTTGTCCCAGACGAGTTCAATTTTTATCAAGAAAATTTTTTGATATATTTTAAAATAATATACGTTATTTATATCAGGATTGAAGAATAAAATATTGAATTTATGTTTAAAAGTTTTGCAGTGCCATTATTGCTTGATTTGTGGGAGTTACAGTGCTTCATTCAAATTTTGTAACAACAAGTACTACTCTCCCCTATGCATAATATACAACGTATACATAAGAGACATTTATAGGCATTTTTACTTGAGTTATAGCCTGTTTCAAAAGAGAAGAACATTTTCGCGCATGTTCGAGAATAAGAAAATAATTTTGAGAGTGTTCTTCATTCTGATTGGTCGACATTAAAAACAAAAATTGAAAATTCTCTGAGCAGAAAACTATATGAAAAAAAATTAATGTATATTCCTGAATTTTGTTGTTCATCGCAACTGCGCTGCGGAAGTACTGAATTTTATTTTTTAAAATCAACCAATCGAAATTGAAAAAAAGGGGGCGTCAAAAAATAATTTGTTAGCCAAAATTCCACTTCACAATTAGGGTAAATTAGGGAACCTTTGATTTTGGGGCACATTTGACTTTGGCGTTTTCGGTGTGAAGGAAGCGTTATTTTTTAATATTGTATTTGATAAATTTGGCATCTTTAGATTTCAGTAATCGTCACGAAGTTCTGGTAACGACTAAATTGCTGGTCTAATTTTTCCCCACATATTCAGGCACTTCACTTTTAATATTATTATTTCCGAAGAGCATCAACATTAGTAGTGTAATCCCAAACGAGTAAAAGACACTCATAGTTATCGTTAACTTGCTCTTAACTTTACGTACTGTTAACTGGTATTCTCAGCATATTTGTTAGCAATGTTTGTCCCTAACTTTGACAGTTCGTTAAATTTATTTGTTTCAAGCTTAACTCCGTTTAGCTAGGCGTCGCTTACTGAAATAACAATAACGTAAATAATGTTTTAATTTAATTCAGTGAATTAAACTAAAGACTGTTCCAGAAATAACTGTCCTTTTGTTTTTTTTTATTGCAAAAAAACCAATGATGTTTTTTAAAATTCTCTCAGTTTATTATTAAGTGAACATAAAAAATAAATGAAAATTTTATTTACACTGAAAAAATACACTTAAAAAAAATTTCGGTTTTTTACTGACCTTTCGTTAACCTTGGTGTATCCCCGACGCTATTTACGTCGAAATATTATTAGGTTTTTCGCAGTTTTTTTGGTCTTAAGATGTATTTTCATTAAAGCCCAATATCTTTCGATTGGACAAAGTTCGGGGCAATTCGGAGGATTGGCTTCTCTTGGTACCACAGTGACATTATTGACTTGGTACCAATCCATCGTTCTCTGCGCGTAGTGACATGTTGCTGGGTCAGGCCAAAGTAGTACTGAACCATGGTGCTGACGTATAATAGGCAGCAAACGCCGCTCCAGACACTCTCTGATGTAAATTTCGGTGTTGATTGTGCGATCTGTTACAAATTCCTTACTTTGAAGGCCACATTTGCAAATGGCCTGCCACACAACGTATTTCTTTGGAAATTTTGTATGTTTTTCGGTGGTAAATTTAGAGGATGCAGTCACCGCAGTATAATATCCGTGTCCAGGTAACTGCTTGAAATCCGCTTTGCAGTACGTTTCATCGTCGATGGTCACGATGAATAGCGATACAGTTTTCGAGCCTTCCTTTTGGCTTCGGCGTCCTTTTCTTGTGACCTATCAGGTACTTTTTGTACTTTATAGCTTCTTAGCTTGTAAAATGTTGTAATCCGTTGAACACTTGACTTCGATGTTCTCGCTTTTACTGCCATATCACGAACCGAAGTGCTGGACCACTTTTTCTCCCTGAGCCTGGCGTTTTTGATAAAGGGGTAAGCTGGTTGTATCGTTTTATGGTCCTTCCGACAGTTTTCACGCACACGCCAACTTCCTTAGCGGTCTTTTTGTACGTGGTGCTTGGATTTTCCAGGTATTTGCAAATAATAGCTTTTCGCTTTTCTTCCTGTTGAGACAACATCTTTTCAGTAGCTCTTTTATTTAACTTTTTTTTTTTTTTTTTTTTTAAGATTCGCCAAAGGAGTGAGAAATCTCATAAATACGTATAGCCCGTACTATACGCATGCACGACTTTCATTCTACAACATTCCGGATTAACCGGAAAGATAGAATGCACCTACGTACTAAAAAACACACCCAGTTGGCGAAGTATGAATTTCCACTAAGCACATAACTGGCTTTTCAGCGGAACTTAAAAATTTTATACAAAAACACAATTTATTAAGAATATTTCAATTTAAAAAAGTAAACAACATCAAATAATTAGTAAACTTAACATAAAACTCTAAAACAAAGAGACCAAAGTAACTATAAATAATATGAATATTAGTAAGTTTGCGGCAACTATCCAACCCAAGATCCTACGTGGAAAAGAGAGTAAACTCTTAAACACCAAACCAATTCCAATTATAACGGAGATATATACGTGTAAATATGTACAAACATATATGTGTATATATATACGGGTCACTATGTAATTTTGGAACACCGTGCTAATGTTATTAATTGGATATGTATTTGGGCCAACGCAGGCATAAACTTGCATGGAAAAGAGATAAACTCTTGCGCACCAAACTAAGTAACTAATAAGTCAAAATGAAAAAGAAAAATTAAAAATTTTTTTTTGATTAAGCATAGTACTCTGTTCGGCTTCACGTGAAATTCCACTCAAATCTCCATACAAATAATGACAGCTGTGGAATAACCGTGAACATTTCACAACTTTTTCATCAAAGCTGTACTGGGCTTCGCTGCGGAAAATCTAGTACTATATTCCGCAACATGCATCTAGCAACATTGTTTTCACGGCAGTTTAATTGAACCGACCATTTATTTTGCCGTGAAAAGTGATAATTGCCATTTCATTTAAGAAAATAGTGCAAGCAAAAGAACAATGTTTCTAATTAAAATGATTTTTTTGTAATACATATTTCTAAAGTTTTGCAATTAATAATTGCAGTTGTTGGAAATTGTAAATACGGATGCGTCTTTCCTCGGTGTTGGCGGTCGCAAAACTTCGCAGCTTGCAGACTGCCATCAACTTATTACTTCTTCTGCTTCACAGCAAAGGACATGCATACTTGTATAAAGATTTATTTTGCATTTATATAATCATAAATATGAAAATTAAAGAACTTAAATGATTTTCTGCTTTTCATCTAATAAATTGTGGCTGTTTATTTACATCTTGTCGAAATTTGAAAACTGATTATCAGCTGTTCGTTCGCAACAAAATATCTGTCAAAATTTTCACGCAACAAATAAATGGCTGTTGCCAGTGAAATTTCACGCAATCGAGCATAGTACTAGGCTTTAAAAACAAACAAGTTTAAGCATACATATCATATTCGATGGTGTTTACTTCATCAAACGCAATATTATAAAGGAAAACAACTGAAACGGTCTCGAATATATGGAATAACTTCAGCCAACATTTTAACAGAATATAACAATATTATTAACCGAGTTAATGTTTGAAACAAAAATTCTAAAATGTATCAATTATTTAAATGTAAAATCATTTTCCGTTTCAAGGCATCCACCGACTCACAAAAATTAATTAAGTTGTAGCTATTGTTGAAATCACTACACATACATCGTAAAGGGTCATGAAGGGCAAAATTTGAAGTGCACTGGCTCAACTTAAAAAGCACAAAATGTCTAGATCCTCTTCTTGGGATGTTAAAGTTAAGAGATGAGAGAATATATTGGGAGTCAATTTCACCACAAAGTAATTTATATAGGAAGGTGACATTAAGCACCATCCTTCTGCTTCTCAGGGAAGGCAGTAAAATTTGTTTAAGGCGGGTTTCATACGAAGGAAGAATAATATCTGGGTTCCAACGATGATGACGTAAAGCAAAAAGTAAAAACTGTTTTTGAACCGATTCTATTGCATCAATGTGGACGTGATATTGAGGGTTCCATACTACGGAAGCATATTCAAGAATAGGTCTTACAAGAGATATATATAGTAATTTAGTTGTGAAGGCATCATTGAATTCTTTCGCCCATCTTTTAATGAAACCAAGAACACCTCTAGCCTTATTTACAGCCAAATTTATGTGGAGATTGAAGCGAAGTTTTGGATCCATAATTACACCAAGATCAACAAAACTATGAACAATTTCTAAGTGGATGTTATTTATAGTGTAATTTGTACTATGAGCAGTTCTACGTGAGAAGGTCATTGATTTGCATTTTTTTAAGTTAAGGTTTAATAGGTTGAAGTTACACCAATCCACTAGTCTGTTTAAATCAGATTGTAAAAGGTGTTGTTCGTCGAGTGACTTGTAGGTAAGAAAAAGTTTCACATCGTCAGCATACATTAAGACGTCACAATGTTTAATTGCCGAGGGAAGGTCATTAATAAATAGTAAGAATAAAACCGGTCCAAGATGACTTCCTTGCGGAACACCAGATGTAACCATTATATTTTGTGAAAGAGAATTTTTATATAAAACTTTTTGAAAACGTCGCGATAAATAAGATTCTATCCAATTTAGCAATTTTACAGGAAACCCAATTAGCTTAAGTTTATTCAATAGAAGATTATGATTGACACTGTCAAAAGCTTTGCTAAAGTCCGTATAAATAACGTCAGTCTGTTTTCCCAAAGTAAAACCTTTTATTACACGAGTTGTAAACTCCAAAAGGTTTGTTGAAGTTGATTTACCCTTTAAAAAACCATGTTGAGTGTCAGAAATGGAAGAAGATACGAAGTGGGTTAGTTGTTCAGTTATGATTTTCTCAAATAATTTAGGGATTGCGCTTAATTTGGCAATGCCTCGGTAGTTAGTGACATCAATTTTGGAGCCAGATTTATGAAGGGGTATAATATATGAATCTTTCCATAAAATGGGAAAATGTCCACTTTGCAAGGATATATTAAATATGTTTGTTAGAGGAGCACACAGGTTGCTAGCACATTCCTTTAGAATGCAACTCGGAATTTCATCAGGGCCAGTCGAAAAAGAGCATTTAACTTGACGAAGGTTATGCATAACAATAATTGAGTCTATTACTGGAGTTTCAAAAGAGCTAACTGGAGGTAAATAAGGATGCTCAGAACACATATTAAATGGTATGTTGGAGTAAGTTGATTTAAAGAAGCTTGCAAACATGTTGGAAATAACATTGTCACAAGACGATTCCTCTTGATTGAATCTCATAAGGGGTGGAAAGTTGGAAGCCTTACGTTTTGAATTAACAAAAGTATAGAAGAGTTTCGGATTATCATTAAATTGAGATTTGATGTTGGCTATATAAGCTGTATAACACTGTTTATTTAATAGCTGGTATCTGCAACGACAAGATGAATAACAAGCAAAGTCTATATTAGAACCAGATTTTTTATATTTTTTAAATAAGCGATTTTTTAAATTTTTTAGTGACTTAAGTTCACTTGTTAGCCAGGGTGGACTTAAGGGTTTAGAATTATTATGCTTTGTTGGGACGCACAATAAGAAGCACCTTTGCAAAGTATCATTAAAAAACTGTACCGAGGTTTCGACGTCATAATATGAATACGGTGGTTTAATAGATAGAATCGGTGACCAGTCAGTCTGCAAGAGTAAGGCGTTGAGTTTAACATAGTCTGTACTTTTGAAATTATATATTTTAGTATTTCGCTTATCAGGTGTAAGTTTATTTTCATTTTCATGAGCAAGTAAAACTGTTATTTCAAGAGTTGGATGATGTTCATCTTCCGGAAAAGAAGAACTTATGAGTATTTTTTTTTTAATCTGCAATATTTATACTTTATTTAGGTAGCAAATATGTTGCTATAGAGGCAACACTATTTTATAAATAACCAAAAAACAAAAGGACAGTTATTTGCGGGACAGTCTTTCAATTTAATTTTGACATCAATTGTATCGAAGGTTGTTACGCTATTTGTTTGTTAAATCTATTCTAGTCTAATAAATACGAATAAAAGGAATACTGAGTTTTTATTTGAATAATGATGGTCTTCCGATTTCTTAAATAGAATACATGTTCATTAAGCCGGATCGAAATTTAGATATCGCCGGACACCAACTCAAAAGAGGGACTCTTAAAAACAATTTCTGCATAATTTTTTTTTTTGGATCGGAGAAATCCCCATGGAGCGGTTTTGGTTCTCCTAAACCCTTTTTTGGCAAAAAAATCAAGTTTTTTGCCTATAATTTTTTTTTCTTCAGAATGCATATCCAAAATAAGCAAAAGGTTAAGATTGTGATAGAACACAAAAAAATTTTTGAAATTTTTTGTTCTTAAAAACTCTTTTGAGACCCCAAAAAGTCGATTTTACATCATTTTCGAAAAGATGTTTCTTTTAAACACCTATAAAATATTTATTTTTCAAGCAATTCATATGCATTTATGCTTAGTGAAACTACATTGAGCTCTTCTTTCCATTGATATATCTTATGGTGTAGTTTAACCAAAACTAAGTGCCACAAGTATATAAAACATGAGAAATTGATATTCAGAAGGATTCTTCAGCTTAATTATTATTTAATTGCCTTAATTACCGTTAGATTTTGACAAATCTTGGTATGTTTGAGTTTTAAGGTACGCTAAATCGATTTCTGACAACCATTTTTTAGAAAAGTATACGCCAGATTGCGCTCCAGTACAAAATGCATGAATTTTTAAAATATATTTTTTTAACGCCTATATTGTAGGCGTATTTTTCATGGTACTTACTTTTGATAAAACCACTCCATACGTTATACCAATGGAAAGAATAGCTCAATACTTTACCAATAAGCTTAAATGCATATGAATACCTCGAAAAATTTATATTTTATAGGTGTTTAAAAAAAAAACAAAAAAAAAAAAAAAACAAATTGGCCATTTCAGCCTTTGAAAGGACTTTGACCGAGCTTCTTATGTTCAATTGTGTTGTGTGTGTTATTAAATGTTTGCACACAATTGACCGAGAACTGGACCTACATGTTTTATGCCGATTTCGAACGGCTAAAGTTTATGTTCTCAAGAAGCTTTACATGGCATTGTTTACTCTCTGCGGTTTGCCATTGTCTGCAGAGAGGTGGTGACCGATCAGTAAAATTTTTTATTGAAATAAACTTTTCGCCGCGGCTGGGGATCGAACCCGAGCTCCGAGCATGCCAGGCCACACACTTAACCTGCATGCCACGGTCACAACAACAAAACACAAAAAAGACCACGTTGTCTGAGTTTTGCTACTAAGCTTCCTGGGTGTTATTCACCCAAAAAATAAGTATTTTATAACTACCCTGGGCTTAAGGTACTATTACAGTGTGAAGCTATTAAAAACAACACCTTTTTTATTAATTTTTTATTAATAGTATTAATTAGATAGTATTAATAAATTATTTAAGTCAAATTTATTTACATTATGTACAGTTAAAGTCGAGTATATAAAAAAAATGTTTTTGTTTTGTTTTTGTATTTGTTGTTTCTTTTCTAGAGGTCGTTGAAGTTGGCGTGTTTAAAAAAAGGTTAGTTGGTTTCTCGTCTCCAGCATTTTCAAGGCGTCTGAAAGTAAAAAATTAAAGTGCATTCTTCAGTAAAGGGATGTAGTTGAGCACTCAACCTATGCAAATACAAAAAAAACAAAAAAATAAACAAATGGCATGCGTTGAAAAACAAATTTACAAAAAACCCCTATTTTTGGCAGAAATTCTTAGCCATAAAAAACAATATACAAATATTTCTCGGCTTTTAATAGGTAGAGTGCTTAACGGAGTTTATGAAGATCCAAATGAATCAAGATTCATCGAAATCGCTCAAGCAGAACTCGAGATATCTTAGAAACCAATTCGAAAAAACATGTTTTGGGAAAAACGCGATTAGATTTTCTTCTATGAATTATTTGCGACATACGAATAAAATGTATGTTATATATCTTTTTTTTTTTAATTTGATATTTTTTTCTAAAATTACGTATACGTATTCTTAAGACCTTAAGGAACCAGATTCTAAAAAAAACAAAAATTTTTTTTTTTTTTTTTTTTTTTTTTGAATTGAAAATATTGAGAAGAGATTTGATTTTGACTGTTAATTCCTCACGCAAGTATTGCATTAGAAATCTTACATAGAAAGTGTGGATGGATTCCACCCTACACTGAGAAAAAAACACATACCTTGCTCCGGTAAAAAATTTCTCTATTTTCGATATAGAAATTTTCTCTTTTTCAAATAAAATTTTCTTAAATTAGAATAAATTTTCACATTTTCGAAGAAATATTTCTTTACTTCTAGGAAATGGAAATATTTCAATGTCTCTAATAATGATAAGTATTTTTCTCGCACAAAAATTTCTCATTTATAGAGAAAAATTTATTGAAAATGAAAAACTTTTCATATGTTTTGATAAAAAATTCACTAAGAGAAGTATTTTCTTCAATAAAAACAAATCTTTTCTCAAAAATAAAAAGGTTTTTCTCAAAAAACGATATATTTTTCTTTTGCATGGAATCTTTTTACCATTTTTAGAGAATTTTTAGTATCGAAATTAGAGAATAGCATTCTCTGGAGCAAAGTCTATACCATTTTTCTCTAAATATGATGCCTTTTTTATCATATTCCGATAAGCTTTTTTCTGAGTGTAAGGTTAGTGATGGAGGGTTAATAATATTTCTAATAATAGTTTGCATAACATACTATCAACTTTTGATGTAAGACCTTAAGAATTCGGAAAAAGTTAATTTTCAAGCACCCTAATGTGTATGTTTGTGTATGACACTACAAAATACAGAAATTGACTCATCAATTTTATTTGATAACCGATATTAGTTTAAAATAAAAAACAAACGAATTGCTTCAATTTAAAAAGAAAACAAAAACGCGCTATATTAACTTCATAAGCTTTCCAGGCAAAATTGCTTGTGCCAAATTTTTTAATTGTATTTTTAGACAAAACAAACAAAAATGTATAAAAATTAACTTTACAAATTTTATTTTGCTTTAAAGCTACAAACAAAAGTTCAAATATTTTAAAAATTAAAAAAGCAAAAAAAACTTTTAACTTTTATTATTGACTGAAAAAATAAAAGTCAAATTTTAACTTATATTCTTGACTGAAAAAATATAAGTCAAATTTTAACTTATATGTCTGACCGGAAAAATATAAGTCATATTTTAACTTTTATTTTTGACTGAAAAAATAAAAGTCAAATTTTAATTTATATTTTTGACCGAAAAAAATTGGTCAAAAAATAACTATTATTTTTGACTTTTTTTATAAAAGTCAAACAAATAAAAAGCTTTTAAGATTACTATTCCATAGCTAACAAGCATCGCACTGCTATATTCAAATATCGAATAAGCAAATTCTTTCTGTCTGACTTTTTGAATTGAAATTTCGATAATAACTGTTATTTCGGTCCCTGATAAAGAATGTCTTGCAAGAAGAAAGTTTGTGAATTCGATTTTTAATTAACGAGCCGAATAATAAAAGCGATTTATATATCTGAACAAAAAACAAAATCAAGAACTATTATTTTATTTTGCGAAATAATAACAAAAAAAAAATTATTTCATTTCTGACCAAAAAAAATTTAAACTTTATTTTTGTCTCAAAAATTTTAAATCAAAAATGATATTTTTGTTTGATTAAAAAATAAAAATCAAAAATAATTTTTTTGTTTGAGTAAAAAAAAAAATTAAAAATGATTTTTTTGGTTCATTAAAAAAACTAAAAATCAAAAATGATTTCGTTGTTTGAATAAAAAATAAAAATCAAATGATTTTTTTGCTTAAGTAAAAAAATAAAAATCGAAAATAATTTTTTTTTTATTTAAAAATAAAAATCAGAAAACGATTTTTATACCTGAGCAACAAATTAAAAACCACAAAATAATCATTATTTTTTAATTTGTTAACGTTTTTTTTTTTAATTATTACGGTCCCTGCTACAATCACATTGGCTTTATCTAATTACGATTTTTAAATTGTCTACAAACAAGGCAATATTAATAAAAATGCTGATGCGCTATCTTCTATATGAAGGGTGTTTTTTAGAGGCATAAAATTTTAAATGGAATAAAACAATGATGAATTTTTAAAACTGATAAGAAATTGACTTCATTCGAAAAATTATCTTTTGGCATTACAATTTTGAAATGATTTGTGGCATATGACCGCCACGGCTGTCTCGAACGTAATCTAATCTGGAGGTCCAATTTTCAATACGTTTTTCCAACATTTGTGGCCATGTATCGACAATAACTTGGCGAATGTTGTCCTCCAATTGGTGGATCATTTTGGGATTATCGGCCTGGACTAACGATAATGCCACAATTCTTGTAAAATTTTTCAAACTCTTGGTATATCATTATTTAGCTTACTATTTTTTTAATAATATATAATATTTTGAACATAAATTTAACATATATGAAGGAGTTTAATCTTATAAGAAAACAAATAAATTTATGGGGGAGTAAATCGGGCTAACGGGGCTTAATAGTTGAATATGACTTCAAAAGTCAAAATGCTCTAAAAAGACAATGTACTGCTCGTTAAGCCCTTTTCAACGACATATAAGGTCGACATTTCAGATCTGACATGTATTGCTTAAATAATGGAAAAAAAATACAATTTTTACTATTTTTCCGGTGGTCCAAAAAAATTTTTTTTTGCTTTCGGAATCCTCTCGAGATCAACTTTGAAATAGAGGGTTGTGGTGTCTGCAAAACACATACACACAACACACATACATAAGTCACACAATATAAAATACTTTAATTTTAAAAATTTGAATTTAAAAAATATTTTTTTTTGTTGATGTCAATTTTTATAAATCAAAATAAATTATTATCAAAAAATATTATTATGAAAATCATACTCATCAAATGTAAAACAAAAAAGAATAAATTGTTTAAAATAAAAAATAAACTGAAATAAAATTGATTAATAAAGCTTTTGTGTATGACACCACAGGGTGTTTTTCAAATTTTTTTTTTTGTATGGAGGAGAACAACTCTATGCACGCACACACAATTAGAACAACAATGTTAAACACGCGCCGAAATATGAACAATACCAAAGCCACAGCACAATAACAACAATGTAGGCGAGCCGGAGCTTGAGACAAAGCTAAACACGTAGACACGCGGCTTAAAGACAACAAAAAGAAACTGATGCACAGTTAGATGTGCAAAACATTTGATGAGGAATCGCACGAACAAGATCCCGTTAGTGAATGCAGCAATTTTTGTGCTATAAAAAGGAAGGCTGAAGACAGAATCGATCTCTTTGATCGCTGATCGTGAAAGGTTAAGACATCTCTTCCTTTCCTTTATACCGGGATTCAAGCTTTTCTAAACGGTTATCCTAGTAGAACTAGATAAAACTAAGTTTTGGGTTTCGAGCTTTTCTAAGCCGTTACCCTTGTAGAACTAGAAAAAACGTTGTTTCGGGTTTCGAGCTTTTCTAAGCGGTTACCCTAGTAGAACTAGAGAAATCTGTATGTTTCAGGTTTCAAGCTTTTCTAAGCGGTTTCGAGCTTCCTAAGTGGTTACCCCAGTAGAATTAGAATATTATTTATATTTAAGTTAAGGTTTCGAGCTTTTATAAGCGGTTACCCTAGTGTAGTGTACTCCTAAAGTCACTATAACTTCCACTATATTTAAATCTAAAGTCACTATTATTTAAATCTTGTTTTATTTGATAAAAATAGCCTTTTTGGTTTAAGTAAAAATTAGACTTTTGTGGCTTGAAATACAAACATAGCCTTTGAGGCTTAATACATAGCCTTTGTGGCTATATGCTAAAAGCCTTGCGGCCCACCTAAACTCCTAAAACCCCCCACTTTCACGAGCTAGCAAACGGAGCGGAAAAACCGGAGGACCGAGAAAACGCAGGACATTTTATGACATCGCAGGACAACTGAAGTATAGTAATGATAGTCGAATAATAATAGTTGAATAAAAAAAGCTGAATAATATAAATGAAAAATGAAACAAATTTGTAATTATAATAATAATGAGAGTGAATTTAAATAATAAACCAGATCTGTATCAGTTTTGAAAAGTGCTTTTGGTCTGAAATATGTAAATATTTTTGTTCAGAACCCTAGGTATCCGGCGAGATATACCCCAGCTTAAAAACTTCGTTACAAAATGTGTACCAAGTTTCATGTAATTATCTCAACTCCTTCCGAGAATTCTACGCTTACGGACCAAAAGCGTTATACCCAAGCAATTAATAATTAAAAAATTCTTATTTCTATATAAACATTACTCCTTTCAGCTTAAAAAATGTTTCCCCAAAATGAAATAACGTGATTTTCTATGTATATTTTACCAAAAATTACCCAAACATAACCTGTACGAAAAATTACGCTACAATAAAACAGCGCAAAATCGCATCTCTATCTTTTCAACATATCTTTTAAATAAGTTTATAAATAACATAAAAAATATAAAAAAAACCAAAAAAGGTTTTTGGAGCTATTTAATCTCAAAGTTGGGAAATAATATCCAGTTTTTCAATTTCAGTAAATTTAACATTGAAAATATAATTATTCAGAAATTTCTAAAACTATCAAGCATGATTCATTTCTTTTTAAAATTTATACCAACACAAAGCAGACTCACAAAGTATGTATAAATGACTCAATTTACAAATTTTAATTGTAGGCGAAAAACTGCCGTCACATATAATTGAATCGTTTATTTCAAAAACAACATAGTTACTCAAATTGAATTTTTCAGGAATAAGGAAAAACTATATAATTCACAAAAAAAAAAAAAATTGTTTCAGTAAAAAACGAAGACTACTAGGCATTGCTTTAAAAGATTGTGGGTCTACCTTTAAAGACTACCTTCAAATATTTGCAACAAAAAAGCTATGTTAAAAAAATTACTTATATTGTTTCTGAAATAAACGATTCAATTGCACCTCTATCTTTTTTCCTCAGTTTTTAATCAATAAAAGATCAATTTTTGAAAGTTTAAGCCAAATCAAAAAATACTTTTTTTTTGCTCTTCAATGCTGAAATTTTCAGATTTTTAATAATTTTTAGGAAAGTTATATTTTCAAACTTAATTTATATCTGATCTAATAGAAGGATTTTTTAAAAAGAAATAACATCAAAAGCATTAGATTCTATATTTTTTGAAAAATAAACAATTTTATATACTCTCAACATCTCGTTGGAGAGTTATGATATTATATCTGTAGAAGGTATATGCAAAGAAAATTGGTAAATTCACAGATACAAAAAATAATCAACTTTCTCTTAGTTAAAGAATTAACTGTCAATTGATGTATAATAAGTCACAATATTACAAAAAAAGAATACTATTGTGGTTAGTTTTGGCCGCAATTATTACACTGTGATGCGTGGTGAAATTTGAAAGCTTTTTGTAGCTTTTAAGTTATGTATTAATGATACGAAAATTAAATTACAGAAACATTAACAAGAGTTAAGTTAAGTTAACAAGCAGAATAGAGAATGATTGATTAGAAAGTTTTTGATATGGAAAAGCCTTATAGCTCGAAACTTTCGTGTCGGTACTAGGGCGTCCTACAATATAAACATTTCTAATATAAAAATCTTGAACTAATATACATATAAGTAAGCATTTTTTTACTATTAAACCCTATTTATAGTGTACTAAATTTTTTAGTTGTTATTTTCTCTAATGTATTATAATTTTTGTTTTTTAAGGATTCTTTTTAGAACTCTGAATCATCAATATGATTATATATATGATTGGACAATGTTGAAGCAGAAAACTCATCAAGGTCAGCCTAATCCAGCTTTAATTTTAGGACAATCTGAACAACGCAATGACCGCGACAAAGACAAGGAGAAACAAAGTGGAAAAACCATGTTATCAGATTAATCTGAAGCTACTGCTAGAAGAAATTCTTTTTCTGTGCTTTTAAAATAATTGAAATATATATTAATTCAAATATAACCTTAATTTAAATTAACAATTTATATGAGTTAAATTTGCAAAATAGCTTTGCATATTAAATTGAATTAACTTTCTTGAAGAAGAATGTATAAAAAATAACAAATTTCTGATAGTTAAATTTCAGAAGTAAATATTCTATAAATTTGGAAAACATTCATTTAAATATAAAATGTATTTTCTTTTTTAAGGACGACAAAAATAAGATAATGTTGGACATAAGTTTTTCTTTATTCAAAATAAAAAATGCTGCTGAAGTAATATTTTCTTCATTTTTTGTTTTAACTCTTTCAATGGCTAGGCTAGAATAATCGTGGAAAACTTTTTTGAGGTATTATTCCCATCATTTAGGTCATAAAAAGATTAAAAAACATCCCTCTGACTTTAACATGCGCTGCTTAGCTTTTGCCATGCTGATTAAAATAATGGACAGAACCATTCAAAGGCTGTATTATAATATTTAAGTTAAAAACTTAAACAACTGTAGAGCAATGCTAACGCATTATTTATAATTTTATCCCGATTCCGGTACCAAAATTAAATAGTACATAACAAATCATTTCGATTGGTATACTATTTTGTTTTAACTAATTTTGGCGTCCACCGAAATGAATTTTTGTGATTTTTATACATTTTTGTACTAGAGACCCACTAATGGTTTATTTAAAAAACCAACCTTGTTCTTATTTTGTTAAAACTTGTAGTTCCAAAATGTACTTAACTTTTGCATTAACCTTCCTATACTCGCGCATTGGTCTCTCAGACCGAAGAAACAATTAATCGGTGTTTTCTCAAAAAATTAACATCGTAAAAAACTGTGGTCTTTAGCAAATAAATTAAAGGATCTAAAATTTTGTATGTTTCCTTTGTTCAATTATATCCTCTTCTTTACAATAAACACATACAATGCCAAAAAAAGTATATAATTGAAATAATGCAGACGAGATCAAATCTCGGTCTGAGGCACCGTGCGCGAGTATATATGTGATGCTGTTTGGCGCGAGCATACGTAGGTTAAAAAAACAAACAACAAATGGGTAACAATACCTTCATATTAAAAACAAAAAACATAACAAAAACTAAGTAACAAGTAGATTCACACTGAAAAATACATTTTTATCATTTGTCAATTGGAATGACAACTTGCAGTTCCATGTTTTTATGTCAAAGGAATAGATTGATAAGCTTAATTTTCTCTTTAAATCAACCATTAGTGATACTCTAGTACAAAATTGATAAAAAATGCATTTCGGGGTACGCCAAAATTGGTTCAAAGCAAAAAAAAGTGTTCCAATCTTTGAAAGGATTTTTCATGTACTATTTAATTTTGGTTCCGGAATTGGGGGTCAGATTTTTTACATACAAGTCGATACACTCTAATGAACAATCTATTACAATTGTCACATCGTTAAAGTCGATGCGAAAGTTGAAAATTTTAACCGTTATTTGTCGAGCACATTTTTTTCATGAGAGTAATGCCGCGTTTCCATGCTATCTTCTCTGATCTCCCACAATCACATTTTTTGTAAGAAAGAATTAGAATGCGAACCCTATCTTGTGGGATTGGCTAATGTTAGTGTGAATCAGGCATACATTTTCTATTTTTATAGCATGTGATATCTTCTGTGATTTCAGGAGATACTAGAAGATAGCAAAAGTTCAACTTTTTGAACTTTTCCTATAAAAGTGTATCACATGCTATAATATTTTACAACCGTGTTTATAGCTGCATAGCATTTTTAATTCTATGTGACATTTCTAAAAATTTTAATATTATCGGCAGACAAACCGTGGTGGTGACCGTGGCATGCAGGTTAAGTGTGTGGCCTAGCATGCTCGGAGCCCGGGTTCGATCCCCAGCCGTGGCGAAAAGTTTTTTTCAATAAAAAATTTTTCTGATCGGTCACCACCTCTCTGCAGACAATGGCAAACCTCAGAGAGTAAACAATGCCATGTAAAGCTTCTTGAGAACATGAACTTTAGCCATTCGGAGTCGGCATAAAACATGTAGGTCCAGTTCTCGGTCAATTGTTTGCAAACATTTAATAACACACACAACACAATTGATCATAAGAAGCTCGGTCAAAGTCCTTTCAAGGGCTGAAATGGCCAATTTATTTTATTTTTTTTTTATCGGCAGACAAACAACAGCTTGAAATTGCAGAGGGTAAGTTTTTAACTGTTCCTTTTCAAATAAAAGCTAAACTATTCCTTTCCACGTTAGATTGTCGGCGCTCTATGGAAGAGGAAGTGCTGGATCTCAAGCAAAAATCGCTCAACTTCTTGCTGTCATGCCAACTGATTCACTCTATTTGCTCAACGATACATCGCTACGTATGAACAAAACTCCACAATTGCAATCAGCTGATGGTGATCTTGGACCTTCCTTGCCTATATTAAGCAATATAAATGCTGCCACAGCAGCAGCCAGTCAATAGCAAACATGCACAAGGCGGTCATCTTTTTAATGCCTGTAACAGTGTGCCAACAGAATACGTGGTTGTTTCTGAAGCACAGCAACATCAGCAGCAACAAAAATAAACAGCAGCAACAACATTATTGCGCTGGCGTCGTACGAGTTACGGTAGCTTTGTTCCTTCACACGTTAAAACCTAATCTGTTCCTTTTCCCGCTAGGTCGTCATCGCTCTTAGAAAGAAGGAGTGCTCTATCCAAAGCAAAAATTTATCAACTACTTTCTGTCACACCGCTACTGCAAGCTGGTTGTGATCCAGGAGCTTCATCGCCCATGTAAACCAGTATAAATGCAGGCGCAGCAGCAGCCAGTCAACAGCAAATGTGCACACATGGTGGTCATCCACTTAATGTGCGTCAACAATGATACAAGCGCCAACAAAATGCGTGGTTGTTTCTGCGGCATAGCAGCGTCAGCAGCAACAAAAACAATATCAACATCAGTTATGTGCTGGCATCGTACCCATTTCGGTAGCAACACCAGGCAACACTATATCTTTTCGAATTTAGATTCAAATGCCACGGTCTATAACCCGAAAGTAATAAAAAAAAGTGGCCCCGTTAGTGGTGGCTCAAGTAATGGCGGCGATGTTAACGCTTGACAAATTATTGCAAATAATTTACTACGACGACAAGTTTAAGTTTATTACTTTTATAATTAAAACAATTGAAAACAAACAACAATTAAATAACTAAAAATTGATTTCCGTTTGAATTTCACTGAACTTAATTCCAAGCTGCCTTGTGGCGGACTGCTGCTCCTGGGAAAATCTTCCTGTTTTTGTTTTAGTGGCGGCTTTTTTGCCACTGGAGTTCCTTATTTTTATTAAAAAAACACATTTCGACAAAGACTTAATGAATTTATTTGTTTACAAATATCCCATATGTCAAACATTTATAGCAAAAGGTACATATATGAATCTCGCTCTTTATAGCAAGTGTTTTGTGATATGGGATAGGATAAGATACTAGAAGATTGCATGGAAACGCGGCATAAAAATAGCATGTTCTCACTGGCCGTAATTCGGCACTCATTCGCAATTCACTGCTCTATTATGTTGCGAATTAAGTGTTCGCTATACAATAGTGGTATTCATGCAATGCCGAAAACGTGCCGAATATGCCAAAAATCGGAAAAAGCGTAATAGCCGTATATCAACTGTCAAAATTTGTATGGAATTTGATATACGGCAAAGTTCCCAGTTTTCCTCACGATTTCGATGCGAAAACAGCGCCGAAAACTTTCGGCAAAGAGTTGTTGCCACCTTTCAAATATTTTACAATATTTATTACAAACTCAAAACTTCTTACTCAACTTTCTACTTGAGAATCCTTTAAAACAACAAATTGCATGTTGTCAGCTGTCGAATAATAAAAGAATTTATCTGTATTCATCTTAATTATTAAACTATTTATGTATTTGTTTAATTATTTAGTTTTCAGCTCATTTATTAAACAAAAGTGGCCACTTTTGCAATACGACATAAAGAACAGCTGATTAATATACGGCACTAACCAAAACATACAAAAAAGGTACCTCATGCAAAAACAGCGAATATTTTCCGATATACGGCATCGGAAAATATTCGGCATTGCATGAATACCACTAATATTTGAGAAGCTGAAGTACACATTCGAGGTAATTAATTTTTATTTACGATCCGAATTACGTAGAAATCGGTTTCCTTTAATTTTTATCGAAAATTGATCGCAAACACATTAATCCCGATATCTTAAATGATTATTGAAGTGAAACTTCTTTGGCGGCGAGTGAAATTTCAAGGTCTCTTATTCGTGACGCTAGGCTAACGTTTTCAAATCATATGAAAATTTAAAAAAATTATTGCCGCTGCCGAGAATTGAACCCCGAACATCGTTGCTTAAGAGTCGGAATCTATACCATTATGCCATGTAGGCACATAAAAATTACACTGGCTTACAGCCAATATGTACTTTGAATGCCACTATTCTTTTCTCATGTAAAATCGGTCGCTGATTCCGAAAAAATATTTTTTTTTTCTGTCACTCCGTTTTCGAGATATTGCCCACTGTAGGGTTTTCAACGAAAAAAAAAGTTGTTTCCACTTAATTGCATATATCTCCAGAAAAACCAACAGTAATCAAACAAATGATATATCAAATAAAAGCTAATAAAATTTCTTACAAACAATGCAAACATCATTTTTTGGTCGAGCTGTTAGTTTTGGCGGAATAAATTCAAATTTCGGGGATTTTTTTTATTTTTCACAAAAATTTCCAAAAAAAGACAAAATAGTTGCAAATTTCGTTAAGAAATCAAAATATTTTATTGTTTTTGATATTTTTTACTAAAAACCTTTATTTTTCCAAAACAAATAAGCTATTGTTGAAGAAAATCTATTGAGTAATGAAAAAGTTGTGTTCAAAGGAACGAAAGAACCCAAATGGTGTGATTATCAATTTATGCATTTGGACTTATTTTATTGCCATAAAAAAAAATGAGAATTAAAGGTTGTTGTTATAAAATCATATATTCTTAATTTTTATTGTTCTTTATATAATTTACATTATTCGTCGCCCATCATTCCTTTGTCCCAAAATCCTTGGTACCGATTCCCAATTACTTTCATCTGTTGGTGGAATCTTTCCCCATGTTCGTCGCTCTCGTCACCGAGATTCTTCGCTTTCTTTGTTTAACGCCTTGACAGTGTTTTTCATAAGTCCAAGTTTGATGTGCAACGGTGGGAGAATTATGTTTTCCTTTTTGACGAGTGGAACGTTTTTGACGTTGCTCTCTCCAACTTTCGACTCAATTCTTTCTGGCCAGTCCTTATTGTAATAGTGGTGTTCACGTGCTCAACTTTCCCACTTGCAGAGAAAACAGCAGTACTTTGTGTAGCCACTCTGTAAACCACAAAGCATACCAACGACTTTGAGATCAGAACATATTTTCCAGTCGTGTTGTTCATATTTAATACATGTCAATAGCTTTGCCATTGTTTCGTACGTTTCCTTTGTGTTGACTGCATGTGCGATCGGAATCGATGGCTTTTTGTTTCCTATATGAAGTAATACCGCCTTCAAGCTCACTTTACTGCCATCAATAAAAAAACGCCACTCTTTGGGAATGTACGGCTGACCAAAGGTATTAAATAGGCCAGGAATACGCAATAGCAGATATTGTCATTCTTAGTAAAGTGTATAGCAAACGGTTTTTAACGATTTCTGTAGTATGTCACCTTAACATCGGGTCTCAAAAAGTATTGTTGCAAACGAGAACCATGCAATTCCGATTTTTCCTTTGACAGTTCCAAATCTCTTATCCAATCATTCAGCTGCGCTTGCGATAAAAGGGTGAGTTGTGTTTTCAGTTGTAATAGTACTACCACCTGTGGTTCCTTCCGACTCTATTGAATATACGGATTTTCTATTGTTTTCACATGTTGAATCGGGACAAGTAGGATATGGAATATCGTCAGAATGAGATACTGGCAATGAAACATTCGGGATAGTGGCGTATATCACTCGTTTGTGTTTTCCAACACCAGTCACTTTGGCCAGACAAAAATAACAATCGTTTAGGTGGCAAAACGGTTGTCTCCAGATCATCGGAACATCGAATTTCATGTATCGTTTTTTACCCGAGCTCCATTCAGACAATATTAATTTGCACGATTGACACAAAATACTTGGCGTCCATGATTCACCAATGTTCTCAGCCGCAATACCAAAATAATGTAGATATGACATTTGGAGTAAATTCGTAAAATTGACTCGTTTCTTTTCGAAAGTAAATTCACCGCACACGTAGCAGAAAATATCTGGGTAGTTTTTACACTGGAATTCTCGCAGTCTTTTAGTCATTTTATTTTGAAGTATATCTTATTTTTTCCTTTCGTTACAAATTGTGCGTCCGTTTGTTTGCCACGTTTTTTAGTATAATGCATGAATGTTTTTGCTTTTATGCATCTCGAAAGTGCTGCAGGTACAATAAAGGTAGGTAGGTCCACGACTCAGAGCGCGACCGCCGAAACTGTCAAAAATACACAAAATAAGTATTCACATGGCATAATAAAAACAGGTAGGCTCTCTTTCTTATAGCCATAAGTGTCAAAATCAGACGTTTTGATGTGACGGTTTCGACGGTTGCACTCTCAGTCGTGAGCCTACCTGTTTTTATTGTAGCGTGTTTGTTCTTATCTTTTCTTTTGCAAAACTCTTGACTTGATTCCTATGAACAATAAAAATGAAAAATAAAAAATTATAGTACAATAACCCAATTTATTTATGACAATAAAATTTGTAAAAAAAACATAACTTGGGTGCTTTCGTTCCATTAAACACAACTTTTTCATTTCTCAATAGATTTTCTTCAACAATAGCTTATTTTTTTGGAAAAATAAAGGCTCTTAGTAAAAAATATCAAAAGTAACAAAATGATTTGATTTCTTAACGAAATTTGCAACTATTTTGTCTTTTTTTGGAAATTTTTCTGAAAAATAAAAAAAATCCCCGAAATTTGAATTTATTCGGCCAAAACTAACAGCTCGACCAAAAAATGATGTTTGCATTGTTTGTAAGAAATTTTATTAGCTTTTATTTGATATATCATTTGTTTGATTACTGTTGTTGGTTTTGGAGATATATGCAATTAAGTGGAACCAACTTTTTTTTTTCGTTGAAAACCCTACAGTGGGCAATATCTCGAAAACGGAGTGACAGAAAAAAAAAATAAATTTTTTTTTCGGAATTAGCGACCGATTTTACATGAGAAAAGGAAAGTGGCATTCAAAGTACATATTGGCTGTAAACCAGTGTTATTATTCCATTTCGTATTGATTGAATTTCTTTTCAGAAACTTTCTCTCTATTTCACACTAAAATCTCTCTTATTTCTTACTGTTAAAGAAGTTTCACTTCTGCCACGTGTACGTTGCTACACGCGAGTTTTTTTTTATTGCTTCCGCTGCGTCTACTGATATTCTGTTGCCTAGTGTATCAATACCTTTAGATCCTGTAAGCCAATTTAATTTCGAGTTTGCGGCTGTAGGTGAGAGTGATGTTGCTCGTTGCGTTAATAAAATTAGTTCAAATGCTGTGGGTGAAGACGGAATATCCATAAGATATATTCCATAAGGTATCCATATCATTAAAATTATCGTACCTCACGTATTAAGCCCATTGACCCACATTATAAATCATTGTTTCACTAGTTCGTGCTTCCCTGATGTTTGGAAAGCAGCCAAAATCGTGCCCATTTCTAAAAAATCCAACGCTCTTGAACGATCTGATTATCGTCCTGTGAGCCACTCTATCAAAAGTGGTTGAGTCTCTTACGGCAGCGCAAATCTCGGAGCACATAAATAAATATGACCTTTTGTCACCACTTCACTCTGGTTTTAGACCAGGCAACAGCTGCGCTTAAGACTTTTGGTTTTGAATAAAAAACTTTGTTTTTTTATTAAATTAATTTTTATTAATTTTTATTTAATTTAATAAAAATATAATTTTAATTTAAATTGTAAAGTCGATCTTTCGACTTGCAATCTTGAATCTATATTTTTTACTGACAAACTTATAATTCTAACATCGGTATTTAAATTGTTCTACGAGGGAGTCTCAAAATAACTTTCTGTGCTCTTTCGGCAGAGTCTTTCATATGGGAAAGAAAGTGCCGCAAAATTTGTATAACACTTTCTTTCCTTTGCTATTGGTTCTTAACTAATTTCTTTTCGTCTTTATTTTTGCTATTGCATGATTGGTCGCTACACGAATTTGCCTGCGCTGCTTTGCGCTGCTTTCTTTGGGTCAGTAAGTGAACGATCGTAAATTGTGTCAGCGTGGGTTCGCTTGCACAGTTTTGTTAACGTTCACTTTTCTTTCCCGAAATTTTATTAGGGCACTTGTGAGCTCTTTCGAAAGCACTTGTCAACCGATTTTAGTTTTTAAGTTGTGCAAGTGGTTTCGAAGATTTTGTTTAGGCAATCTTTAATTTTTTTTTTTAGTCTTTTATTTATTTGTAATTTAATATTGCCACACAAGTTGTGACTTTAAAAAGTAGTGCGGCATGTTTGCGACACTTACAAGTAGAAATGCAAGCATGCAGTTTTCGAGGAATTGAAATTATATTAAATTATATTACCACACAAGTTGTGGCTTAAAAATGTTTGCGACACAATAAGTGGGTCGTAAAAACGTACGGTAAAGTGTACTTGGAATTACACCAAGTATACTTTACCAGGAGATAATTTATTATTTGCGTGTAGGGTTACGGGTTCTATTGTAACTCTTAAGCTGTTAAAAATTCTAGATGACATCAGAATGACATATGAATTGGGTCACATTAACCTCCTTTGCCTGCTAGACTTTTCTAAGGCATTCACATTTAACACATTTAACTTGTGGGGTTCCTCAAGACTGTACTTGGTCCGCTTTTATTCTCTATGTTTATTAATGACATTTTCAGCAAATGCAGGCATGTTAATATGCATGCATATGCTGATGATCTGCAACTGTATTTGGTAGTTCTCTTGACCTTGTTGACGACTTTTGTTTTAAAATGAACAAAGACTTAAGTAAAATTACAGAATGGGGTCAAAGTATTAAGCTCAAGCTCAATCCGTTTAAGTCATATGTCTTACCAATTTATAAATCTAGGTATACTTTCTCTAATATACCTGTCATTTACCTAAATAGTGTCCAAATTTTGTTGACAAGATAAAAAATCTTGGTTACCACATTGATGCTTCACTCTCTTGCGAACACCATATCAATTCTGTGGTATATATCTACCTCCTTCTTGAGGTGGACTGCGTCATTTGTTCTTACTAAAACTAGAAGGAAGTTAGTTCAACAGCTTATAGTGCCAATCGTCTCTTAAGCCTGGTTTTCACTATGTCAATTTCAATAGTCAGTTGTTGTCAGTCAAATGAAAAATGCCAACACGTTGTCATTTTTTTTCGTTTGACAATGGCGAAAAATAGGAAAAACTGATCTCTTCACATGTTTTTAGCAAAAATTGCAAAAAAAGTTGCTATTTGTGTGATTGTTTAAACTTTTAAATTTCATGTCAAACAGAAAATGACTAAGTGAAAACCAAGCATTACTCAGATATCATTTACAGAAAACTTGACTAGGTCTAAGATGAAACTGGAGCTGGCATTTAATAATGCTGTGAGGTACGTTTATGGTCTAAGGAAATTTGATCACATCAGTCACTTGAGTAATAAAGTTCTTGGCTGTAATATTTTTGATTATTTGAATGCTAGAAATTGCATATTTTTGCAAAATTTAATTTATTGACGAACACCTAATTACTTATTTGAGAAACTACAATTCTGCAGATCTCATAGAAATTTCAACCTTATAATACCAGTTTATAATTATTTGAATTCCAATAGACTATTTTTTATGAATGCCATTTTTTTGTGAATTCTCAAATTCTTTTCTTAAATCTCTTTTCTTATCTCTTTCTATTTAAAATAATATATAATTAGCAACTAAGTCTCACTTTGAATTCATTTGTATTTTATCGTTAAGTTAGATTTAAGTTTCATTCATCATATTGTCAAAAAACCTGTTGTTATCATGTCATACTTGTGCATTTAAAAGACTCTGTCTTACATGTTGACATTATTCCTAAATAAATTAATAAATATGAATTATGTCAAAACAGCACTTGGAGAAACAAGAAAAAAACAAATAGCTGGCAGCAGACAAAATATTTTTATTTAAAAAATTAATTGAAATAAGTAATATTAATTGTCATTAGGAAAGGGTTTCGGGGTTTAAACGGTGGCTGAAATATTTGGGAAAAACTTGATTCAAAAGTAAGACAGAATAATAAAGCCTGAATTTGAGGACAATCGGTTGAGTCCCTCGCCACCAAATTAAAGAAATCCCCACTATAATTGCCCTTTTTTAAACGTCATGTGATTCAGTTAAAAAATAATTGCTATTGACTTCCGATACTGGAGAAAAAAGATTCACAATTCATTATTTTATATCATACTTTCCCGAATTTGTTTCATAAAAATTCCTCGAATAGTTCCGGCTATTCGGCATCAATACGGCCGAAACCGAATATTCAGGTCATTTATTTCAATCGTAGATGTGAGTTCGCTTTCATAAAAATTTTGAATGGTGTTCAGAAGAACAAAAACGTGTAATTCGCAGTAATTTGATTGACCGTGTGAGTTGGGCCCAGCACAAAACGATGAATATATTTTGCTTCATTTTGAAAATGCAGACACGCTCTTTTTTAAGGTTATAATGTTAAGTTATTAACTTAAAATACTAAAAGGTTCCTGAAAGTTGTATTAAAGATTACCTCTTTATTTATTATTTTTATGTTGAAAAAATCACATGCTTGATTTTTTAGGCATTTTTGAACATTGTTGAAACTTATACTGTGAAATGAAGTCATCGAAAAAATATTTTGCCCTGCCTGAAGTTTGAACAAGGAAAAATCACATGGTTGATTTTTTTAGGCGCTGCAACGATATGCTTTATTTGAACTAGAGCTTCAGCTCAAACACGTGTTTCGAACTACACGTGTTCACGAAAGTTCGAACTAAGTGTAATTCGTGTTTTGAAACACGAACCTCAACTACACGTGTTTTTATCCACGCACTACACGTAATTTTCGTATTCACGGACTATACGTGATTTTTGTATTCACGTGAATAATATTCAATATCAAAGGGATATTATCGAGACGCTTAGATAGAGGGGTCGCACTGCACCAATATATTGTACCAAAAATATTTAAAAAAAAAAAACAGATAAAGTGGGATATCTCGAAAATGGAGCGAGATAGGCCAAAAATAACCACTTTTTAAGAGTTTTTAAGGGGAATGATATAAACAAGACGCGTATATAGAGTTGTTACACTATATCAAAATATTGCACCAAAAATATTTTAAAACAAAAATTTTAAAAAACGGTTGTCCAAAAATTACGATCCGAATGTCGTAGAAATCGGTTTCATCTCTAATTTGTATCGAAAATTTATCGAAAACAGTACTTTGAGAAAGAAAAAAAAGTTATAATTTCCAGTTTTGTTTCTATTTTGTTTTCGCTTTTTATTCACTTTTTCTATAATATAGTTATGTGGAATGCTGTATCTAATTGAATTGAATTGAATTGAAAAATTGGCGCTTAGGTGACCGAAAGATCGAGACGCGACAGAAACTGGACTCATACGTAGTTGTGGAGAACTAATTTTCATAAAAAGAATTATTGCTCCTTTCTTCAACTGTTTATTAACACTGACTCTTAACTGTACCAGCTAAGTGTTCGCGAATCTAAATCTAATGAGTCATGGTATTTGCTCTTCGTACATCCCCCTAAACAGTGTAAATTTGGACCTATATTGGCGGCGGTTTGACTCCAACGAATAAAAATCAGACTCAGGAAATTAACCTGATATGCAGTTTGTCCAGTATAGACTTACATCAAATTAATTGTATTTTTCATAACTTAAATAAATTGTTATACTTAATTTATATTACTTCAAATATTAAATTCATTATCACAGAATGTCTTATCCCATCCAGAAACCATGTATGCATCATAGGACACTCATAAGACATTACGAATTTTATGAATATTTACAGATTTCTAAAGACAGTAAATTGTATAATATTAATCTCTGTAATTTCAATATATTAAACGGCATGTTATTTAATTTAAACTGGCGCGTACTATTTTATGGTATAATGCTGAATCATATTTTAGTCACTTACACGTTTTGACTACGTGCAATTCGCATATTCCGCATAGGAATAAAACATCACAAATTTCCCTGGCATACTATGGGTCTAAAAAAGTAAAAGAATCAAAGAAGTAAGTTTTTGAAATTATTCAGGGCTACCAATGACATATAAAGAAAAATATTTTGCAATTTGAATCAAATATTAAAACAAATCCTAAATTTTATACCTTCTTCAATGTTTTTTAATGATCAGGGGGCCCACTCTGTATTGCCATGCGGAAATCAATGCGATGCGAAACTGAAATGCGATGCGTACGCAAATAAAAATTGTAATGTGGCAACGCTGTTTTTCGAAATTAAGAAAAAAAAAAATTCGAAACGTTAATAAATGCAAACTTGTCAAAAACTTATGCACAAAAAGTGAGTGTTATTCAGTTGTTGTTAAATTTTAAAACAAAAATAAATGGATTCCGTGGCAATTTGGATGGATGATGATGAAGGAGTGGTAGAAAGAGTTGATCGCAGAATTATAAGAATTAATTTTAGCACTTAGTGACAAAAGGTAAACAAATCTTTATGATTTATTAACAATAACATCATGTTTAAGTCATTGGATAAAAATATTATATTTTCAGCTTTGTACAAAATTTTCGGCTTGATAAAGAAGCATTTTTATATGTTTTAAATGGCATTGAGCCGGAGCTGAAAGTAACGAAAAAATCAACAGCTGTTACATCAACGTTAAAATTGGCCGCCGCTCTTAAAGTTTTAGCACAAAGAGGATATCAGCACCAAATCGGACAAGACTTCAACTTGGGACTGGCACAACAAACAATGTCTAAGTGCTTGGCAGAAGTTTGCATTGCAATTGAAAAAGTGCTTTGCCCAAGGCACATTAATTTTAATATGACAGAGGAAGAAAAAAGAAGTGCTAAAAGACATTTTTTCCGCACTTCTGGAATACCGGGAGTTATATGTGCAGTGGATGGAACACACATCCAAATGATACGACCGGTTGCTGATGAGCACCTTTACTTTAACAGAAAGCTAAAGCATAGCATAAATGCTATGATGGTAAGTATTTATTTCTTAAGTGTTTGCTAACAATTATTAACAAAATTGTGCAATCCGTAGATTTGCGACCACAACATGGTAACCAGGGCTGTAGATGGGAAATATGGAGGTGCATGTCATGACTCTCATTTTTGGAACTTATCAGCAGAAAGACGACTGCTGAAACAAAAATATGAGAATGGAGAGAAAGGAACATGAATTATAGGCAAATATGTTCTTCAAAGTTCGCAATTTAAAATTAATTGAGTAATTTCTAAGGCGACTCGGGTTATCCATTAGAGCCATGGCTCCTTACGCCATATAGAAATGCATCAGAAAATTCTGCAGAAGCTAAATTCAATGAGAATTTTTCAAAAGCGCGGACAGTTATTGAAAGAACGTTTGGAGTCTTAAAAGCGAGATTTCGGTGTATTTTAGCTGCACTGTATATGTTTTAAAATTCCACCTCCCTCCGATATTTACTTTGACGAAGAAGACTCCTCGTTTTCCATCCCACAACTAGCGGTAGGACGCAATGCAAGGGCTGTAGCAGCGACAATAAGTGACAATATAAGAGATATGCTAAGATAGTTGAAATTATGAAGTAGTCAGAGTATGTATAAGGTTTTCTAAATATGAAGATTTTATGAACAAACTTAAATTGTTTTAAAAAGTTCAACTCAGTCTATTTATTTCAAGGTTAAAAATACATCACAAAATAAAAGAACTTCATATTAAAAAAAATTAAATTAAAAATATACAAAAAACTTATCAAAATAAGGTAACTTCGTGTCATATAAAAGAACATAAACTAATTTTAAAATAAAAAATTAAAGTTATCACATTTTATGTAAATTCAATATATAACTTAGACGTAATTGTTTGAGCTGCTCCAGTTCGAGAAAGATTTTTGTTGTTGTAATTTCGCAACTCCCTTTTTTCCACAGCTTGTTGCTTTTTAAATAAAAATTTTTGTTGGGCTAATTCTAATTTTTTTTCCTTTCATTTCGACTTTTTTTTTGTACTGCCTACCCATGTATTTTAGGTCACAGTGGATTTCTTCCAATTTTGCGAGACATTCTTTGTGGAACTGCCCTTGACTATCCACTTGTTTTTGGAGTAGCGAATCTCTTCCACCTGCAACTGTAATATGCGGTGTGCGCCTTCTTACAGTCGATGGTGTTTGACTTGCTATTTGTGTTCACTGTACTACAGTAGTACAATAGAGACATCACCAACTTCCTCTATGCACGCCCCAAAACGAACTGCGCCAATATTTCCAATAATGGTTTGTTCCATCGACAATAGCTTATGGACTTGCTCCTCCCAAGAGGTTAACGGGCAGTATCTAGCTGGACCGCCATCGGTCTCGGAGATGCTATTTTTATTTTTTCTTAGCTTCGCTTTCAAATGCATCTTATAATCATACCATACCTTGGAACATTTTTTATGTTAATTTTAATTATAGATAAATACTAAAATAACTATTGGCTTGCTTTTTTCCATCCTACAACATCCTTCATTGGTGGACCAGCGGCATTAAGATCTTCCGTCAACCTCTTCCACAAAGAATCGACTTTGCATTGCCTGTTTTAAGCAAGCCCTTTGCTAGATCTGAGTGATTTTCCATGAAATCTGCCAAAATCTCAAAATGCATAGTTTTTGTGTGCGTATTTCTTTTGTTCACTTCCCTGTAAATGAATGTAATTAAAATGCTTACAAATTAATTAAAAATTGTTCTTAATAAAACATTTTGCTTACATCGCATTTGATTTCCGCAAGCGAAGCTGTTGTCGAATAAAATTTGCTACTAAGTGTTTGTTTTGACACTTGCTACAGCAATAGAGAGTAGGGTGAAAATGGCGACTTTCGAATATCAAAAAAATGATATGCGAGTATCGATTTACAGAGTGCCGATTACGCGATTTTTCGAATATTCCTTGTCGCAACGCAATACAGAGTAAGTAAGTAAGTAAGTAAGTAAGTAAGTCCCCAGAGCTCAGCTAACCTAGCAGATACTGTAAATATGTTTGCTGATTTTTTTACGTCAAACTATGTCATTGACAATAATGAATTTGTCGGAAATGTCGTTGGTTCTATTTATGCAGATTTGCATTTCTGAAATTAACGAAAAACAAAATAGTTTGCTTCGCTACACACTTCATTTTGTATTTAATCAAATTTCTTTTTATACAGCCTTATTCTACGTTAAATTCTACTGAAAAGAAGTGCAATTTATTTTTTATTTCAGACAAGGCAAATTACTTAAAATTCAATGAAAGTCGGCACAATAAAATTTGAACACTTAAACTTTAAAAATTAATTGCAAAAAACTGTGACGACATTGAGAGGTCTGACAAGGTGCGATGGATTTGTAACATGTCCCTCTTTAAGAATTTCTATAAGGTTTGCTTGTGCTTTTTTATTGATGGTTTTGCTTGTTCACTCGCTTCAGCGGTCCCACTTTGCGACATCTGTATGAAGTTCTGGAAATTCTGGAAAATTGCCTCTATTTTTAAATCTAGAAATAAAAGTAATGTTACTAACTATAGGCCAATCTAAATTATCTAATGTCTCGAAACTTTTCGAAAGTGTCATGAAGGTTGAACTAAGGTTCTTGATAAAACGTTATATATGTCCTGAACAACATGGCTTTGTTGCTGGTCGGTCAACAGGGTCCACCTGTTTCAACAGGTAACCCTTTTCTCTGAGTTCTGTGTAGCCTAGTTTTGACTGGGTCATCAAGTCGATGTGATTTATACTTACTTCTCAAAAGCATTTGATAGAGTTTCTCATAAGCTGTTGCTCTTAAAATTATCGAAAATGGATTTCATTCGTCATTTTTGGCTTGGATTAAGTCTTATTTGCAGGACTGGACATAAGACCGTATCACCTTGTATGGCAGAAAAGTAAACATATTTTTGACCACGCCTCAATCGTTAGATATTTGAAAGACATTTATGAAAAAAATATTTATTTTTTCAAGTGGTCCCTATGGTGCTATTTTGATTTTTTGGTTATCTTCGGTGTTATTTGTTCGATCCGGAAAAATTAAATATCTGTGTGTTTGTTGATGTTGTGCAAATATTTTCTGATTTTTTTGAAGTGAAACTTCTTTGGCGGCGAGTGAAATTTCAAGGTCTCTTATTCGTGACGCTAGGCTAACGTTTTGAATTCATATGAAAATTTTAAAAAAATTTTCGTCGTCAACGGGATTAGAACCAGGACTTTCTACTATGCATCTGTTAAGAGTCAAAAGCTCAATCACTATGCCACTTAGTCAAATGACAAACAAGCAAACAAAATGCAATTAGTATTGAACGGGTTTAGTCCGTGTCTTGTATTTCACAGACACACCCTGTCTCAAACTTTTGATACGTACCATTTGATTTTCAGCCTAAGAGTATGCACGGAAATTTTATTTCTTTATGCTTGGAATGCTGTACATTACGTAACAAAATATAACAATTGTGTGGAGAGAAAATCAAAAGACTGACAGATACACTCTTTGAATGCTTTAATAACATTAATGAACTTATAATTTTATTGCAACACTTCTGCATATTTTTTTTTTTGCATATCAAATCCTAGGTTAAAGCTTCAAATGTCCTCAGCATCACGAATATTAAGTGCCTTTTAAATTTTCGACTGATTCTTTAAAAATTAAAAGTTAACTGTTATTTTTTCGTGGAAAATAAATGTTACTTTTGACTTTTATTTTATCAGTCAAAAGTAAAAATTATTTTGTGACTTTTATTTTTTCGGTCAAAAAAATCAGGCAATTTGTGTTTTAAAGACTGCTTGATAGAGTGAACTGTTGACACCATGTGGAAAATGTCTCACCGATGAGATGAAAATAATGGTAACAATAGATTTTTAGTCCGTAAAATGACCTTTGAAAAAATACAAGTTGCCTGATATTTTTGACCGAAAAAATAAACGGCTAGAAAAACCGTTATTTTTGACCGATAAAACTTTTGACCGTGACTTTTTCGATAAAAAACATAACCGGCACGGTTCCTGGATGTAAATATTAAATAAACAAAATATTATTCCATTTTGTATTGATTGAATTTCTTTTGAGATACTTTCTCTCTCTATTTCACACTAAAATCTATCTTATTTTTTACTGTTTAAGAAGTTTCATTTCTGCCACATGTACGTTGCGACAAGTGAGTTTTTTTTTTACCTCAAATGTTTTTTTTTCGACTGATTACACAATCCATCTCCGTTCCTACATATTATCCTGCTAAAAAAAAACCAAAAAATTAAAGCTAATAAAAAATCATTATAAACATGGGAACAAGTGAAATCGAAAAAATGGATTTTAGGAGCACTTCCGACCAATATTATGCAAAGAATAGGACTTCGGATCACAATAATATTTTATTGTGATGCAAGGTGGCTGTAGTGTGTGGCTTAGCATGCTCGGAGCCCGAGTTCGATCCCCAGTCGCGGCGAAAAGTTTTTTCAATAAAAAAAATTTTTCTGATCGGTCACCACCTCTCTGCAGACAATGGCAAACCTCAGAGAGCCATGTAAAGCTTCTTGAGAACATGAACTTCAGCCGTTCGGAGTCGGCATAAAACATATAGGTCCAGTTCTCGGTCAATTGTGTGCAAACATTTAATAACACACACAACACAATTGATCATAAGGAGCTCGGTCAAAGTCCTTTCAAGGGCTGAAATGGCCAATTTGTTTTTTTTGTCAACATTACATCATTCAATTATTTAACTAATGTTTCCTGTGGTGCTCACATAGAATTTAAATGATTTCGTCTGAATACTGTAGGTCAGACAGTTGGTCTTGCTTGTAAAACTGGAGACATGGCGGCTCAGTGATCTGAAATCTTGTCCATTCGATCCTTTCAGTGTAAGTTGTGCTGCTATAGTTGATGTTGGGTTGGTGGTTGGGACCACGAAATTGCCGAATTTGGCTTCGATTGTGGGTTCTCGACACTATGGGTATTTTTGCGCATTGCCACAATCTTGAAACTTTGTCGTATATATTTTCTGTGAATGCACTGCGTTTGACTTTTGAATTATGCTGAAGAAACAAGACGTATTACACCACATTTCGTTTTGTTGGTAATTTTGTGCTGTCCAAGTCGCGATAACGGAAATGCGTTTTGTTTAAATTAAGTATTTTGGGCAGGTTTTGTGTTAATTAAAACTCAATATTATTGATCACTAAAAAATACCGATAAACTTTTTCATATTAAGTGACCGCTACAGCCACCTTGAATCCCAAAAAGATTTGAAATTTAAAAATAAAATTTGATTATGTGTAATGATAGTGTTATTCTTTGCATAAAATCGGTCGGAAGTCCTCCTACAATCCATTTTTTTTATTTCACTTGTTCTCATGGTTATAATGATTTTTTTGTAAGCTTTAATTTTTTTTGGAGCAGGATAATATGGTAGGAATGGAGATCGATTGTGTAATCAGTTGAAAAAAAAAACATTTGAGGTAAAAAAAATTAGAAAAAATATTAACGCAACTTCAAAACACACAGATATATAATTTTTTCGGATCCAACAAGAAGCGCCGAAGATATGACGAAAAAACCAAAATAGCACCTAGGGTCCACTTTAAAAAAAAAATATTTTTTTCGAAAATGTCTTTCAAATATCTAACGATTGAGGCAGGATCAAAAATAGGTAGTTAGTTTTGGTGATACGCTCTACTGGACAAGTTTTCTCAGTATAAATAATGTTAAGTCCTTTGAATTTTTAACTTACTCAGGTGTTCCTCAGGGTAGTTTCCGAAGTCCCTAGTTATACCCCACGCGTTCTGCGCTAGGGGTATATTAATTTTGTCACGACGTGTGTAACGCCCATAAGGAATCGTGGTAGGTATAGAAAAGTGAATAAATTCCTACTCAGCATCACCACCTGAGTTGATTTAGAGCTGGTGGACACGACTACAGCCGTAATTTTGAAGCTATCGTGCTGAAATTCGATATTTTTATTGTTCTAAAAACTGAGACCAAGTTCGAGAATGGGCTAAATCGGATGAAAACCACGCCTACCTCCCATACAACTCCAATTATGAAAACTCTATAAAGAGGCTAATATTTAAGCTACAAAACTGAGGTGTTTTCCACCCACTAACACGCCCACCTCCCATACAACCCCAAAATTGAAAAAAATCTGATAGATTTCCTTCATTCTTCAAAACTCTTGATGGACTTACGGACGATCCTTCTATAATTTGTGGCCTTTTTTCCAATCTTTTCAAGGAATCTTTTTGTTCAGATTCTTTTAATCCTGATGGAGGGTATTTTGCAGGCTTCAGAAAATTCACACACCTTCACTCACGATCTTTTTCTTAAAGCACACAACACACAATTTTATTTGCATTTCATTTTTGTGTGTAACCGAGTTGGCGTGCTGTCGAAAATTCTTCATGCATTCTTTTGAAACTTGCTTGCGCTTCACGTACACAAAGTAAGATCGAACTCAACGGTTCGATGTGATCCCATCTCAAACATGTGTTGTCTTTAAAATCTTCGTGTTGTTCACCAACATTCGTTGTTGTCATGGTCTTCATGAAGACAAAAATGAATACACATTTTTTAAACACGACTTATTCGTGTTGGAAAACGCTGGCGGTCGTAAAGAGAAAAATGACGTATGAGTTTCTATGCATAAATCGATCACTTGTTGCGTTGTTTACTTGAGACAAGTAACAACTCACGTTGTTTTTCGTGAATAGGCAATCGAGTTAACACTTCGTCGGTTGTAATTTTTTCTATGTACGTGTGGTTCTTCACGGAATTAAATAAAAATGGAAAACAATACAAAGAAAAAGTTTTGTTATACAAAATACGCGAGTTTTAGTGAAGAAACAAAATATTACTACAAGGCAAGTTTCTGAAACGAGGGTGTTAAGAAAAAAGATACAGTTATGAAATTAAACACGACGTTAAAGAGACAAGACTTTTTAAGATGTTGCATTGGATTAGTAACAAAAAAATTTACCGCTTCGTTTTTTCGACGATAAAGAGTTTTTTTAAAGAAATAATAAAGCCTTACGAAGAAAAGTTCGAATCAACAATGAACTCTAAGAATATATCGGCTATGATTGGTGACTCTAGCCAACAAATAAAAAGAGCTATAGTGAATATTATAAAAAACAAAATGATTTGTTTAAAAATTGACGTCGCCAGTCGACAAGAAAAGCATATTCTGGGGGTCAACATACAATACATTAAAGATTGGAAAATCTGTATAAACACCATAGGTATGTGACCAAATTTGGTTTTAATTTTGTTGTAAAATAAAAATAAATGGCAAAATTCTATTTTGGGCCCACGCCCCTTTTATTTTGGAGTTGGATTATATCTATTTGGCCCTCCTAAGTTCAATGATGCAAGAAAAAAAGTAGCTCTTTTCTAGATTAGGAGATACAGTTCATCAAAGTTTGAAAAATCGCTAATAAAAAACTTTGACTTCTCCATAGCTTTTTTAACGAATATTCACTATTAACGGGGGACATGACATTGGACGTTTTTTGAATCGATATTTTTTTATAATTCTGTATTTTAGTAAATATTCTTAAGATTCTAAGAAAAAAATTTCATGGAAAAATTCTTACGGGTTCAAAAGTTAAAGCTGGATTAGTGAGATCGCATTTTTATTTTTCCTTGTATTTTTCTCTGTTCACAAACTTTGAACGCGTTTATCTTGAAACCACTGGTTTTTCGTACTGGTTGCGGCACTAGCGGGTTCATTTTTTGCCGAAACTTTTTTTTTTGTTTTTTTTTAAACTTGATTCGATTGTATGACACGAGCTATTATTTAAATTTTTTTCGATCTTTTATGAATTTTTAAAGTCAATATTTTTTTCGAAAAAACACACTTTCAATTTTGGAACATCACCAAAAATTAAAAAAAAATTGTAAAAAAGCTCCTGTCGTACGATAACCAGTTTTGTTAAGATTTAAAAAGTGATTTTTTCTCAGATCGGACAATTTTTGCGACTCCCAGCGCTGCAACCACGACGCCCCGTTTTCTTTCTCTGCCGCCAGTTTGGAGCTCTAAAAACCATGTTGGAGTGAAAAATATATTTTTTGAATTTGTTTTCTTGTAATTTGTTTAATTCTCTACAATAATAAAATAAAATTTGGGAAAATGTTTGTTTTTGACTGATTTATGAATTTTTAAAAAAGGTCTGTTTTCTCTGCCACGAATGTAATGTCCCTCCTTAAACAACCAATTTAAATGTAACAAGCAAAGAAAGACTAAAGTCGGTCTAGCCCGACTATGGAATACCTTAAACCTACTTTTTCAAAATACAACAATAGTATTGAAAATTAGCGTGTGCGTGAGCGGATGAAGCCAATATTATATAAACATTTCAATTTTGATGAAAAATTTACAAAAATTTATAAAAAAATTTGTTTTTATTGAAGAAAATACCTTTCATAGTAAATTTCCTATGAGATAATAAATAAAGGAAAAATTTTTCATTTTCAATTGATATTTCTCTATAAATGAGAACTTTTTTGTGCGAGAAAAATATTTATCATTATTAGAGAAATTGAAATATTATCTACCACTGACCTTTTAATGGGACTAACTGACCTTTTTCAGCTTTCAGATGTCATCATCAGTTTTTAAAATTCCACCAATGAGGTGCTAGCACCCCGTAGCTAAAAGAGTGTCCTGTTTTTCTTACACCATTGCGTATGGGAGACCAAAATACATACAAAAAACAAAAAAAAGGAGCGTGATCCCTAAACTAGAATTATTCCAAATAAATAAATTTTTTTTACACAGGCATAATTCAGTTAAGCAAAAGGCACACAGCCAAGTACTTAAAAGAAGAAATAATGAAATGCCTTGACGAATTTCATAACGAAATAAAACAAATTTATTCCAACACAACCGATAATGGTGCAAATGTAGTGAAGTTTTCGAAGCTACTACAGAAGTTACAGGAAGAAAACTTAAGTGCTACAGACGAAGATGCTGATTTGAATTCCATTCCCTACGACACAATTGAGGCTCAGCTTTCCGCAGTATTTTCAGTGGTGCGTTGTGCAGCACACACTATTCAACTAGCAGCAAACGATGTTATTACGCAATTGGAAATAGATATTAAAGAAGTGAGAGAAATTGCCAAAAAACTACGTGTTGTGTTAAGAGCGAGTAACGAAAATATAAGCCTTCCATGCCTCGATAACGCAACTAGATGGAATTGACCTATGAGATGATGCATTCTGTATTAAAGCTTAAATTTAATGACTCTGAAAACATATCCGTTAATTGGATATTTGTTGATCCAATTAACTTAAAGTAAAGAAAGTCTAAAGTCGGTCTAGGCCGACTATGAAATACCCTAAACCCACTTTTCAAAAACAAAAAATTTTTATTGTAAATGGGCGTGTCCGTGGGCGCATGAAGCCTATATTTTATATGCATTTAAATGTTGAAGAAAAATTTACACATACCAAGTTTTATTCCTGTAGCTCACAGTTAATGCCTTTATTATGCTTTCGCTATGGGAGGTGGGCGTGTTCATGGACGGATTACTCCCAATTTTTGAAGACACCTTAGTTTTGGTATAAAATACATACATACCAAATTTAATTTCTCTATGACAAACATAACCTTATTTATTGAGTTTTAAACTTTTTGGGTTGTATGGGAGGTAGGCGTGTCCGTAGGCGGATGACGTCCATTTTTCAAAAACGTCTTTTTCTTGTCATAAAAAACATATGTGCCAAATTTTAGCTCTGTAGGTTGAACACAGGCTTATTTATTGGGTTTTCAATTTTTGGGTTGTATGGGAGGTAGGCGGATGACGTCCGTTTTTCAAAACCATCTTTGTCTTGTCATAAAAAACATATGTGCCAAATTTTAGCTCTTAAGGTTAAACACAGGCTTATTTATTGCGTTTTCAATTTTTGGGTTGTATGGGCGGTGGGCGTGTCCGTGAGCAGATGACGCCCATTTTTCGAAGACATCTTTGTGTTGGTATAAAACAAATACATATCAAATTTTATTGTTGCAGGTTAACTATGAGCTGAGTTATGCAGTTTTCAATTTTCGAGTTGTATGGGAGGTAGGCGTGTCCGTGGGCGGATGATGTCCATTTTTCAAAAACATCTTTGTCTTGTCATAAAAAACATATGTGCCAAATTTTAGCTCTTTAGGTTAAACACAAGCTAATTTATTGCGTTTTAAATTTTTGGATTGTATGAGAGGTGGGCGTGTCCGTTAGCGGACGACACCCATTTCGATGACATCTTTGTGTTGATACAAAACACATATATACTAAATTTTATTGTTGTAGGTTAATTATGAGCTGAGTTATGCAGTTTTCAATTTTTGCGTTGTATGGGAGGTAGGCGTGTCCGTGAGCGGATTCTAAAAATATTCAATAGTGCAGATCCTTGGGTGCTTGTGACCATGTGTACCAAGTTTCATCCAATTATCTCGACTCCTTCTTATCCTGTGTATATGGACAACACACAGACGGACAGACGGACGGACGGACATGGATAGCTCGACTCACGTGGTGACGCTGATCAAGAATATATATACTTTTCTATACCGGACTCGCTTCGTTCTATGCGTTACAAACGTTTGCACAAAGTTAATATACCCTGACCTTTCAGGTTTAGGGTATAATTAATTAATCGATTTAATGGACATGATCCAAACAAACTCGAACGCACAGGCTTTACGGAACGCAATGGGATTAAGGAAAATAAAGCTCCTTGAACATGACGCCTTTGTTGCAGCATTATATTTAGACCCTCGCTTTAATTTTGCAGGAACTCCGCTTCTTACATATGATCAAAAACAAACAGCCATGGTGTGTAAGAAGTATAATTATAAAACTCTGAAACATACAAGTCATGTCAGCAAAAAATGAAGTAAACAAACTTCCGTTCGCAAGCAACGCTTGCTAAACGAAATTCTGTTTATTTTAATATTAAATATCAATGCGCATGTTGGAAAAGCATTCCAACATAATTTGTTCCTTTTCCATTATTTTATGAAAGCTTTGATGATAACTTGCAAATCTGCAAGACCAGCAAAGCTCTTATCCGTAGGCAGTAAGTAAAGTAAGTTTTAGATTGTAGTTGAGTCGTAAGTGTTGTTTCGAGAAATAAAGTTATTCGAAAGAAAAAAAAAATTAACAATTCGAAAACAAAAAATTGTTTATCAGTAAACCTGGAAGCACGCAGAAAAAAACTTAGAGAAGTGTCCGTGGATAATCGACATCAAGTGGAATTTTCCTATCAAGTGGACCACCTCAATAAGCTACAAGAAGAAGAATATCAGAAACAGAAACAACCAGAGGACAAACACATCGTAACAATCAACAAGAAATCAGAACAACAAGAAGAAGAATTTCAACAACAAGAACAAAAACAGGAAAGTCACAACAAAACAATCAGCAATAATCAACGAGCGATCAACGAAACAAACATGACGCAAGAGCAAGTAAATATTGACCCAATCAAATACTTGAATAGCTTACCAAGTTTTGATGGAAACACAGAAAAACTAAATATTTTCGTAGAATTGGTAGATAGAATATTTCCACTTTTATCTGTTTATAATGAGATAAGTCAGCTTATATTTTTTGATATAATTAAAAGTAGACTAGTTGGAAAGGCGCGCGAAGCTATTGAAATCCATAACTCAATGAAAAATTGGGAGGATTTAAAGAAAATGTTATATTACAACTTCGGAGACAAATTAAGTGTTGATCAACTTTATGACGAACTTAGATTATACCATTTAAAACAAATTGTTTTGAATATTATAACGATATTAACGCAATGTTGCGAAGATTAAATACTAAAACTAAAATAGAGACAGGCTGTGAAACAGAACTTAAGCAAAATTGTAAAACAGCTCTTAGATTATTCGAAAGTAAGATACCGGAACCAATGAAGGGAATTCTATGTTGTAGAAATCCAAATGATTTGGAAGAAGCAATGACAATTCTACACGAAACTGGATATGCTTTTTTACAAAGTAATCAAAGTTTTAAGCAGAATACTTTAAATAATTTTAAAAGCAACCAACAAAATAGAACTTATGATAATGGCTATAAACACAATAAAAATAATTCTTATAAACAAAATATAAATCAACAAAATACTAACAATCAATCACATTACAACAACAATAATAATATTTACAGTACACGGCACAATACTAATCATAGCCAAGAAACACATTATAACACTAACAATTCTAGAACATTTAGAAACAATCACAGCTACAATCCTAGATTTAATTATAATCGTAATAGTGAAAACTCAGGTAGATTTAGAAATTAAAGCTCTAATCTCGGTAGAACAAATACACAAAATTATAATAACAACACGACAGAACCAATGGACGTATTTCCATCCACAATAAATAGGAGAGTTTATAACGTTGAACAAAATTTTCAATTAAAAGCCTCGGAACCTCAATCTTACCCTATATAATAATCAGTACCCCAATACGAAAGTTAAGATTTTTATTAGATACTGGTGCAACATCGAGTATAGTGAATCCAGGAATTTGCAATCCCACATGGCAAATGCCATTAGAAAAACCAATTCAGTTAAAAACTATAGATAATAAAATTAATATTTTTAAAAAAGTAAAGATACCACTTTTTAAAGAATTTAACCAGTTAAATGATAATGCTGAGTTCTTGGAATACCAATTTCATTCTGAATACGATGGTCTTATAGGAAATAATATTTTAAAGCCATTAAATATTATTATCAATTACAAGATGAAAATGTTAGAAACCGACAATGCTAAGATTAAATTATATTTTGATAAGTCAGAGGAAAAATATGAAGAATTTATGAATTTTTTTAAGGAAGAAATAAATTTTCACGATGAAATTAGCATTCGAAACCAAATAAGAACTGATCATTTAAATATTGAAGAAAAATTTAGAACATTGGAAGTAGTCAAAGAATTTTCAAATGTATTTTTTCAAGAAGGAACAGACCTAACATTCACGCATGTTATTAAACATTCGATTAAAACAACCACTGAAACTCCAATATACGCTAAAAGTTACAGGTACCCAGCAATACATAAAGACGAAATCAAAAGGCATATTAACGAGATGCTAAACCAAGGCATTATTCGACCTAGTAATTCGCCATATTCGTCACCAATATGGATAGTACCAAAGAAGCTTGATGCTTCCGGTAAACAAAAATGGAGGATGGTAGTGGATTATAGAAGGTTAAATCAAGTTACAATTAATGACAAGTATCCAATTCCTAATATGGAGGATATTTTTGACAAACTAGGGAGATCAATGTATTTCACAACCCTAGACCTGGCGAAAGGGTTTCACCAAGTAGAAATAGAAAAAAATGACGTACAAAAACTGCGTTCTCCACGGAATTCGGTCATTACGAATTCACACGCATGCCGTTTTGGTTGAAAAATGATCCGGCAACTTTTCAAAGGCTGATGAATTCAGTCTTATCCGAATTTTTAGGTACAATTTGCCTGGTATACTTGGATGACATAATTATCTTCTCGACTAGCTTGGATGAACACATCGTCTCCTTACGAAAAATATTACAAAAACTGAAAGAATGTAATCTAAAGGTTCAGTTGGATAAAAGTGAGTTTCTTAAAAGAGAAACCGAATTCTTAGGATACATTATCACTACAAAAGGGATCAAACCAAACCCAAACAAGATAGAGACCATATTAAAATACAAACTTCCAAAAACAACCAAACAAATAAAATCATTCTTAGGCATCACAGGTTTTTATAGGAAGTTTATCAAGGATTATTCTAAGATAGCCAAACCTATGACAAATTATTTAAAAAAAGATAGAAAGATAGATTTAAATGACCCAGATTATATAGAGAGTTTCGAAGATTTAAAAACACTTATAACCTCAGAGCCAATACTACGATTTCCAGACTTTGGTAAAAAATTTATTTTAACGACGGATGCGTCAAACTATGCGTTAGGGGCGGTTTTATCTCAAGATGGCCACCCCATTTGCTACGCTAGTCGAACCCTCAATAATCATGAGAATAATTATTCAACGATTGAAAAGGAACTTTTGGCCATTATATGGGCAGTAAAGTATTTTAGACCGTACCTGTATGGACGGAAATTTACTATTAGAACTGATCACAGACCTTTAGTATGGTTAGGATCGTTAAAAGAACCAAATAGCAAATTACAAAGATGGAAAATCAAATTGGAAGAATTTGACTATGATATAGAGTATGTTAAAGGCAAAGATAATCAGGTAGCAGACGGACTATCAAGAATAGAAATTCATAATAATGAGATAGAAAATATTGACAATATCTCAACAGCGGCAACAATACATAGTTCTGATGAAGACAGTACGAATCATATTCCAATAGTTTGTATTCCGGTTAATGTATTTAAAACTCAAATTATATTAAACAAAACAACTGACGAAATGAATAGTTACAAGTTATATAGGCCTTTCAATAAAAAGAGATTAATTATTAATTTAAATGTGTTCAAAGAAAAAGAAATTGTCGACAGTGTAGAAAAATTCTTGCCAGCTAAAGGTAGTGTCGGAATATTTTCAAATGATGATAGTTTATTTGCACAGTTTTAAAATGTATACTTAAAATACTTTATAAGAAGCAGCTCATTAAAGATAGTAAAAAGTCCGACATTCTTAAAAGATATCGAAGAAGATGAAAAAGCGACAGAAATTATAATTAAAAAGCATAATTCATTTAACCACAGGGGTATAAATGAAACATACTCGGAACTAAAAGATACTTACTATGTACCTAACCTAAAGGAAATAATAAGGAAAATCATAAATAACTGTACTGTTTGTAATACTTCAAAATATGAAAGAAATCCATACAAACCACCATTTAAATTAACGGAAACACCGAAAAAACCAAATGAGATCTTACATGTTGATATTTGGATCGCAGATAGGCAAACAATGTATTTGTCTGTTATTGACAAATTTACAAAGCACGTTACCATGCATAGGATTAAAAGTAGGTCATGGGTACACTTGTTAACAGCAATAAAGTCGAGAATAGCAACAATAGGGATACCAAAGAAAATTATAATTGACGGGGAACCAGGATTTACAGTATCACAAGTAAAAGATTATTTTAGAGAAAACAATATCGAAGTTCATACTACTACAGCTCAAAGACACACAGGTAATTCAGATATCGAAAGATATCATACTACTTTAAACGAACATTTAAGAATATTTAAAGCTAGAGATGAAACAAAGAATAAACATTTAACTGACTTAGTATTAACAGCACTATCAATTTATAACCAAACTATTCATTCAACAACAGGTAAAAGACCTATAGATTTTTTAAATGGAAACATTAAACCAGAAGAATACGAAATTATAGCAAACAAAATTCACAACAAAAAATTAAAGTACGTTCAAAAAGCTAATTTAAATAGGAATGATATCGATTTGGCAGACAAAAACCACGCTTTTGTAAAATCAAGGAATGTTATTTCGAAAGGATTTAAATTATTACCAAAATATAAGGAAATAGGGCCCAAAATTATAGAAGGAGATTATTATAAAGATTTAAAAGGAATAAAATATTATAAGGATCAAATTAAACGAAAATACAAATATGAAAATTATGATATTTCAGGTAATGATGACAATAATTCTATGCATAATAGTGCACGGAGCGATGCAGACAATGGTAATTGAAAGATTGGATGGCAAATTTGGATATGAAGAAGTTCAAATTGAGGAAGTAGATTTAGTAACAAAGTATAAAATAATTTTACATATTTTCTTTCCGAATGAAATTTTAAAATTAGTAAAAAACCTTGAGGTTTCAATGGATTCTATAAAATTAGAAGACAAAGAATTTTTAATAAAAAATGAAATAAATTCAATCAAAGAAAAAATAAGAACAATAATGCCACATAGACTCAAAAGAGGCTTAATTAACTTAGGAGGAACCTTAAGTCGTTGGTTGTACGGAACAATGGACGACGACGACAGACAGGAAATAGAAAATCATTTGTCAATTATAGACAAAAATAACCACAATACAATTGCAGCCGTTAATCAACAAATAAAAATTAATAGTAACTTCAATGAAAGCATTAAGCTTATTAAAAATGCAATAGATGCTGACCGTATTCAAATAACAGGAAAACTTAATGCAATTAATATAGAAGACAAACAAATACTTATGAGATCGTTAGTGATAGAACAAATTTTTAATTTAAATATTATTAAAGAACAGGTACAGCATATACAGGAAAATATTGCATCTGCTAGATTCGGTATTCTTAACCCCAACATACTAACAAAGGACGAAATAGAAGCATATGATATTGACTTTAATAAACTTTCAAATATAAGACTAGGAGTAGCTAAATTTACTAATAACGCTATCATTTTTGCAATAAAATTCCATCTGAAACACAGAAATTTAACAAGAAACTACTAGTGCCAATACCTAATGCATCAGGAGAAGAAATTAATGAAAACATGGAATACATTATAAAAAATAATGATAAACTTTATAGTTTCCAAGAAAATAAATTGCTAAAAGAATTAAAGTTAAGTAAAAATTGTATTGTACTGAATAATTGTAAATTAAGAAAAAAAAAACAACGAAGAATTTATAGAAATCGATAACAATGTTTTATTAATAAAAAATATAAAAAATTCAAAACTTAATAGTACTTGTGATGAAAGAATTGTGAACCTTAAAGGTAATTATTTAATAACATTCAATAACTGTACAATTCAAATTGGATACAGAATTTATAGCAATAATATTTCTGTTTTTGTCAACAAATTTGTAATACCGAATGATAAACTTAATGAAACACAAAATTATGATTTAAATGTAAATTTCAGTAAAATAGACTTAAGCTATGAAAATAATTTGAAAACAATAAAAGAAGTAAAATACCATAAATTAATTATAATAATAATATTGATAATTATTGTCATAATAATTTATTGGAAACGGAACAAACAAAATTTAAATATTAAAATTGTAAGCCAAATTCAGGAGAATCCGAAAACTAGCGGTGGAGGAGTCATGTCAGCAAAAAATTAAGTAAACAAACTTCCGTTCGCAAGCAACGCTTGCTAAACGAAATTCTGTTTATTTTAATATTAAATTTCAATGCGCATGTTGGAAAAGCATTCCAACATAATTTGTTCCTTTTCCATTATTTTATGAAAGCTTTGATAATAACTTGCAAATTTGCAAGATCAGCAAAGCTCTTATCCGTAGGCAGTAAGTAAAGTAAGTTTTAGATTGTAGTTGAGTCGTAAGTGTTGTTTCGAGAAATAAAGATATTCGAATATAAAGTCGTGTTTAATTCCAGAAAAGTAAACAAAAAAAGTTTAACGTGAAACAAAGATAAAATAAAAAGTTGAACGTAAAACTAAACTTACATGTATTACCTTTGTTTTCAGGATCACTTATTCAAGACAAATGAAATTATCAATCATGTAGCAAAGCGTCACGACGAAAATAACATTTCAGTTACTCAAAACTCATCTTCAGTTGAAAATATGCCTAGCTCATCAAAAACCGCATACTCCAAACTTGCACAGCATATCAACCAATTCGTTAATATTTCTAGTTCGACAGCAATGAGTATGAATCATCACGTAAAGCAAGAACTTGCTGCTCTATGCGATCGACAAATGGAGCCATTAGATTCTGATGTTTTGGATTATTGGAAAAAATATTCTCGCAATAATCTTAAGTAAGCTGAACTTGTGGAGATGGTACTTGCTGTACCAGCAACGCAAGTTTCAATTGAACGTGCATTCAGTGCACTTTCAACCGTGTTAACCAAGTTGAGATCAAAGCTTACAAACAAATCTTTTTCAAATATTTTAATTACTAAATTAAATTTTGACTTAATAGACTGCTCAGCACTTAAAATATAAAATTTAAACCTCAATTGTAATTTGCTTGTATTTCTACCACTATTTATGAATTATTTAACGCCTGCAATGCTTCGCACATCCGACCATACAACAGTACAAAAAGTATGTGTTTTTGTCATCAAGCAACGCAACAAAGTGGTCGATTTATGCATAGAAACTCATACGTCATTTCATTCATTTTTCTATTCACGACCGCCAGCATTTTCCAACACGAACAAGTCGTGTTTAAAAAATGTGTATTAATTTTTGCCTTCATGAAGACCTGACAACCAGTGTTGCCAGTCTAGCCTTTTTGAGGCTAGATCTAGCCTTTTTTTTTGTTGTCTAGCCTCGAAAATTACCATCTAGCCTCTAGCCTTTTTTTTTGCCTTTTTTTGTTTTTTTCTAGCCTTTTCTAGCCTTTTTTAATATATTGCTTAAAGATGCATTACTACATCCAATTTTTCTGACGTTGCAATTTTGAAAGTGTAAATCTTCTATTGCTCTTTTTATTCTTTTAAAGTGGTTAAACCCAAATATTTTCTGTTATAGAGAAAGAAAACTTCAGTTACTCTACAGAAGAAATAACTACACTGAGAAAAAAACATACTTTAAAATTAAACAAAAATTTTTACAATATAAATTTAACGCCTTTGCGTTTCTACAAAACAAAATTTAAAACAATTGTGTTTAAATTTCAACTATACACTCCTTTCAATTTTTTTTCATTCATTATTTCCTTGAAACTTTCTTTGACATTTTTTGAATTTTGAATTTTCATTGGTTTGAAAAATATCGAACATAAAATAAAATAAAAACTAATTCAGTTTTTCAATATTGAAATATTGAAAATGCAAACTTCATTGAAAGGAGTTGAGATTCGGTATTCGGAGAGTCCCAAGGGTCGCTGATTACGAATCTGTCATCAAAAACTCGGAAAAAATTAAAAAATGGCATCGAAAAAATTATGCTTTAAAACATTTGTTTTAAAATTAAAAATTTTTGTTTTAAATTTGTTTTCTTATTTAAAAACATTGTTTTAAAAACAAAAACCCTTGTTTTAAATTTAACTTTAAGAACAGTTGTGTTTTATTTAAATGAATTTGTTTCAAGCTCTATTTCAAAAACAAATTCGTTTAAAATGAACACAATTTCATTTAATTTTAACACATATTTCCCTCAGTGTATAATTGAAATATAATGGCAAAAAATTGTAAATCACAAGTAGAATAGGAATCTAGCTGGGCAGAAGCTAGAGATTCATTGAATGAAGATCCGTTCCAAGAGCTATCAGATTTGATTTTTAGTTTTATTATTTTAGCATTAAGCAACGCTGAGGTAGAAAGAATTCTTAGTACAACGAAATTTAAAAAAAAAACTAGAAAAGAAACCATATTCAACTGTTCTTAAAAGAAAACGAGTAAAGAAAGTCTAGTCCGACTATGAAGTACCCTAGACCTCCTATTATATTTAAATAAACTATATATTAAAATACTAAAACAAATAGAAGTAACTTCCTATTTTTGTTTAAAATCCCTGTATTTATAGAACTATATAGGTTTTACTAATGAAGGTTGCATGGGAGGAAGGCGCGTTCGTAGGTGGATTACGCCTTTTTTTGTGAGCACACCTTAGTTTTATATACTATGATCTCATACCAAGTTTTATCTCTGTAGGCCAAATATAAACGTTTCTATTGTGTTTTCGATATTGTGGGTTTCATGGGAGATGAGCATGTTTATGGGCGGATGTCGCTCAGTTTGTGAACACATCTTAGTTTTGATACAACAATCTCAATACCAAGTTTTATATTTTTGGCTCATATAAACCTCTTTATAGCGTTTTTACGATAGTGGGTTGTATGGGAGGTGGGCGTGTTTAAGGGCGTATGACGACTATTTTACATCTAAGTACACATCTAAGTTTTAATATAAAATACATATCTGATAAGTTTAATCCCTGTAGTTCAAATAAAAGGGTCTTTATAATAGTGTTTTCAATGTTGGAGTTGTATGGGAGGTGGGCATGTTCATGGGTAGAGCACGCCAATTTTTTGTGTACGTCTACGTTTTGATACAAAATAAATGCATTTAAATTTTATTTCGGTAGCTTAATTACAACCATCTATACAGCGATTTTTATTTGTTAGTTGTATGGGAAGTAAGCGTTTCCGTGGGCGGATTCTAAAAATATTCAATAGTGCAGATGCTTGGGTTCATGTGAACATGTGTACCAATCTCATCTCCTTCTTAACCTATATTAACAGATAACACATAGACAGACGGACGGACGGACATGGTTAGCTCGACTCAAGAGGTGACACTGATCAGGAATATATACTTTTCTATACCGGACTCGCTTATTTCTATGCGTTACAAACATTTGCACAAAGTCAATATACCCTGACCTTACATGTTTAGGGTATAATAGCGTTAACAAATCTAGCCTTTTTTTAGCTTTTTTTTTAAAGCCATCTAGCCTTTTCTAGCCATTTTTTAAAGGCCATCTAGCTTCTTTTCTCAAAACTTTCTGGCAACACTGCTGACAACAATGAAAGTTATGGTTCTCTTATTACAGAGAGCCAAAAAAAATAAACACTCACGTTCTTGGTACGACATCAACTGTCGATATAATTTTATTGAATATCTTTTATAAGTTACAATATGGTTACTTAGCATATTTGTTTATTTCAACATTGCAAATGTTGACCTAATTTCTACATACAAATAAAAATTAATAAGCTTTATTTTATTGCTATTAAAATATATTAATTTATATTGATTAGTAAGCTTTTATTGTTTAATTTTTGCAACACATAACCTTTTGAAATAAGCTACTGAACTTAAAGTGCCTAGTCAGCAATATGATTGGCTCGTGGCTAACAGTGGCTTGTGGCTAACAGTGGCTTAGGTAACAGTGGGCTTAACTTCCCCCTTCTTAAGAATCTGTGTCTCGCTGATCAGTAGTTTATCTTTATTGGTTCTATAACTGGAAGATTTATACTTTTTTTGCTATTATATTTTGAAAAAATATACCAAATGAAAATTAATACTAATGATGCTAAAAATGTTGCTACGCCAGAGCTAATAGAAATAACAGTCTGAAGTGATATTCTGTCCAGTTGCTTTACATTATCTAAGTGAAGTTTGTGAAGGTACTGAAGATCTATTTTTATGTCTTTTTATATTTACTAGAATTATTCCAAATAAATAAATTTTTTTTTACACAGGCATAATTCAGTTAAGCAAAAGGCACACAGCCAAGTACTTAAAAGAAGAAATAATGAAATGCCTTGACGAATTTCATAACGAAATAAAACAAATTTATTCCAACACAACCGATAATGGTGCAAATGTAGTGAAGTTTTCGAAGCTACTACAGAAGTTACAGGAAGAAAACTTAAGTGCTACAGACGAAGATGCTGATTTGAATTCCATTCCCTACGACACAATTGAGGCTCAGCTTTCCGCAGTATTTTCAGTGGTGCGTTGTGCAGCACACACTATTCAACTAGCAGCAAACGATGTTATTACGCAATTGGAAATAGATATTAAAGAAGTGAGAGAAATTGCCAAAAAACTACGTGTTGTGTTAAGAGCGAGTAACGAAAATATAAGCCTTCCATGCCTCGATAACGCAACTAGATGGAATTGACCTATGAGATGATGCATTCTGTATTAAAGCTTAAATTTAATGACTCTGAAAACATATCCGTTAATTGGATATTTGTTGATCCAATTAACTTAATTAAAACAAGTAAAGAAAGTCTAAAGTCGGTCTAGGCCGACTATGAAATACCCTAAACCCACTTTTCAAAAACAAAAAATTTTTATTGTAAATGGGCGTGTCCGTGGGCGCATGAAGCCTATATTTTATATGCATTTAAATGTTGAAGAAAAATTTACACATACCAAGTTTTATTCCTGTAGCTCACAGTTAATGCCTTTATTATGCTTTTGCTATGGGAGGTGGGCGTGTTCATGGACGGATTACTCCCAATTTTTGAACACACCTTAGTTTTGGTATAAAATACATACATACCAAATTTAATTTCTCTATGACAAACATAACCTTATTTATTGAGTTTTAAACTTTTTGGGTTGTATGGGAGGTAGGCGTGTCCGTAGGCGGATGACGTCCATTTTTCATAAACGTCTTTGTCTTGTCATAAAAAACATATGTGCCAAATTTTAGCTCTGTAGGTTGAACACAGGCTTATTTATTGGGTTTTCAATTTTTGGGTTGTATGGGAGGTAGGCGGATGACGTCCGTTTTTCAAAACCATCTTTGTCTTGTCATAAAAAACATATGTGCCAAATTTTAGCTCTTAAGGTTAAACACAGGCTTATTTATTGCGTTTTCAATTTTTGGGTTGTATGGGCGGTGGGCGTGTCCGTGAGCAGATTACGCCCATTTTTCGAAGACATCGTTGTGTTGGTATAAAACAAATACATATCAAATTTTATTGTTGCAGGTTAACTATGAGCTGAGTTATGCAGTTTTCAATTTTCGAGTTGTATGGGAGGTAGGCGTGTCCGTGGGCGGATGATGTCCATTTTTCAAAAACATCTTTGTCTTGTCATAAAAAACATATGTGCCAAATTTTAGCTCTTTAGGTTAAACACAAGCTAATTTATTACGTTTTCAATTTTTGGATTGTATGAGAGGTGGGCGTGTCCGTTAGCGGACGACACCCATTTTTCGATGACATCTTTGTGTTGATACAAAACACATATATACTAAATTTGTTGTAGGTTAATTATGGGCTGAGTTATGCAGTTTTCAATTTTCGAGTTGTATGGGAGGTAGGCGTGTCCGTGAGCGGATTCCAAAAATATTCAATAGTGCAGATCCTTGGGTGCTTGTGACCATGTGTACCAAGTTTCATCCAATTATCTCGACTCCTTCTTATCCTGTGTATACGGACAACACACAGACGGACAGACGGACGGACGGACGGACGGACGGACATGGATAGCTCGACTCACGTGGTGACGCTGATTAAGAATATATATACTTTTCTATACCAGACTCGCTTCGTTCTATGCGTTACAAACGTTACAATAGTAAGCAAAAAAAAAAAATAAAAACAAAAAAATAATAAATAAATAATTATATACATATATATATTCACTTATTTTAATAATATTTCAGTAGACTATACAATTTAAAGTTTTTGCGAAAAAAAAAAAAAAAAATATATTTTTATAATTTTCTGCTCTGATAAAAAAAAAATATTCTCAAAATTTTTACTCGTCAACACGCGACTAAGGTAGTACAGAACTTTGCTTCTGTACCATTTTTCGAAAATTCTTTTTGTTTCGACGCGGATTCTGATCCTAAGTACTTAAATATGTATCTCAAGTTTTCGTTGAACGACATTTATAATATCGTACCGGTTTTTAACGGCAATCCAGCCGAATTAAATAAATTCATTGCATGCGGTAATATACTTTTTTCTTCTGCTAAGACCGACGCAGAACATAAATACATTCTAGAGGTTATAAAAACACGGCTAGAAGGCCCAGCTTTTGAGCTCATCCAATTTAAATCTTTTACCAAATGGAATGATTTAGTACAAGATTTGGAGAATGAGTTGAAAGAAGTAAAAACGCGAGCCTCTGCTCAAAACGAACTTATGACAGCTAGACAAAATTTGAGAGAAACTGTTAAAGAATTCGGTGAACGAATTGGAAAATTACTGCATTCACTAAATTCAGCTACATTTTCTAGCACTAGCGAAATTTCGATTCGTACATATTTAAAACGCGAGAACGATCACTTGGCAATACGGGTATTCGAGGATGGTTTGCGGAATCATAATTTAAGATTAATTCTTAAAGCTCACAATGAGCGGGACTTGAAGAAAGCCCTCATGTATGCCGAGGAGCATTCAGTACGGCTGGAAAAAAATTCGCAATACCAAACCTCACCTTTTAAGCCCACATGCCAATATTGTAAAAAGTCAGGGCACACAGAAAATACGTGCTATCGCAAAAATAATCATGTCTACTCTAATTAAAACAGTCAAAATTCCTATCAAAACAGACAACATAATATAAAGAAAGAAATACAATCTATATTTTGTTCATACTGCAAACGGTCGAATCACACGTACAAAGAGTGTAGATTGCAAGAATATAAAGAACACCAAAATCACAGAATCTTAGAAAAAAATAGAGCTTTCAGACAATATCCAAATCCGTTTGGAGAAAACAACCAATTCAGAGGTCAATGCAATCCTCCTAATCAAACTCACCACGTAAATTATGCATCGGGAAACGAAATAGCACGGGAAGAAATCAGCGGCGCTTCTTCCCGGATGCAAAAAAAAGCCGATGTGCACCAAGCACAACATTAACATATTCAATTATAATACCTTTTTGCAAAGGATACGATGAGCCCGTACTTCGTATTAAACTCGAACCTTCAGACAAACATAGAACTTCAGTTTTAGTTGACACAGGCGCACAAATTAGTCTTTTAAAAAACACAGAACAAAATTACAGAATTAACAAACAAAGTAAACACACAGTTACAACCATTTCAGGTAATTCAATGCAAACATTAGGTGAACAGATAAAAACAATAAATGTTCCATATAATGACCAGATGATAACACTGAGTCACAAATTTCATATTCTAAATAAAAATATTAATTTATCCTATGACGGAATTTTAGGAAGCGATTTTCTCACAAAATTTAACTGTAAAATAGATTTCAAGAATAAACAACTGGAAATACCAGTAGACTGCTCAAACGCAGCTGTAAGCAAAAATAAAATTTTAAAATTACATATTGTAGATATTTGTAAAAACACAGAAAAGGGAAACAATGTGTTGCCTAAGGGTAACAAAGGTAATTGTGAAAATAGGAATGAAGAGCAGGAGTATGCGCCGAATGGCATAAGTCATATTGAGAATCTTCAACCTAATGTCTACGGGCCGCAATCCATCACATTGTCACCTCAAAGTAGAAACAAAATCATAAAAAATAATGTGAAGGCAAAAAAAGAGGAAACTAATGCATTATTCTTGGAAAATGAAAGGAATTGTAAAAACAGGATTGAGTCAACTCAACGTGATGTCTACGGGCTGCAATCCATTACCTTACAACCTCGTTGCAAACAACTTGTAGAGATCCCTTTTGCTTATACAAAAGACGCAGTGATCCACAATAAACAAATAAATCCAGGAGTATATTTGGCGGAAACCCTGGTACGCCCAATTAAAAATAAAGTTAAAGTTCTTTTTATGAACACAACAGAAGATATTAAAGAAATAAAATTAAATAGAATTCAATATGAGTGGGAAAAGATAGAAAATTTCAATGAAATCAAATTAGATAAAACAAAAGATTGAATAAAGGATAGATTAAAAAAGATAGAAACAAACAGAGAACTAACGCATTGTAACAAAGAAGAAAAGAAATCAATTTTAGGAATTTGTAGGAATTATAACGATATATTTAATTTCGAAGGAGACCACCTCACTTGTACAGAAACTTCAGAACATGAAATTATAACTGAAGCAAACAAACCTCCATTATTTGTTAGACCACATAGACTACCTGAAAGTCAAAGGCAAGAGATTCATAAACAAGTTAATTTAATTTTAGAAGATAGTATTATTCGCCCAAGTTCAAGTCCATGGAACTCGCCACTTTTACTTGTTCCAAAGAAGGCAGATTCCGAAGGTTACAAACGTTGGAGAGTTGTAGTCGATTTTCGAAAACTAAACGACTTAACAGTCGGTGACGCATACCCATTGCCCAACATTACTGACATACTTGACCAGTTGGGAAGAGCAAAATATTTCAGCACTCTGGATCTAGCCAAAGGTTTTCATCAGATTCCCGTTAAAGAATCTGACAAATGTAAAACTGCTTTCAGCACACCTTTTGGACACTACGAATATAACAGAATGCCATTTGGTTTAAAAAACGCTCCAGCAACTTTTCAGAGGTTCATGAACAACGTACTAATGGGTTTACAAGGATTTGAATATTTTGTCTACGTCGACGACATCGTTGTGTACGGTTATGATTTATCGGATCATAACAACAAATTAATTAAAATATTTGACCGATTGCGTCAACACAACCTTAAGCTACAACCTGACAAATGTAATTTTCTCAAACAAGAACTAACGTATTTAGGGCACATAATTTCTGAAAACGGTATAAAACCAGATCCCGAAAAAATTAAAGTAGTTAAAACTTATCCAACTCCAAAGAATGCGAAAGGAATAAAATCATTTTTAGGATTCGCAGGATATTATAGAACATTTATTGAAAATTTCTCCAGTACAGCAAAACCATTAACTAAACTACTTAAAAAAGATATCAAATTCAATTGGGACGCATTCTGCGATGAAGCATTTTCAAAATTAAAAGAAAAACTAATTAACCCTCCAATATTAGCATATCCAAACTATGATGAAGAATTCATAGTTACGACAGATGCGAGTGATGCAGGACTTGGCGCAGTCTTATCTCAAGGTATAATTGGAAAAGACAAGCCAATATGTTTCGCAAGTAGAACATTGAACGATGCAGAGACATGCTATAGCACCACGGAAAAAGAATTGCTTGCAATTGTCTTTGCCGTAAAACAATTCCGACCTTATATTTACGGAATAAAGTTCACAATCTACACTGACCACAAACCACTCGAATGGCTAATGAAGCTAAAAGACCCAATGCCCAGATTAGCTAGATGGCGAACTCTCTTATCAGAATATGAATATACGATCAAATATAAAGCAGGGAAAAGTAATACAAATGCTGACGCACTCAGTCGAATCACTGAAGACGAAAAACTTGCAGAAATAGTAAACAAAGTTTTAGTTATGACACGCCAAATGACAAATAAGAAGGAACAATATGAAAATGTACATTAAAAAAATGAAGAACCCAAAAATACAAGCAACGAGGCAATCTCTAAAATAATAGAAACTCAAGATTCAATATATTTCAATAAAAAATCTGCATTAAAACTATTAATTTTACCTCTAACAGAATCTTTAAAAGAAAAATTTATAATAAAATCAATTCCACAATTTATAAAACCTTTAATAGGTGAAATAGAGTTAAACTCATTTAATAACGTAAATTTGCATACGACGACATTACCTATCCCTTTTAAAACTTCAAAAAATCAAGAATTAGCAAAGAAAACGCTACACAAAATAAAAAGCGAAAGTTACAAACAAAATCATGATTCTATAGCCATATCAATCCCAAATATTAACCCACAGTTTAAAGAAAATTTTAAAACAATGCTTAAAGAAATATTTTCCAACAAAACAATTAATTTTCATATAAACAAAAGAACAATTTTGGAAAACGTAAATGAAATAGAAACAATTTTAAGAGAATATCATGAATCACCGCTTGGAGGACATCAAGGAGTAAATAGAACGCTAAAAAGATTAAAAGCAAACTACTACTGGCCCACAATGAAAATTGATATACAAAATTACATAAGAAAATGTGAATCATGCCAGAAAAATAAACTAAATAAATCTCCAAAAGTGCCAATGAAAATTACAACGACGAGCTCTTCACCATTTGAAAGAGTGGCTTTAGACATAGTAGGTCCACTCCCAATGACTTACAAAAGTAATAAATACATCTTAACTTTTCAAGACGATTTAACCAAATTTACCGAAGCTATACCTTTAGAGAATGCAGAAGCAACCACAGTTGTAAGAGCTTTTGTAGAACAGATACTCTGCCGTTTTGGATTTCCAGATTCGTTATTAACTGATCAAGGTACTAATTCTCTCCGCGATTTATTTAAAGAAGTATGTAAATTATTAAAAATTAAGAAATTACAAACAACTCCATATCATCCACAAAAAAATGGAGCACTTGAAAGAAGCCATCGCACCCTTGCGGAATATCTCCGGAATTATGTCAATAACGAACCTCTCACTTGGAACGATTGGATCCCTTATGCAATATTTGTTTTCAACAACACGCCTCACAGTAGCACCAATTACAGCCCTCATGAATTACTCTATGGATACCCTGCAAAAATTCCATCCACTTTACAAAAAGACCCATCATTAAACTATAACTACGAAAATTATGCAAATGAGTTAAAGGCACGACTACAACACGGATTTAAAATTGCAGGCCAAACATTGAAATATAAAAAGGAAAAATCAAAAGAACACTTTGACAAAGGTTCCAAGCCAAAAACATTTAACGTTGGAGAAAAAGTTTTGATTAGAAATCAAACAAGGAAAAACAAATTTTCATCTGTTTGGGAAGGTCCTTATGAAGTTGTTAAAATTACTTCACCCGAAAATACTGCTATCAAAATTCGCAATAAAATTATAGTAATGCACAATAACAACCTTAAATCATTCTCCGATTAAAAAACAACATTTGATAAACACATTCATAAAATTACAAACTTAATACGAACACATCTTAAAATCAGGGCTACAAATTTTGTTGCGATTTTTACAAGCCTAGTGAAACATGTTATTTTACTTCTTTCTTTTTAAAACAGGCAGTCTTTTGTTTTCTTTATGAACCAAAAATTTTGTAGCTGTCTCAAATTTTGGCTGATACATACAAAAAAAAAGAAGAAATATTCCGCTTGTAAGTTGAAAAAAATAAACAAAAAAAAAAAAAAAAAAATTTGTTTGTACAAAACGCAAAAACTAGAAAATATATTTCGCTTAAATTAACAAATTGAAATTTTGGGGCAATACGCCAAAAGAAAATTAATATATTCCGCTTACAAATTGAAACAAAAAATTGAAATCATGCGGCAATAACGCAAAAACTTTCAGACTATATACATAAAAAAAAATATATTTTTAATGTTAAAGTAAATAAATACGTCCTTATATAAGAAAAATATAAATGTACATAGGACACAAATACATATTTTGAAACAAATACTTAGATGTTACAAATAAATTTTTTCTTCTAAATTTTAATTATCATAATAATATACAAAATAATATCAAAAACAAAAACAATAAAACATAATGTATACAACATTTTTACTTACCTACCTTATAAGATTACAAAAACAAAAAAACAAACAATATATATAAGTAGATTAATAACTATTAGACAAAACATTTTTAACAACAAATATAAGAAATCAGTCACATGATTATACCTATATTATAAGATAAATTTAACTTCATATATATTACTTTACTTGTATAAAATTCTTAAAACATATTTGTTTATAAAAATTATTCGTTATTATAAAAATTCATGTAATCCTCATTTCGCGACAGAAAATTTTTCAACCTCTTCAAGGAGAAACATTTTCTTTTATAAGGGGGGAGGGATGTTGTATCCCACAACATTGCATGTACACTTTGTACACCCGACCCCACACCAATTCCAAAGAACCAAATTAATAATTATTATTACCAGATGTCGATATCAAAAACGCAGCGATCTGCATTTCGAAATAAATAATAAACAAAAAATATAATACAACGAACGACGACAACCCAATTTGAGTACAGCGACTCAAATTGCCGGCGTTCAAGAAAAGAAAAACATACTGACCTAATTTAAGCGCATATGCTTAAATTACCAAAATAAACAAAACCAATGCTTTGTTTTTATTGTCAAGTGGTTCCGACTTAAACATCGGCGACAACAAAAATAAAGCAAGTGACTGACTGGGTGCATCGGCATTGGCTTGCACGGTCAGCAAAGGCCGTTCATTTACCTACCCTAGTTACTGCGCTGTTTGTAAGGTGCATTGCCTGCAACTGCGTAACATGCAAAGTGTACGTGATCGCGTTTCACTAAGGGGAAGTAGAACGATATATAAATTTACATAATGATTTACATTTCCTAAATATATGTAGCTTATGTATTGATTTTGATTGGTTGGTATCTATTTTAATTTCCACTTATTGGAAACTATTGGAATTATTGGAATAAGGAAACGCCCTCGAAAACTGAGGATTTTCCTTTATAAACCACTGACCGGCGTAGAAACGGCGAAGAAAGAAAGATAGTTTTAAGCTAATAATATCTAAACTGGTCGCAGCTTCGCCTAGACAGCTGACCTTTTTAGATTAAAATTATAAAATAAAAATCCAACTTTGGTCGCAGCCACGCCTAGACAGCGGGCCATTGTTGATATAAATTAAACAAAACAAAATATAAATCAACTTAAATCAACAAAAAACAAACAAACGTCTTTTTCTTTCCGTCCATGGTCACTCTTCTCCTCGTGAAAGCACGGAGACCATCGGACGTTAAACACAACAAATACACTAGTGGTATTCATGCAATGCCGAATATTTTCCGATGCCGTATATCGGAAAATATACGCTGTTTTTGCATGAGGCACCTTTTTTGTATTTTTCGGTTAGTGGCGTATATCAATCAGCTGTTCTTAAAGTTATATCGCAAAAGTGGCCACTTTGGTTTAATAAATGAGCTGAAAAGTATATATATAAATAAATAAATAAGTTGTTTCATAATTTAGGTGAAGACAACGAAAATTCCAGATAAATTATTTTATTATTCGACAACTGACAACATGCAATTTGTCGTTTAAAAGGATTCTCAAGTTGAAAGTTGAGTAAGAAGTTTATAGTTTGTAATGAATATTTGAAAGGTGGCAACAACTCTTTGCCGAAAGTTTTCGGCGCTGTTTTCGCATCAAAATCGTGAGGAAAACTGGGAACTTTGCCGTATATCAAATTCCATACAAATTTTGACAGTTGATATACGGGGTTTACGCTTTTTCCGATTTTCGGCATATTCGGCACGTTTTCGGCATTGCATGAATACCACTACTATTTTATACACTCTTTTCTCTCTGAAATTTGAGTAAGTTGTTTAACACTTGTCGATGCATGGAATGAACAACTAGAAAAATCGGTTCTATAGGTTTTGAGTTTTTGGCCGATTTTGTCCGAAAAAATTGACAATTTTCGAAAAAACGCCGCCATTTTGTTATTTTTCAACCAAAATTGTTTCTCTAGTTCATTCCATGGTTGTTTTGATGCTGATAAAAACCCCGTTCTTAGTTTTTTTTTGGATGTCCCAGTGAGTTGTAATCACGCCCGCTATGGTTTTTTGATGTTTTTTTAAAATAATTCCAGTAGCCATATATGTAAATAAAAAAATCAAATAAATTTTTTTTTGTGAATATCAATTTTCAAAATGATATCTTATTTTTTATTCAACTTATAGGCATTTCAAAACATTGAAAGAATTTTTTTTGAAGGTTTCACGTCCCCTTAAATAAAGGATTTTTGATTTAATTTTTATGCATAATCGTAATTACGTGACAAAGTATATTGTAGGTTTCCTTCCCCCTTATGAAAGAAACTTTTTACCTTGAAGAGGTTTAATTTTCTTCAATCTTAAACTACTTATATGTGAGAAGAGACAGGCATCATTTTACAGTTAATTTTTTAAAATTCCTTGCATATTTACATAGTTCATTAATATTCTTGTTGTGTGCTTAATAAGTTTTATAAGCTCTCTAATATTCTTGACTTTATTTATCGTTCGTGGCTCCTAGTAATTTTGATGATTATTTATTTGATTGTCGATAAAGTTGTTCTTCTTCCTGGCATTATTATGATGCCTCTGCGGATGTTGCCTTTGATGATCATTTGATAACCGTCACTGACAAGTATTTCACCTTTTTTGTTTTCTTTTGAAGTATTTAAACTACTTTACTTCGGTGAAGTCTTGAAGTTACGAAAAAGATGAAAAATTTCGTTTTTATTTCGTGTTTTGTGTTCTTCATACTGGTGACCGTGGCATGTAGGTTAAGTGTGTGGCTTAGCATGTTCGGAGCCCGGGTTCGATCCCCAGCCGCGGCGAAAAGTTTTTTTCAATAAAAAATTTTTCTGATCGGTCACCACCTCTTTGCAGACAATGGCAAACCTCAGAGAGTAAATAATGCCATGTAAAGCTTCTTGGGAACATGAACTTTAGCCGTTCGGAGTCGGCATAAAACATGTAGGTCCAGTTCTCGGTCAATTGTGTGCAAACATTTAATAACACACACAAGACAATTGATCATAAGAAGCTCGGTAAAAGTCCTTTCAAGGGCTGAAATGGCCAATTTGTTTTTTTTTTTGTGTTGTTCATACTTTCGTAATTTTTTATTAAATTTTGCTTTTAGTTTTGACAAGCTTTGTTTGCTAGTGTTGTTGATTGGGAAGCGACTCTATAAATTTATCAAACTCTTTGGTTTCGTTCTGGTTGAATTTCTGTTAGAAAGGTATGAATTATATGCAGGTATTTCACATTATAGACATACTTTCGTTGTATCTTAAACCAGAATGAATTTTGTCATAACAAATTTGGCAAATCCAAATTCAGTTTTTCCTTTTAAGCGGTGCACTTGTAAGCATTTCAATCATAATGAAATCTTACGATTTTGTTGATTTTCTCGCTAAAATGAAAAAAAAAAATTGTTAAATTCGGTGTGTATACAATCTGTCGCTGTAATTTCAAATTTTTAATAACACTTTGTAACCCTCAACCTTCCACATACATTTAAGAGCTTTTATATTTTCTTGTATTTTCTTTTCTTTACTGCTTTCTTATTTGTGTTACTTGAAACTTGTTTTTCTTCATTATTGAACCTTTGATACTTTTATCTCTTTTACGTCTAAAGCCTCGAACTTTGTCAGAAGAGCTCCTTTCTCTTGTAAAGTGTTGTCCACCAGTTCGACTCAGTTTTATTGCTGCTACCGCCAACTCGAACCACAACTAGAACCACGATCATTGATACGGAAAAGTTTCGTGTAATAAATGTGGAGTTGCTATACATTTTGGTTTTTAGCATTTTCTAATTTTAAATATTGGTTTTTTTCAGTATTATTGAAGTAGATTTCTGAATTATCTTTTATTTTAACTTAATTTTAATTTAATTTCTTAATTATCTCTTTAAGTATTTTAATCTCTTGAATTATAACTCTGTATTGACCAATAATTAATTCGATTTTTTATTTCCTAGTTTTTATAAATATTATTTCTTTTAACAAATCAATTAATTTTTTCTTTAAAAATCAATGAATGCCTATATAACATTGGATTTATCAACAGGTTAAAACTTAAATACATGTCTCATATTCTTCTCGCATTGGTGAACATCTATTCGTGCTTGCCTTATGGTTCATTAGCATTTGTCTTTAATTTTAAAAGTCTTATTTAATTAGGTTTTCTATCTTTTATTCACATATTCTTTAATATGTTTTTGCATGCCTTCCATTTGTATTCCTGCCTTATTCTTAAATATGTTAAACAACTTATTAAAACACCTTTGTGGTCTCCTTTTGGCAAATCATGAGAATCTTTTAATATTTTTTTAATTGCATTTGAGTCAGTAAGAAATTTTATTTCTTTATTTTGTTTTTCACTACTGTTCATTTAATTTTTCTGAATTTTTTTCATTTTCCCTTACTTGTTCCTTGTCTTTTATTTTTTACCTCGTTTGATCAACTTCATCTGCATAGATAAACCCCTGGAGTGATTTCTTCTTTAACCAAGTAACATTGTTGGAGCTACTAGGTACGAGTGAGCTTTAAAAATGTTCTAAAGGTGTGTCATATGTAGTTAAAGCTTTACCCCAGCTTGTTTTGCTGCTAGTTGCCTTTTATTATAAGTAAAATGCTCCATGGTTGATTTTTCTACCATTCCTAGCTCTAAAACTTTAAATAGTTCTTTGAAGGAATTTATAAAATCTGCAAAAGAGCAGAACTTGGAAATATAATGTTTGCTCTATAAAGACTCTTTTACTGCAATAAAAATTACTGCTTTAAGATGTATATTTTGACTGCATTTTCAAAGCTTATAAATATTAAATACAGCATACATGCAAAAATCAGACAAAATGGCGTTCTTATTACAAATATAAACTCATGGGAATTGCATTAAGTTAAATATTACAGTTTAGAATTTCATTTAAAGCAAATTGATGATTTTTATTAAATTTATATTATAAAATAAAGAATTTTCAGCTAAAACCTTTTCAGCTAATTTTAAGGAATGGTAAAAAAATTTTTGAGTATTAAAATTATAAACACTACTTAATTTAAATTATTTTTGAAGCCCATTGTATTTTTTCGAAGTATTACATTCATATTTCCGATAAATTTAAAAGCGCACCAAAATTCGTAGCATATAACGGATTTGCGAAGATATTTTTAGTTTATTAGTCATTGTAATCATAACAAATACTTGTCAAATTTTATATATCTATTGAGTTTGTTTTTCACACATACTTAGACAAATTGTGAATAAAAAAGAGCTTTGCAAGCGTTCTTATTTTGTTTTGACAGGGAAAGCTAGCAGCTACTTTTGTTCCTCATATGAAGCAAAAATAGTGCTTTTATGCTCAAGAAAGTAGTCTTATATATTCTCTGCAAGAGCTTAAGTAGCGCTACTAAAGCTAAAGTTGAAGCTTGTTGCTTTATGATGTAGCACTATAAGCTCTGCAAGAATTAATATACGGCTAAAATTGTTACTTGGGTATGGATTACTTCCATATTGTTTTTGTTTTAATTTTTAACTCCTTATTGTAGTTAATAGAACTTAACTCGTTTATTTGCTTAAGATGTAATTTCACCACAGTCTTCTTGTGTTTACTATAGACTGTTAGCGTCTTATTAATCGCATTTATAACTGAATTATTCCACAAACTATCCCGATCTAAAATGCCATCTGCAGGCAACCCTTGTTCTAGTGCCACAACGTGTAACTACAAATTAAGTGTTTTATATTATCGTGTTGAATCTCTACATGCCCCAATGTATCTACAAAACCTCCCAATGCTCCACTCAAATGTTTAATTCCTCCTCCCTTGTATATTTCCCTCCCTTGTATATTTATTTAAATTTTTCTTTAATGTATTCAGTTTAACTAAACTGGCTTCAGCCGCGGTATCCACAAGTAAAATGAGTCGTCCTTCTATAGAATCCTTACGGGGAATTTCTATGAACACATCATTGACTTTGCAAAAACCAAAATTTTCACTTTATTCGTTAATATTTTGAAACGTAAAATTCTTATGGTGTAACGAGTTTGCCAAATCTTTATCTCTTTCCTGAGAAGTACTTTATATAGCTTCTTTTCCTACTGTATCTTTTCCTGTTGATACTTTCGTCTTTGACTCAGTGGTGAGGATGTTTACTATCTTTTGCGACGTCAAATCATCCTCTACTATTTTTTCTTGCTCTGTTGCCCTCAATTCGTCGATGTTTGAATAAAAATCTTTGAATAAAAAATAAGCTGTACCCTCAGACGTTCTATTTATTGTCGCGGTGCTTTCCGTTATTTCATTAGTTACCAAAACTTTAATCCTATCCACCGTTGCACGGTTTTCTGGTATTTTGTTCACGGTTTTGACTGGAGTACAGATGTTTACAATCTTTCTTGACGTGAAATCATCTGTGACTATCCTACTTGGCCCAATTTTCCTTAATTTTTTGGGTTCCCAGCTCATTGGCCTTGGCTGGGCTCTCGATAGTTTCCCTGTTTTGAATCGCATTCTCTCTTTGCAAAACAATCCTGCATTTTGTGTCCTAACCTTGCACACCATTTACATTTCAACTCATATTTGTTTTATACTTGAATCCTGTTACCATTCTTCTTTTGATTTATGTTATAATAATTCACACTTCTATCATAACTACTTTGATTATTTGTTTAAATGTTATTCATTGTTATGCTAGCTGAACAGTTAAAATTATATTCGTGACTATATTCTCTACACTTCTGACAATAAACTTAATTTTTTACTGCGTAGCACTCATCTTTTGTGTGTCCTATTCTACTTCAAAATGAACATGTTAAGTTAACATTTCTTGACCTTCTATCCTCACAATTTCTTGTTATTTGAATCCCTTGCAGGTTCTCTGATGATGAATAAGCCCTATGTCCTGCCTCAACCCTATGATCAACCGGCCTCAATGGCACATTGTTACTAAGATTTATACTAAATGTCCTTACATTTGTTATCGTATTTTTCCCTTTTTCAATTAGCCCAAATGCACTTATCGCTTCTTCCAATGCACTCCCAAATGTCCCTGTTTTAATGCTTAGTATATGTATTCTAAGAGTTGAATCCTCATACCAACCCTGAAAGTTGTAATTACAGTTTTGTTTCATTCACTTAAAAGTGCGGACACACCGTCATATTCCGTTATATTCGCTATTAATTATATCTTCTGCTGTTGTTTTGAAAACACTTAACCGTTTTGCATATTGCCGTATTTCTTCACCAGGTTGTTGTAATGTCTTCTGTATTTCCTGCCATACTACATCTAATTCTTCTCGTTCTAAATACGTTTTCTTTAAAAATATAAATAATTCATTTAGATTATTAAGTTGTCTTGGTCTTACTAACTGGAAAGCATATCCATAAAGTCTTAGTTTCACACATTGAATAAATTTTTTCTAAATTCGATTCTCCTACCCTTTGGAAAGCTAATTCCAAAGGCCTCTGCTAATGAAATAGAGGCACAAGCTCCGATACTATTTTCGCCATCTCGCATATGTTCATTCTGAATTGTTTTTTTTTATTATGAAGCTATTTTCATCATCTTTTCGTTGTCTTTAAAATTTTTTTTGTGTTCTACAACAATTATCGCCCTGTACCATAGTTTCTCTGGGAATGTAATTCTGTAATCTTATCTAAAAATTTTTATGTTTTACTGCTTTTACACCTTTTTAATCAAATTCTGGAGGGTCCGGTCAACTACAAGGAATTGGCTACGGAATCGCAGAATCTTTGGGAAGTTTTTAATATTTATTTATTTGAACACGGGTAACCAAGTTCAAATCACTACCCTTTTTAAAAGGGATTACCCTTTTTTAAAAAGGACTACCGGCTGCGCCATAATGTTGTGTGCGTTCTCCGTCTAACCCAAACAACTCTGTTGTGTAACGTCGTCACATTACGTGTTACATCGTAATATATATGTGGGTGTTCACAAATGAATATATTTTTTATTAATTTTAATTTTTCGAAACATTTATTTTTGACGACTGTTTTTATTGAATACAAATTGAATTATAAATTTTATATATGAACATTTTTGAGTAATAAAATTGACAATATTTTGAATTCTTAGATAATAATTTTTAGATAAATGAGAAAGTGTATATTTTATAAGTGGTGACCGTGGCATGCAGGTTAAGTGTGTGGTTTAGCATGCTCGGAGCCCGGGTTCGATCCCCAGCCGTAAATTTTTCAGTAAAAAATTTTTCTGATCGGTCACCACCTCTCTGCAGACAATGACAAACCTCAGAGAGTAAATAAAAGGCGTTTTCGTTTTTATGTTGAGAGAAGAGCAGATCACAGAGCTAGAGCGCATTGAGTACATTCCACAAATACTCTACTCTGAGTTATTTTAGAGAACTCTGAATTAATAAAAAATCAAACAGTGCATCAAATGTCTTAGCTGTCATTTAAGAGTATTTTTTGTTAAATTATGATTTGCAATCATACATTTTTTGCACAATTTTATATTTTGGATGTTATATTTATTGTTTTCCTTTATTTCTGTTAAAGATTATTTGTTTTCTTTAATTTCATATAAGTGTGGCAGATAAAACTCTAATATATGCTCTACGTGCTCGAACGTTTGATATAGAGCACATAGAGTCGCATCGAGAGCACTCTCGATGTGCTCTGAGTGAAAACAAAAACTCGATCAATACGCTCTTATCACTCTGAGCAAAATAAAAATCACGAACAAGTTTTTGACAGTCTCTGCTCTGCTCTAAACAAATAAACGAAAACGCCTTATAACATGTAAAGCTTCTTGAGAACATGAACTTTAGCCGTTTGGAGTCGACATAAAACATGTAGGTCCAGTTCTCGGTCAATTGTGTGCAAACATTTAATAACACACACAACACAATTGATCATAAGAAGTTCGGTCAAAGTCCTTTCAAGGGCTGAAATGGCCAATTTGTTTTTGCTTTTTTTTGTTTGTATATTTTATAAAGTGTGTGTTGTGATGTTGGTGTTTATATTTGGTAGTATTGAGTCACCACATTATTGCCCCTCCTTTCTGAAAAATTTTGGTCGTGTTGGCTAATAAGTAAAAGTGTACATTTTTATACCCTAAACCTGAAAGGTCAGGGTATATTAACTTTGTGCAAACGTTTGTAACGCATAGAACGAAGCGAGTCCGGTATAGAAAAGTATATATATTCTTGATCAGCGTCACCACGTGAGTCGAGCTATCTATGTCCGTCCGTCCGTCCGTCCGTCCGTCCGTCTGTGTGTTGTCCGTATACACAGGATAAGAAGAAGGAGTTGAGATAATTGGATGAAACTTGGTACACATGGTCACATGTACCCAAGGATCTGCACTATTGAATATTTTTGGAATCCGCCCACGGACACGCCTACCTCCCATACAACGCAAAAATTTAAAACTGCATAACTCAGCTCATAATAGGCCTACAACAATAAAATTTGGTATCTGTGTGTTTTATATCAACACAAAAATGTCTTTGAAAAATGGACGTCATCCGCTCACGGACACGCCCACCTCCCATACAACCCAAAAATTGAAAACGCAATAAAAAAGCCTCTGTTTAACCTACAGAACTAAAATTTGGCACGTGTGTTTTTTATAACAAAAACAAGATGGTTTTGAAAAATGAACATCGTCCGCCCACGGACACGCCTACTTCCCATACAACGCGAAAATTGAAAACTGCATAGCTCAGCTCATAATTAGCCTACAACAATAAAATTCGATATGTATGTGTTTCATACCAACACAAATATGACTTCGGAAAATGGTCGTCATCCGATCACGGACACGCCTACCTCCCATACAACCCAAAAATTGAAAACGCAATAAATAAGCATGTGTTTAACCTACAGAGCTAAAATTTGGCACGTATGTTTTTTATGACAAGACAAAGATGGTTTGGAAAAATGGACTTCATCCGCCCACGGACACGCCCATTTACAATAAATTTTTTTTATTTTTTTGAAAAGTGGGTTTAGGGTATTTCATAGTCGGCCTAGACCGACTTTAGACTTTCTTTACTTGTTGTATTTTTATGTTTAGTTGAATGTGTCTGTTCTGTTTTAGTGTCTAAGGAGGCGGGCTTAAGTCTATCAGTGTTGACTGTTATGTTTGTGTTATTTTTACGAATTGTGAAGTATTTCGGTGTTCTCTCAATAACTTGGAAGGGGCCATCGTACGGCTCTTGCAGTGTTTTACGAATTGTGTCGTTGCGGACGAAAACAAAGTTACAAGAACTGAGGGCTCGAGGCATATAATGTTGGAAGTTGATGCTGTGATGCGCAATGTTTGACTTTTGATCTTCTACTGCCTCTTTAAGTTTGGATAAAGTGTCCGACGAATTAAAGTTCTGACTGCTGTGTATTACTATTTGTTGTGGTAGCCTGAGTGTTTGACCAAAAACCATTTCAGCTGGTGAAGCCTTAATATCTTCTTTTACCGTGGACCTGAGTCCTAGAAAGACTAGTAGTAGCTCTCTGTACCAATTTGTCTGGTTGTTACTCGCTATTAGAGAAGTCCTTAGTTGGCGGTGAAATCGTTCTAAAATTCCATTAGCTTGTGGATGATAAACAGAAGTGGTAATGTGTTTGCTTCCTAGATTCTTAACGAAGTTTCTAAATGTTGTGGACGTAAATTGAGGTCCTCGATCGGAAGTAATTTCCACAGGAACTCCAAAACGTGAGATGTATTCCTTTTGAAGTGTATCTACGATATTACTGGCGTTGTATCTTGAATTAGATACGCTCCGTGGCCAACACGGCCAACGTGTGTTTCGGTTAACTAGGGTAAGCAGATATCTGTAACCATTTGATATTGGTAAAGGACCAACTAAATCGACATGAACATGCGCAAAACGACCGTGTGGAATGTCTATTTTGTGTGGAATTGTCTTCGTGTGTCTATGTATTTTAGCTTGGCATCTAACGCATTCTTGTGACCATTTGTTGATTTGTGTGTTAATTTTGGGCCAAAAATATCGTTGTGTTATGAGTCGTCGAGAAGCTCATGTACCTGGATGTGAAATGTTATGTAATTGTTCAAAAACTTGTTTTCAAAATGTTTGTGGAATGTATGGACGTGTTCCTGAACTTGTTTGTTCGCCCCAAATTTTAATGTTAAGTATTAGAATGTGTGTTTGTTCGAGGTTTATCTCAGAGGTTGTGAAAGTCTCTATCTCATCTCTTGAAAGTGCGTCTACTACGGTGTTATCGGTACCTTTAATGTGTCTGATGTCGTTGGAAAACTGTGCAATGAATTCTAGGTGTCGTCTTTGCCTTGGGCTTCTCTCTGTTTTTGAAAGTAGTGCTGAAGTAAGTGGTTTGTGATCTGTGTATATTGTAAATGTTCGTCCCTCTAAAAAGTGCCTAAAGTGTTTAATTGTAAGATAAATTGTTAAAAGTTCGCGATCGAACGTACTGTATTTTGTCTCTGATGGTGATAATTTCTTTGAAAATAAAGCTAGTGGTTCTGTTTCCTGATTGTATTCTTGTTGTAAAACTGCACCTATAGCAGTGTTAGATGCATCTACAGCGATAGAAAGTTTTGCTTTACTATTAAAATGATTAAGTAGCACTTCCTTAGTAAAACTTTCTTTTATGGTTGCAAATGCTTCTGTTGTGACTTCTGTCCAAGTTAAGTATTTGTTCTTTGTTTTTGTTGCTGAAGTTATTATATCATAAATGTGTGTGAGTGTGTGTGCTAATTTAGGAATGCATCTGTGGTAGTAGTTAATTATCCCGATGAATTTCTTCATTTGTTTAACTGTTTCTGGTTTTGGATAGTTAACAATACACTGAATTCTATCGGGAGATGGTTGTATGTCTTTGTTTGAAATATCGTAACTTAAAAAAATGTATTCTGTCTACGCCGAAAAAACATTTGTTTGGTTTAATGTTTAGTCCGTAATTGCCTAGTCGTTTAAAACTAAATTTAGATGTTTGAGGTGTTCTTCTTCTGTCTCGCTGGCCACCAGAATGTCGTCAAGGTATACAAATACGAAGTCTAGTTCTCGTAATACTTCGTTGATGATCTTAAACCGAATGGCATTCTCAGAAACTCAAACATTCCGAACGGTGTAGTAATCGCGGTTTTATGTATGTCTTGAGTGGCCATGAGGATTTGGTGGTATGCTCTAACTAGTTTAATTTCTAATTTCGAAAATATGTGTGTACGTGTGGTAGAGGGTAGCGGTCTGGGACTATAATTGCGTTTAGTCTTCTATAGTCACCACAGGGTCTCCAGTCGTGCACATCTTTTTTTGGTCTTGGTATTGAAAAAGGTAATTGTCCTTCTGTAGTTATATGGTGTACCATTTTGTGTTTAACCGGTTTGTTCTAGTCGGGTTCTGCCGTTAGTGATGGGTAATTTTTGAGTATATTTGTTGTCTTGTGTAAGAATTAAAATCCATCCGAAAAATTTATTTCCTGTTTTTTATTTTGCTTCTGCAAAAACAATTGAAGCAATTTGCAAAAATAAGGAGGGCTCCGCAGCTCCTCTGGATTATTGGAACGTGCACTATCTGTTTCTCCTGCGCTGAAGGGGGGATCCGCTGACTGGTGCTCCGCTGTTCCTCTTGCATATTTGCCACACTTATCAACTTTTTCTTCTTCCTGCGCTCCAAGTGCAAAGTGCAAGTGTCTTCTACCTCTGGAGGCAATAGTTTAGTCAATCCATCGCAGGATTTTGATTCTGATAGTGCCGCCATGGATGATTTCAACCCTTCATCAGTTCCATCGCCTGAAACTTTTAGAGATACTGAAAGTCAACATTTGTCTGGTGGAGTAAAACGTAGACGTATAGATGAGGAATTACAATTGGACCTCTCCAAACTGCATAAGGTATCCTTAAGCAACCAAAATAAATATTCCTTATTAGGTGATCTTGAAATTAAAACTTATAATATTAAATTCAATTCTAATTCAGCTAATAGTAATTTTAATAAAAAAAAACTAACACTAACATTGTAATGTCGGGGCGGACATTTTTATACAATGTCAACATTAAAAACTTAGTTGACCAACTAAACACAATGAAACCAAAAATATTTTTTAAAATTGTAAACAAATCTAAATTAAAAAGTAAACTTTATGTTGATAACGTTAAAATTCACACAGAATTAACGTCAATTCTTCGTGATAAAGGAGCTTATTGATACTCTTATACGCCCAAGTGCTTGAAAGTGCATATAAGTGTCATTTTAAGAGGTATGTGCTTTGGTTCGGTATTTGAGGAGATAAAGAATGCTTTGGATATTTCAATTCCATCAGTGGTTGCTAAAGTTTCCAAATTTATCACTCCATTTTCTATTAAAAATGGTAATGATAACCGTTTGTTTATAGTAATTCTTCTTCCTGGGAAGAAGGCAAGTGACATCAATCATATAAGGTTCCTCTTGAGCCAATCAATTCAATGCGGCAATGGTACGGGGATGGGCTTGGTTTATGGTCCGTAATTCTCTTAACGTCCTTTCTTTTAATGTGAGATCGCTTATTGATCCTAGCAGAAAAATTTATCTAATTAAAACTATTTCCATTCATCATGTTGACTTAGCTTTCATTAAAGAAACTCATTTGAAAAATAAAATGGACACTCTTGAAAATTACAGTTTTATTCAAGACAACTCAAATTTGGGGGTTGGTATTTTGATTAAAAATTCTTTTTCTTTTTCTCCAGTTTTCATTTCTGGTATTTCTTTTCCACATGCTTTTATTGAAGTAGCTCTTCTTTCTGGTTCAACTTCAAATAAATTTCTTTTCGGTCCTAATTATTTTCCATGTAATATTCCTTCTTCCGGTATTTATGAAGGTTTTTCTAAAATTTATTTATTTTCTAGAAATTTTGATGGAACAGTTACAGGAGGTGATTTGAATGCTCGAAATCCTTCCTGGGGTGACTCTTTTGAAAATCTCAATGGAAGACATCTTTCAAAATGGCTTCATGATTATTCACATAATTTTTCTAGAATTTGTGGTGATTCTCCTTCATATCCTAATGGACCCTCCTTTTTAGACCATTTCTTATTATCTTCTAATCTTATTGACCCATTTAACATCAATTTTAAAATAACTAGTCTTCCTACCTTTTCAGATCACTTTTCGATTAAACTTGTTTTAGATCTTCCAGATTTTGACTTTCAATCAAGAAGACCACGATTTTTTAACTGTTTTCAAGATACAAATTGGAATAACTTTAAAACTGATTTGGATATATCCCTTGCTTTTAACTTTCCTCCTGTTAATTGCAATCTTAATTGTGATGAAATTGATGAATTTATTGACTTTTTCACCTCTTCTGTTAACTCGATTTTTGATTTTCACACAAAGCGTATTGATCTCAAAGGAAAAAATTCATTGTTTCAGATCAGGTTAAAAAATTATTTAAAATAAAATCTATTTGGCAAAAAGAACTACAAAGGCTAAATTATAGAAATTATATCTAACTCTGAATATAAATTACTTTCTAAACAAATAAAATTACTCAAAATTCTAATTTAAGAACAAATCCAAAAAGATCAATCTTCTGAATTTAATTCTAGGCTTCGAAAAATTAGACCTGATCCAAATGCTTTTAAAGAAATTTTTGGTATTCTTGGAAATAAAAAGTTTGGCTGTCGTAATAAAATCTCGGTTAATGATGCAACTATTACATCTGAAAATGAAATTCTAAATTCTTTTCATCAACACTTTAGTTCTATTTATACTGACAACTCATCTAGCAGATCTAATTCTTCCGAAATCAAAAACTCTGTTCAAAATTGTTTATCCAATTATCCGAACAATGTTTATTTTTTGACGATAATTGTTCCTCTGTGAATAATAATGATTCTTTTCGTTTTACAAATATAGAAGAGCTTTCCTTTATGATTAAATATATAAATGGTAAAAAATCGTATGGTCCTGATCGAATTTCTAATTTTCTTATAAAAAATTTTCTGTGGATGCTTTAAATTTTCTTATAATTATATTTAATAACTGTTTAAACATCGGCTATTTTCCAAATAGTTGGAAAATTGCAAAAATACTTCCAATTAAAAAAACCTAATATTTCTAACCTTAATAATTTTACACCAATTTCTTTGCTTTCGAATCTTGGTAAGTTACTAGAACATGTTTTACGATTAAAAATAGACATTATGACTGATATTAATTATATACCCAACTATCAGTTTGGTTTTCAAAAGGGTCATTCGACTGTCCATGCTTTGTTAAAATTTCACAATGATATAATTTGTAATCTGAGAAACCGTAAGTGTACAGTTGCGGTGTCCTTAGATATCGAAAAAGCTTTTGATAGAGCATATCATGATGGAATTCTATTAAAACTAATGAGATTAGATTTTGATCCCTTTATAATCAAAATGTTTCGCAGTTTCTTTAATGATCGGAAGTTTTGTGTTCAGGTTAATGAAGGTGTCTCAACTGGGTGAAGTTAAAAGCGGTGTACCACAGGGCTCTGTGTTGGCGCCTCATTTATATAATATTTTCATTCATGATTTTCCGCATGAACTGGATGGGTCAAGAGGAATTTGATATGCTGACGACTCTCTGATTTACGCACACAATGAATCACCTTTGAAAGTTCTTGGTCTAGTTTCGAAGCACTTGGCTAAAGTTGATGAATTTTTTAAGTATTGGGATATTACTATAAATACTTCTAAATCAGTGGCTCTCTGTCTGAGAAATGCATCTGGGAAATGCAAAAATTATGTCGTTCCTAAAAGCAAACGTTTGTAAATTTTTTTTAATGGTGTTGAAATTCCTTTTAAGTCTAAATTTAAGTATTTGGGTGTTAATTTTAAATTGGTTAAATTTAATGATCATGCAAGATGAGTTTTCAAAAAAGCTTATTTTGTTAAAAACATGTTTTCTAAACTTTTTTATAGTAAGTATCTAAACATGAAACAAAATTATTAATATATAAAGTTTGCTTACTTAATTTAATTTATGCATTTCCCATTTCGTTTTCTATTTCTCCAATCGTAGCCAAAAAATTAGAAATCCTTGAACGCAATGTGTTGAGACTCTGTGTCGACAGAAACTACGAATCCTACGTTAAACGTTTCTCGAATAATTTTATTTATAGTAAAGCTCAAATTAATCCTCTATGTAAATATATGCTTAAACCTTGCAAAATAAGTTTATTTTAAAGCTTCCTTTTCATGAAAACTATATTTTAAATGATATCTTCGAGTATCAAAAATCTTTAAGTTGGTCTAACTCCAGTTACCTTTCTCCTATTGTTTTGATAAATGAAAATATTCCTTTGGACACTGATTTTTCCGCAAATTTGCTACCCTTTTTTTATATTAAAACACTCCTTGGCAATTGTTATTGTTAAACTTTGTTTTTTATTTCTACATCTACTTTCTATCTATTAAATTTCTATGATACTAGCTTTTAACTGTCATGTATTCACAAAAATGACTTCATTTTAATTTTTTAATAATTTTGCTGTTAACATTATACTCCATATAATTTTTTATATTGGACAATTTGTTATTTTTAGGTAAAGTTTTATTTAATACTATGTTCAGACTGGAAGCTAAATGCGCATTTAAAGCTTAATTCGCATTTATTTCATTAATGCTTCTCTAAATGCGCATTTACCCATAGAAAATTCTGTCAAGTTAATTCACTTAAATGCTACTTCTAATGAGCATTTAGCAGTTTGCGACCCTGATTCGATATTCGAAAAACTGCTACTCGCTACTTTTTGCTCATCTCTGACTAGAACTCGTTTCATTAGTTGTCAATTTTGTTTGCTGTCAGATTTTTTTTGCTTAGGCTGTGTGCCAATCGGAAACTTTTGACTCGGATTGATACTCAGGGTATAGTATAAATTTTGACAAGAGGGAATTTTTGACACAAGCGAAAATTAAAAAAAAGCATGTCTTAGTTGCATTGAAGTTTGGAAAAATTAAGAGGAGGGTTGTGTTAAATATATTAGCTACATTATTTTGACTTTTTTTTCTGAAAAAATGGTATTGCTTGATGATTTTTCTGGATGCTGTTAATAATCATAATATATTAATTTTTCATTAAAGCAATGTGCGGGCGGTGGTGTAGTGCTCAAATTGTAATGTATATAAGGATTTATAAATGTATTTATAGCGTTTAAATATACAGTATTTTGGATTTTGAAAATTTTACCTTCAGGTAAATTGCACACAAATGGGGAAATAAAATAAGAGCCACACATTATTAAACAAAGAGTCGCACATGCCTATTGATGGTTTACAGTATTTTTCCAGCAGGTCTTTTCTCCAATATAATTTTTTTTTTAAATAGTCCTGTTTTGTTATTCGGTTTAAGCAATTCTGTCCAAAAATAAATGACAGCCGTCCATACTTTTCCAATGGTATATTGATAACGAAGATTGTATAAGAAATAATAAAGTTATTAGAAGTTTTGTGAAAATAATCTAAAAAAAATACATGAACACATTATTATCATTAATGCAATTGCAAATATTTTCAAATTTTTGATGCAGATTGAACGAACTTTTTCAGGCCTATAACTTGAGACAGTTTATTTGCTTACAACTAGTACACTTGTTAATATATACATATACGGAAAACATGATTTTTGGAGGTTTTTGCAAAATGGTTTAGCTTACTGACGAATTTCGGTATAGCCAAAATATTTTGGTAATCACCGTAAAATACATCAAGGTTAATTTTAGAATGGGTACAACTGGAACTTTTTTTTCAAAGCACGTGTTCAAATTTTGTATGGTTTACTAAAAATTTGCAACTTCGGGTGTTGCAAGGTCAAGACTAAGTGAGATTTTTTTGGAGTGCGTGTTAAGTTTTAAGGTTTTTAGGTTCGGTGGACAAAATTTTATCATTGCTACTGATTTTTTTCTTTCATTAGTATATTTTATAAATGGAATAAAATGATATCAAAAACATTTTGAATGAAAATAATCATGAATAAATCGATGGTTAAGTACACTAAACTGATAAGTGAAAAATTTTACATGTGCAGAAACGTCGATTTTGTTTTACATTTCAATAAATTTCAGTACAAAATACTAACTTGAACTGCATATGTACTGAGCAGCATTCATTGGTTATGCATTTTCAAGAAATTAACACAATATAGATATTACATTGACGACGACCTATTTTTGTCAAAAGACCAAATGGTTTTTTGTTTAATTTTTATACCTGTTTACACAACTATTGCTTTAATAATCTTATTTTACGCAAAGCAACAGTATTTATTAGACATATATAATTTTGAATAAAATTCATGCTTCATTTGGCACAGTAAAAATGACAATTCAATTTCAATAGACAGAAATTTTGTTCAACTCAGAATTTTCCTTCCTACAACGAGTGAAAAGTTTCCCATTGGCACACAGCCTTATAAATGTTCAGCATGTTCGGCATGTTCGAATACTTGTCAATGCATGTTCGAATACTTGTCAATTTAAATTCGCATTTTACGCTTCTCCCTAATGTGAACACTTGACATTTGGTTGAATTTTCGAACTTCTAAATGCGCATTTAGAAATCAGTCTGAACGCACTATAAGTGTTATTTAGTCTGTAAGTCTATCTGAGTTTTCTCTCTAAGCCACAGCCTAAATGCCGGGAGCAAGCATTGTTTTTCATTTAATTTTTTCTGACTTTTATTGTTCTTGTGTTACTTTTATGTGTTCGTATGCAGCATGTATCTATTTTCTTTTGTTATTAATATAATACTTCTATAGTTCTAAGCGTTTCTATTGTTAGAGTGTAAGAAATCTATATGTATGAATTTTAAAGTCTCAATAAAAATTGACTTACTTACTTACTTGTCTAGTGTAATTAGTTTGGGTAGTGATGTTTCTGTAAATGCTGTGATTGCGTTTACTGATAGCTGTGTTAAGAGCCAAATAGACTACACAGACAGTCTCAACAAACACGTGTCTGACGGTTTAATAGTCTATTTGGATGTTTGAAGGTCTGTTCGGATGTCTGACAAAAATGAAAATATTTTTATTTTCGGCCGTGTTTGACGGACCGTCTGTGTAGTGTATGGTGAAATTCTCACAGACTTGCGAAAGTTTTGCTGTGTAAGGACGTGTTTTTAGACGTGCATTTATCTTTACAAATCTGTGCCATCTCTTTGAAAGATTGAAAGCAGAAATAATTCTGAAACCATTAAAAACAATGAACATGCAATTTTAATGATGAAAATACTAGAAAAAAATCATGAAGCATCGCTGTCCGCTCTCATCGTGTAACAAACATGAACTAAAAAACCGAGTCTGTGTGCATGAAGTCTGTGTAGTGTATGGTCGCCGCAATGACAAGAAAAAAACATGTCTTTGACCGACAGTCTGTGAAGTCTATTTGGCCCTTAAGTAGATCAATGAGTTTCTTGTGTTTTAAATCTATCAAGAGTCCATATTTCGTAAGGAAATCTGCTCCTATGATGGATCTTGTAATGTCTGCTAGTATAAATGTAAAAGGGAAATCGCGTCTTAGTTTCAAATTTACGTTAAGTAATTTTTGCCGAAAGTTGAGATTGTACTACCGTTAGCTGCTGTTAGTATTAAGTCTGAATTTTTCTTGTGGGCTTTGAATTTATTTATTGGAAGTACTGAAACTTCTGTTCCACTATCAAAAAGTTTATGTGATTGTCGTTATCGTAAATAAAAAGGCGGCGTGTGAGTATTGTTTGACTTCCATCATTAGCCGTCGCAATGATGGAGTCTAGAGGTGTGTAACACTGTGTTGTGCCTCGACACTGTGCTGACGCTTAGTTGTGTGCCATGTGTGCTAGCACACTATGTTAACACACACAATGGCACAGTAGCACACAAAATGGAAGCAGCGCTTAAACGCACACACAAGACGCACTGAGTGTTCTGTAGAGATATATAACAACCTACTGTGCTTATCAACTTCATTAGCACATTATTGTGCAGTGCAGTATATTGCTGATTGTGGTGCTATACGACTCTAGGAGTAAGAATTATTTGCTTAAATTTCTGCATATTGGTATATGTATAGATTGCATGCATATTTATAGATATCAATAAACTGATATCTTAAGATATAATATATAAAAAAATTAATTTACATTAAATTTTATAAATCTATTTTTGACACTTTTTAGTGTACTATTATTTAGAAATTTACTAACAAATAATCTCATCTCACGAATCAGTAGCGATGATTGTTAACACTTTATATTTTATTGATATTTTGAACGGCGTTATTGAAGGAATTCTTTAAATGTGTCTTTGCACAATTGTGCTAACACAGAGTGCTGACACACATGGGTGCACATGTGCTAGTGTGTCAACTCTCCAAAAATTGTGGCATTACCCACCTCTAATGGAGTCACTTAGTTTGTTGAGTTATGTTGTGTTGTGTTGGGAGTCGTTTTGACGGAATGAGCATGGTTGTTCGCATTGCCTAGCTGCCCTACAGAACATTATATGGTATCTACATCAGTGATGATATTGGATCATTTTCGAGAGTACTTTTTTACAAAGGCAAATAGTACTTTTTTATTGTTAAGGGTACTTTTTATTAAGTAATAATATGTGAATAAATACATTAAAACCAATTCTTTTTTAAATTGTTTATATTTATCACATAAAGGAACAATAAATAATCAGGATTTCTTTCAGAACCTGTTTCATTAGGGTGCCTCGACCTCTATGGGACAGAAAAAAATGTCATTGCCACCAACTTAAAATTAACCTTGGTCGATTCTAAGACGAATGCACAACATGTTTTTTTTGGCTATTACGATAATCGCCAGTGAGCTAAATCATTTTGAAAAACATACAAAAACCATGTTTTTCGTAAAAATATTAGCTGGTGCAGTAGTTACAAATTAACAAATGTAGTACTGAAAATAGTAGTACTGAAGAAGATCTTACGAAGATTTGCGGATTTTAATGAACATTTTTTACTTTTTCTTTTTAAAGTTCTTGTTCTGGGAACATTTCTAAAATCAACGGCAAATAATACGTGACTCGGCGAGAATTTTGGCAATAAGTTTATGACTTAATTTTCAAAAATGATATTTTTAACTCTTGACAAAATTTCAAGTAAAATTCTTTAATATACCAGAGTACTTTTTTCGGCAAGAAGGTAAAGGTACTCGGGTACTTTTGTAGAGTGAATAGTACTCAAAAAAGTACTATTCCACTCAATATATCATCCCTGCTTTGTATGTATTTATATATTGTAACATCAGATTAGTTTATAAGAAAATTACGAATTATTCACATTTAAATTTGAAAAAGTTGAAAAACCATAGTTTTCCTAAAATTACCCACAAAAGCACTGAGTTACTCGAAAGTACTGTAAAGTTAAGAGTAGAAAAAATAAAAAATTTTGTAGTTTTTGAACCAATTTAAATAATATGAAACATATCGCACACTAAATATAAGACAAAACAACTCAAAAAACATAACTTTTTAGAGTAACCGAAAAATAATACTCTTCGGTTGAAAGTGCAGAAGAAAAGCAATTTTCATTTAAACACATAAACTTCATTCTTCCAGTTAATGAAGAAAATAATGAAAAAGATAGTGAAATATATATTTTTTGAATTAATTTATAACAAAAAGTTAATATCGAAAAATTTTGAGTTGTGACTGTTTTGTATTTAGTGTGCGATATAATGTTGGTTTAGCACAAATAGTACTGAAAATGCCTCCGGGGTACTTACGTACTTTTGATAAGGGTAGTGTATTGAAAAAATACAATTGTATCGAAAATGCCATCACTGATCTACATACCCAGTTGGTAGATCGTTGTCGTGACACACTTCTTGACGGGGATCTACGTCTTGAAAATCTTCGGAAATTAGTCTCTCGAGTTCGAACGTGAATGATTACGGTATCGTTCGTTTTTGAACTCTTGGACCTCAATTGCTAGTTTGTTGAAACGTTCTAGGATTTTGAACGTTGTTTCAGAAAACGATTGCGTTATTTATTTTATTTATTTATTTATTCCAAGCTAAGCCTTTGAGGCTTTATAGCTTTTAAAAATTAGCAATATACAAGCAATTAATTATAATAATATGTAACAATTTAAAATATAATACAGTAACAGAAATAATAATATTTTAAAATTGACAATGATTTAACCAAGACAAACATGGTTGTGTATGTAAAGCATCATGGTGTCGGCCTAGAACGGTGGGTGGTATCAAGACAAACAAGGTCTGTACGCCACACTGATAAGTATAACCATATACATAATACGTATCGTTCACAGCAAGGTGGTATTTCTACAAACAAGGTCATATTTACAACACCAATTTCCTTAGAAACAAAGAAATGGTTGCGAACGCTGGCACTGAGACAACGAGGTCTCTTTGGCCTGTCGTATATTTATATGTCATACAAATCGTTCTCACTGATTGTAAGACAAAGTCCAAAAGATACAACCAGCACAGCACAACCGAAAAAATGCGTTTACATTCACCAAGCATGATCGATTATATTAATTTAGGAGGTCCAAAACAGGTTCAGGTCAGGTCCATTCAGATGTATGTGTTGTATTATGTATATCCATAACCAGGTGAGAATTATGTATTGGAAGATCATGATCAGAGTCACTGTCGGTAATGCAGATAATCTATAATTTTAAGTTTAATTGAGTACATGGATTCATTTAAAGATATAACATCTGAAACAGAATTAAAGTCTCCGCATGCGCTTCTTAATGGTTCATTTTGCAAGTAGTTTGTTCTACAAAAGTTCATAAAAAGTAGCTCAAAAGATCTTCTAGGACGAAGTGGAATATTAAAGTAAATTTTACTCAATAAATATGGACTGTCTACATATCCATGTATAAGATTAACAATCCAACTAACATTAAGCATAACTCTCCTATTTTTTAAAGTAGGAAGATTTAATAGCTGTAGCCGATATTCATAAGGTGGTAGATCAAAGTTAATATTGCAATAAAGATAGTTCAGGCAGAATAACAGAAATTTTTTCTGAACAGATTCAATGTCATCGATGTAACAACCGTATCGTGGGCACCATACAATTGAAGCATATTCTAAAATAGGCCGAACTAGAGAAGTGAATAAAGTTTTCGTAATAAAAGGATCATTAAACTCTTTTGCCCAACGTTTAATAAATCCTAGGGTACTATTTGCTCTATTTATTATTTTATTTATATGAATATGAAATCGTAGTTTAGGATCCATGGTAACTCCAAGATCAAGGAAACTATCTAAGGATTCTAATGTGTAGTCACAAATTTTGAAATTACACTTTAAGAATGGTTTTCGCGAGAAGGTCATGTGCTTACATTTTTTCATATTAAGATTCATTAGATTTATTCTGCACCAGCTATGAAGATTGTTGATGTCATTTTGCAAGAATAAACCATCATATTCATTTTTAAAAGAAAGAAATAGTTTAACATCGTCAGCGTACATCAAGATGTTAGAATGCTTTATGACCGATGGCAAATCATTTATATAAAGTAGAAACAACAGTGGCCCAAGATGACTTCCTTGGGGTACTCCAGAGATGGAGAGACAGGAAACTCATATGAATTCACGAGTTTAAATAGCACAGATTGTGTTCTATTACTTAGATACGATTCGATCCATCTCACCATTTTTGTGGGAAATCCAATCAAAGATAATTTTAGAATTAAGAGCTTGTGATTTACAACATCAAAAGCTTTGCTAAACATGTCCGTGTAGATAACATCAGTCTGTAAACCTTTTCCGAAATTTTCTATTGTGTTAGATGTAAATTCAAGGAGGTAATGTGATGTAATTGTGAAGTAATAGTTGCCTCAAAAAGTTTGGGCAACGAACTTTTCGCAATTCCACGATAGTTATCAATTAAAGATCTATTACCAGATTTATGCAATGGGATAATGAATGAGGACTTCCAGATAGTTGGAAAATAGCAAGCCTTTAGAGTATAGGTAAAAAGCAAAGTGATTGGAGTTACTAATTCTTCACAGCAATATTTCAGAATGCAAGATGGAATGTTGTCGGGACCACTTTTATACGAAGTTTTAAGATCTTTTAGATAAGATAAAACTGTATTGTTGTCAACTATTGGGAGGCAAATATCCCCAGAATGAACATTAAAAGGATAGCTACCATTATCAAAAGATAACGATGAGTAAGTTGACTTGAAGAAGTCAGCAAAAAGGTTACAAACGCTATAATCATTATCAGATTCCACATTTTAATATTTCATAAAAGAAGGATAAAAATCAATCTTACGTTTTGTGTTAACAAAACTCCAGAATGATTTTGCATCAGACTTAATGTTTAATTTTACTTTTGTTAGGTATATGTTATAGGATTGCTTGCACAATAGCTGGTAACTATATTTAGTCGAAGTATAACGGCCGAAATCAATCAAACTATGCGTTCTTTGATATTTTTTATAATATTTAGATTTTAAGTTTCTCAATTTTCTTAATTCATTGGTATACCACACAGGGCCTGAAATTATAGAAGCTTTTCTTTGCGGAATAGATCTAGTGAAGCAGTCAATGAGCGTTGTATTAAATGCACAGACCGCCGCATCCAGATTCTGTGAAGATAAAACTTCTGTTTTAAAATACAGTATAGATGACCAATTTATACTGGACAAACTATTTTTTAACATAACATAGTTAGTTTTTTTAAAGTTAAATTCCATGAATGGTTGACTAGCACGATTCTGTATAGATGGTTTAGGAAAATTAAGACTAATTTCAATGGTTGGGTGGTGAGAATCTTCAGGAGTGACCAGAGGATCGGACCTTGACACTGAAGCAATGTTGCTTTCATCAAAAAATACCAGATCAAGCAAGCGGTTATTCTTATTCAAATGATAGTTTAGTTGGAAAAGACCTTGACTTGAAAGCTCATTCAAAAAGTAATTATCAGATGAACTTTCAGACGATGGTAAATATATTGAAGGGTTTTCAGAACAAAAGTTCCAAGAAACATTGGGTAAGTTAAAGTCACCAGTTATTAAGATATGATCATTAGGATGTAGCAATAGAAAAACTTTACTAATAGAAACCAAATGTTTACTATACACTTCTAAGTTAGAAAAGGGAGGTATATATGAGCATGTAATATAAAGACTCAAAGAACCGTACTTTGCATGCACACAACAGAATTCAATGTCTGCTGCTTCAAGGATAACTATTTCTTGAGAGAAATGTGTGGATTTAACCGCAATCAGCACACCCCCACCATTAGAGCAATTACCAGGAATAGAATTTCTATCTTTACGATAAATATTAAATTTGTTACACAGAATTTCAGAATTCAAAGTGTTAGGTCTAAGCCAAGTCTCACTGAAAGCAATTATATCGTTATAAATGTTGTGACTCATAATAGATAAATTAATCAATTTAGTGTTAATACCACGAACGTTTTGATATAAGATGCGGAAGTGTAGGCAGCAATTTAGTTTTTTTGGTTCATGTCGCGAACAGGTAAAGTTGCTAGTGTAGTTCTTGGCTGCGACCTGGGAACATATTCATGTACTGATATTTTAAAAGATGAAGTGACACGTTCATGAGAGAACTTAAATTTATAAACAGAAATATTTTAATTCAAAATATTCAGGTTTGTATTTAAAAAGTAAAGGATGTCATCCTCAGACGTATCAGCTGCAAATCGCGAAACAAATATAGATCTTGCAGGCGGAATAACTACAAGATTTTTGTGCAATGGCTGATTTGAGCTACTTTTCGATATTAGTTTAGGTATTGCACCTGAATTATTAGTAATAGGTACCGAAATACCATCACTTGATAAAGCGCAAGTTTGAGCATAAGATAAAGCGCCAGAAGTAGAAGGAGAATTAGTGCTTAAGTTAATTGAAGGAATAACAGCAGAAGCCTTAGCCAAAAGTAAATTGGGGTCGACAAATGCTGGAGATTTTGCAGTAGCTACATCATTAGTATTATGAACTTTAGCTACAGCCTCAATTTCAGTTGCCAATGCTTCAACTGAAGTATATAAGTTGGGTGAAGGCTCAATATTACAATCAGTAGAGGCTTTTGGAGTAACATTTGTAGACGGAGAGGCTGCTTTTGCAGTAGCATTGGCAAGGCTCCGGAGATTTTTTTTGCTACGTTTGCGCTTAGGAGATACGAAAGCCTCATCCATGCACTTGAACGAATTAAACAAATTATCATACTCCGACAATCTATTCTGCGCCGCCTCTAGGTCTTTTGAGACCTCCAAGAAGCCCTTTCTTGATTGCCTTATAAGTTTTAAGATATCAACATCCGTTGCTCTACATTCTTCGCATGCCCAACGTAAATCTTTGTTTTCGTTTAGTGCATCGAAAACACGAGCATTTAGTGCTGCACACTTAAAGTGAAAAAAGGAATCACACAACTAGCAATTCACAATACGGTCGGATTCACCTTTAACAGCACAGTTCCGGAATTTGCAGTACATAATGATTTTATTAAATTTTAAAGTAAGTTTAGTTTTAAGGTTATGTTAAATTGATTTTATAGATTCAATAGAAGCGTTGGCAACCCTGTTCGAATAAGTACTACAGACAGTTTGAAAAGCACAGGTTTGTGTACGAGCTAATAATTTGTAGGAACTTAAAATGAAAACAAATGTCAGAACAGCTGATAAGAACAAAAAAATAACTTGCACTCTCTGAAAACAAATGAGCTTCAAAGCAGAATGCAAAATAATAACAAGCAAATATATGTATGTGATAAATTAGTTTTAAATAAAAAAGGATAATTGCGCCGCATTCACTGGATGAAATTGCAGAAATCCAACGATGTTCTTCAGCAAAATACGGCAAGTTAAATTATGTTTAATTTAAGACGGTTAAACTTGTTGAAAAATTGAATTGAAAATAAAAATAAAAGAACTCAAGTTAAAACACGACTATCAGCAAGTAGAAGAGTTGCCAGTTATCATCGCAAGCTCAGAGTTTTGGGTGATTTTTGCCATGTGCTGGACATTATTGACAATTAAAGCGACTTCGGATTCTGACATAACTTCCCACAAATTGTCAGCTAGTTTCAACTGTTCCTCTAGCTCTCTATGACCAGATCCGGTCAAAGCAATATTAAGGCTTTTGGGGAGTTTGCGAAGCCAAATTTTATAAACTAAGTCGCTACCGACTGTAGTACCGGCTTACATTAAAAGTGACCTATAAAATTGAGATGGTTTTTGGTCAGACAAAATTTTGTCGAACCTCTTGGCTTCACTTAAAGAGTGTCGGTCAATCAAAGTTCGTTTTAAGCCTTCATACAAATTTGAGGACGGAGGTTTTTATATGAAGTCTAGCACTGTTATAATTATCTCTTGAAGTAGAGCGGTAACGAGGTACTCGTACTTAGTCTTGTTAGTTGTTGCTTTTGCTTTGCTTTTTGCTTTTTGCTTGAAATTGTATTTCTGCATGGGCGAACTATGCGTCGGGACAAATGGTCCAGAATTGTGGCAAGTTTACTGACCCCACTTGTATTTCTGGATGCATTGGTGCATCAAATGGATTAGGAGGGTGATGGTCACCTTCGCTGAAATGAGAGAGAGGGTTAGAAGTATGTAAGGGGGTGTAGGGTTGTCTGGGGTGGGGTGGTGGTGTATGTGAAAGGCTTAATTTTTTTTTTTAAACGTGAACCTAAAAATGTGTTCCTATAATGTGTTTCCCTAGTGCAGTGGAGTGCCTACGGATGTGAGACAATAGGTTTCATACGACCCTATTGCCTTAAATACGTTTTAAAAGCTAATGTGTGTGCCTCGTTAAGATAGGGTGATAAGGGGGCGATCTTCACATGGCAACGTGTCTTACTGCCTCAACTTGGAGAGGCCAGCATTATCCATGTCAAAATCGTCTCAAGTCGACTCAAACCTCCGCGTGGTGTCTCCTGGAAACGTCAAAAAACTATCATACCGATATACTTTGGCGGCGAATCTGAGCGGCGGGCTTCCTTTGGTCATCAAGCAAAGGTTGTGCGTTGGGTTTGAAGCCCACCATGTAATAAAAATATTTCAATGAAAAGTTTAAGAATGAATAAAAGAATGATCCCCAAATCTGATGACGACTACCGCAAACGAAAAACTGATAATTATTTACGGATATGCACATGGAATGTCCGAACCCTAAATTGGGATGGTGCCTCTATCTAACTGATTGATATCTTGGAAAGATATAATGCTGATATCACTGCAATCCAAGAAATGCGATGGAAGGGACAGGGTTGCTTACGGCAAGCATCCTGTGATATCTACATTCACTGTTATCTCAGTAGATCTGGTTGGGCCCCTGGTGAAATAGTCGACCACCGTTAATATGTAACAGTGGCCTTGACTGGACTTCACCAGGGGCCCAACCAGATCTACTGAGATCATTTCCCACGGTTCTACCTCCTTACTCCTCTCTACCATACAACCAGCTGGCTTCTGATTATCGGGCTTAATGCTCTGGCATACCTGACAGCCCTTAATATACCTGACAATATCTGCCTTCATCTTTGGCCAATAATACTTTTCGGCCACCCTAGCTAAAGTTTTCCTAACGCCCATGTGCCCGGCTAGAGGACTATCATGGCACTCGCGTAAGGCCTTCTTCCTCTCACCTGTTCCTAAAACTCGCTTCCATTCATAGGCCCTATCATAAAGGTTTACTAATCCTGCTTTGACGTGTTTGTATAGCCCGCCATTCTCGACGCGCCACTCGGGAAAATCGAAGGGTTTCTGCACCACCTTCTGACGCATATCCGCCATCCAGGGGTCCACTACTTCTTCGGTGATCTCACTGACAGCTGGGACACTTCGCGACAGCATATCAGGGACTACGTGGTCCTTGCCCTTGCGGTGAACGATCTCAAAATCGTACTGTTGAAGCTTCAGGGCCCATCGGGCCAATCTCCCGCACGGGTCCTTTAAATTATTAAGCCACACCAGCGAGTAGTGATCAGTTACCACGGTAAAATGGACTCCCTCGATGTAGGGGCGTAACTTTTCCACGGCCCACAAAACCGCCAAACACTCCTTCTCCGTTGTCGAGTAATTCCGTTCACACTTGCTAAGCGACCTACTCAAGTATGAAATGACCTTTTCGCCCTCGTCAAATTGCTGGGTCAGAACTGCACCTATACCAAAATCAGAGGCGTCAGTTTGGACAGAGAAGGGCCTATCAAAATCTGGGCAACTTAAAACAGGGGCAGTGACAAGGCGCTCTTTTGCCTTCAGGAAGCTTTCTTCGCACTCAGATGACCAGTGAAACCTTTTGTTCTTCTTAAGAAGATCACTGAGGGGTTTCACTAAGTCAGCGAAGTTTGGTACAAATCGCCGGTACCAAGAAATGGTGCCTACAAACGACCGGACTTCCTTGACATTTTTAGGGGCAGGGATGGCCAACATCGCCTCCACCTTCTCGGGGTCTACATGTAGACCGTGCCTATCGACAACATATCCTAGATATCGAAGAGAAGATAGACAAAAGTTACACTTTTCCCTATTGAGCCTCAACCCGGCATCACTAACTCTACGTAGTACTTCCCTCAAAACCTCAACATGTTTCTCAAACGTATTCGCTACAATGATTATATCATCTAAGTAGACGAATACGTGGGGCTCGAGATCAGCTCCGATGACCGTATCTATAAACCTCTGCCATGTGGCAGGCGCGTTATGTAACCCGTAGGGCATTCGCTTAAACTGGTATAATCCCCGACCTGGGACCGTAAAAGCAGTGAACGCCCTTGAATCTTCCGCTACTGGAATCTGCCAATATGCTGATTTTATATCCAGGCTGGAAAGGTATTTAGCGTCTTTCAGCTTATCCAACGTTGCGGATATATATGGCAGTGGGTAACTATCACGCTCAGTGTGCTTGTTCAGCGCCCTGTAGTCAACGCAAAATCTATAGGAGCCATCCTTCTTCTTTATCATCACCACCGGTGAAGCCCATGGACTGTGAGATACCTCAATCACGTCCTTATCCAGCATCTGCTCAATCTCTGCGTCGATGTGTTTTTGAATCGCTGGAGATACTGGATAGTATCTCTGCTTAATGGGCTCTACATTTGGTTTCGGGCGGATCCGATGTTCGACCAAATGGGTACATCCTAAGCCCTCTGGCATCGTCGCAAATATCTCCACTACCAGCCGCTCTAAAGAACCTGCCTCAACATCGGTCAGCTCTGATCGTTCTACAATAGTCGCGACGGCTGAAACTTCAACCTGGTCTGAAAACCTCCACTGATTCCTAGCTACATCCGGGACAATGCCCGCTTTGACCCAAAAGTCAACACCTAGAATCAGGTTTTGGGGTAGACCTGGTATGACGAGGCACTCTATAAGGACCGACTTGCCCTCTACCTCGACTGGTAATGTGATGACGCCTTTCACCGGAACGAATTCTCCATCCGCTAACGCGACCCTAGAAACCGATGATGACGATAATTCAATTCCCCATGATCTCAAAATATCCCACCCTGGCCGACCAATGATGGTCCTTGAGGCCCTGAATCTAATAGTCCTTTAAGATAAACTCCAAAAATTCTAACACCTAAATACGGCCTATTATCTTATTCCCTCTCTAAAAGTGTGAAACCTAAACTAACTTCTCCCTGGCGCTTCTGCTCAGGTTCCCTTACAATTACCCTAGCCAGCTGGTTGCTCGCAGGCAACCTATCTACTCTGGGCGAGCTCCTTGCCCTGCGCTCGCATGGGCTCGCTCCACATTTCCCGACTCCTGTCTGGAATCTAATCCCTCTCTAGGCCTGTCTTGGCCCCTATCTACCTCTGCCCGGTAATTAAACCTACCCGACTGTCCTGCACGATTAGAGCACCGAGGACAGTCCCGCTTCATGAATCCATCCCTACCGCAGCCGTAGCATTTGATGCCCCTTGGGCAGTTCGCCGAAACGTGCCCAAATCTGTGGCAGTTGAAGCAACGGAATGTGGGCTGCGGCTGCGCTGCGAATCTCCGCTCCAACCGTTGCGCCCGAAGCGGGGCGTTTATTTCGGCTACCGCTGGTTCTGCCGACACATACGCCAAATCTGGTTCCAACAAGTTCTTGGATCTGCCACTGGGTGGAGGAACAAACGATTCCACATTGGTCCGCACTGCTTCCAATTTCCGCCCTAACGACACTAATTCCGAAAGAGTCTGGGGCTCAGCCAAGCCTAGCTGAGTTTGGAAGAACGGGGTAAAATTCGACATAACTAACCCTAACATGCGGCGTTCTGATAGGGGTTCGGCCAGCCGACCAAACAATCCCCTCATGGCCGCCACAAAGATACCTATGGACTCATTTCCCCCTTGAGTCCTTCTCCTAATCTCATCCATCAGTAAGTCATCATAATTGGGAGGGAGAAACTCCAACTTTAACTCCCTTACCAACTCCGGCCAACCTGAAACGGTTTTTCGAACCGCGCGAAACCATAGAAGCGCCTTCCCGCTGAAAAGATCTACGGCACCTCTAAACAATTGATTCTCACTGACCCCTCGAGCGTCACACAACTCCTCAACTCGCTCTAAAAACGAATTAAGCGACGTCCCTACCTTCTCACCTGAAAACTTCAAGTCCCACTTGGACAAGTTTTCTACCTTTTCCTGGGCTAACACACTTCCCTCTGTCCTAGTCGGAAGGGCTACCACCGGTGCTGGAATTGCCCGAACCGGAATAGTTCCCTCCTCTACCGCTGCAACCTTCTGAAGGGTAGGCCTCGGCTTTGCTGTCTCTGACGCGACCCTACCTAGCCTCGGTGGAGATCCTCCGTCCTCCTCGTCCTGGACGCCAGCAAGCTCGAAGATATCTGTGAGGAGCCCCATCAACCGGTTCCTCAGCACCATCTGCTCCGACACCATCGTAGCCGTCGTAGGGCGGGACCGGTTGACTCGACTTACGCTCCACTCAATCTTTGTCAATATTTTCAAATACTCCGCAGACTTGGCGTCCTTCGGAGGGTTCTGCATCAAGGCCTCGATCTCCACTATCTTCGCTTCTAACGCGGCCTTATCCTCGGCAAATTCAAACGGATAGACAGCGAACATATCTACCGAGTCCCTACGTTCTAACTGCCTTGACGCCCTCAAATTCTTCCTCATGGAGTCAACCGTACCCAATGGCAGCCCACGAGCCTCCATCTCGTACGCCAGCTCTTCCTGATTTAGGCGGTTGATCTCCATTGCTCACACCCAATACAAAACACGACAACGGTTAAGTAACAATTCGAATAAGTTTAAGCGACCGGACCGAAAAAAACGACGTAACCCAAACGGCGCGACGACGATTAATGAGCGCTAGTACGAAAGGACGATGTCGTCACCGTTATAATAATAATAATATCCGCTGGGGTCAATTTTGCTCACTTAGCCCGGACTGGGAACTACTAGAAAGGCAACCAGCGGATACACAACAAAGCAAATGTATAGCAAATGATAAATTTAACAAATAATATGTAAATATGAAAAACAAAGGTAAATAGAATATAAATATGTAAAACGCAATAAAAATGTAAATATCTAAAATAAAAATTTAGAGCTCAGCCAATGCCAAATTCTAATCCTCTCCCAAAATTTTGTTTTTGTTTAATTTCAATTTAATTTAAATTACTTCTAACTTAATTTTAATCTAATCTTATTTGAATTGTAATTTAGCTGAACTGATTAATTCTAATTTAACTTTTTATTTTAAGTAAGTTTTAATGTACTTTTAATTTAATTTTAATATAATTTTAATTTAATTCTATTTTATTTTAATTTAATTTTAATTTAATATTAATTTAATTTAATTTAATTTTAATTTAATTTTAATTTAATTTTAATTTAATTTTAATTTAATTTTAATTTAATTTTAATTTAATTTTAATTTAATTTTAATTTAATTTTAATTTAATTTTAATTTAATTTTAATTTAATTTTAATTTAATTTTAATTTAATTTTAATTTAATTTTAATTTAATTTTAATTTAATTTTAATTTAATTTTAATTTAATTTTAATTTTAATTTTAATTTAATTTTAATTTAAATTTTAATTTTTATTTAATTTTAATTTAATTTTAATTTAATTTTAATTTAATTTTAATTTAATTTTAATTTAATTTTAATTTAATTTTAATTTAATTTTAATTTAATTTTAATTTAATTTTAATTTAATTTTAATTTAATTTTAATTTAATTTTAATTTAATTTTAATTTAATTTTAATTTAATTTTAATTTAATTTTAATTTAATTTTAATTTAATTTTAATTTAATTTTAATTTAATTTTAATTTAATTTTAATTTAATTTTAATTTAATTTTAATTTAATTTTAATTTAATTTTAATTTAATTTTAATTTAATTTTAATTTAATTTTAATTTAATTTTAATTTAATTTTAATTTAATTTTAATTTAATTTTAATTTAATTTTAATTTAATTTTAATTTAATTTTAATTTAATTTTAATTTAATTTTAATTTAATTTTAATTTAATTTTAATTTAATTTTAATTTAATTTTAATTTAATTTTAATTTAATGTTAATTTAATTTTAATTTTAATTTTAATTTTAATTTTAATTTTAATTTTAATTTTAATTTTAATTTTAATTTTAATTTTAATTTTAATTTTAATTTTAATTTTAATCCTAATCCTAATTCTAATCCTAATTTTAATTTAATTAGGTTAATTTGTTCAGTTAAGGAAATTTCCCGTCAATCCCGATTTAATCCAAACAAATCTTAAGTGAACTTCACCAATCCTGTTTTTCTTTAACTTATAATTTTTTCCTATCCTTTTGTATTGCTTAAATCGTTATTAATAAAAAAAAATTAAAAAAACATTTATACCCTCGGCCCTAAAATGGCTTGTGAATAAATGGGTAAATCAGCGCTGTTTTTATTTTATTCTTTTAGTTTAATATGTGCAGTGAAATTTTTTTTTTTTTTTATTATTATTTTCCCCTCTTTAAATCCTTTTAGTTTTGAATTTGTATTCTTTTTTTTTCGCTCAAAATTGCATTTAATTGCTCTTACACCGTTAACTCTTTTGGTTATTCCTCATAAAAAAAAACCACACAAAATTTTTCAAAATGTTGCATTTAACCATTCACTCTTCTATCGTTGGGTCACTTTTCCAAAATCTGCAACCCTGCAGCGCCTTTTTTTTCTCGCCCTGTTTATGTTCGTTCAATTCAATAAATGGAATAAATTAAATGGATGAACTAAATTGAATAGCTGAAATAAATGATACATTCATAATGAAATAATGATATGTAATAAATGACAGGTTCATATGTAGATTAACTATATTAAATAAATGACATAAATGGAAGAAATGATATTAATGTAATAAAATTTAAATAAATGTTTTAATCCCAATGTAATTTTGAAGGTCGCTTTAATTTTCAATTTAATTTAATTCTTTATTTGACTTTCAGTTAATTTTAGTTTACTTTAATTTACTTTCAGTTTAAATTTTAATTTAAGTGTAGTTTTAATATTATCTTAACTTTAATTGTAATTTAATCTTAATAAAAATTTTTTTTTTTGTTTTATGATGTAATTCTAATTCGACTCTACTCTAATTTTGATTCTATTCTTATCCCAATCCTAATATTATCTTAATTTAACTTTATGCTATCGTTTACTGTTTAATGTCTAATTTAATTTTAACTTACACGTTAAGTTGCTTTTTATTTTCACTTAATTTTGGTTCACGTTCAATTTAGATTTGATTTAATTGCATTTAGTTAGATTCAAGTTTAACTTTTATTTAGCTTTAAGTTAAATATAAGTTGATTTTAATTTTGATCCTTGTTTTAACATTAACCTCAACTTTAATTCCAGTTTTAATTTCAATTATAGTTTTGCTGCTAATTTTAATCTAATTCCTTGTATTTTTGTGCTCTTATGTTTTCCCCCCTCTAAACAAAAGCTGGCCCACTGTGCCTCATTCAATTTTCATCTACCTCGGATTTAATTTTGATCTAATTTTGTATGGTTTTTTTTTTTTTTTTTTTTTTTTTTTTTAATCTTTTTTTCCACCACTCTCTTGGTATTCAACCACTTGGTAACACTGTTCAGACTGAACTGAACCTTCCACCAACACTCTAGACTGGCAGCATGAATGGAAGCGAGTTTTAGGAACAGGTGAGAGGAAGAAGGCCTTACGCGAGTGCCATGATAGTCCTCTAGCCGGGCACATGGGCGTTAGGAAAACTTTAGCTAGGGTGGCCGAAAAGTATTATTGGCCAAAGATGAAGGCAGATATTGTCAGGTATATTAAGGGCTGTCAGGTATGCCAGAGCATTAAGCCCGATAATCAGAAGCCAGCTGGTTGTATGGTAGAGAGGAGTAAGGAGGTAGAACCGTGGGAAATGATCTCAGTAGATCTGGTTGGGCCCCTGGTGAAGTCCAGTCAAGGCCACTGTTACATATTAACGGTGGTCGACTATTTCACGAAATTCCCGCTTCTGTTTCCGTTGCGTTCAGCAACGGCAAAGAGCATCTGCAAGGAGCTTGAGAACAACGTGTTCTTACTCTTTGGTGTCCCGAGGTCCATAGTGTGCGACAATGGGCCTCAATTCAAAAGTAAGGAGTTGCAGACTTTATGTGCTTCATTTGGAGTACAGCTGCGCTTCACTGCCCATTACCATCCGCAGGCGAACCCGGCCGAGCGGATTAACCAGATAATAAAGACAACCCTTAGGGCGTACATTTCCGAAAACCATAGGACCTGGGATACGCACCTGGCCAAGGTAGCATGCTGCATTCGCACATCGCAGCATGAGGTGCTAGGGCACTCTCCTTATTTTGTGAATTTTGGTCGAAACATGGCGATCCAGGGAGATAAGGATTATCAACGAAAGGATGACCTGAACGAACCGACTGGTAAAAGTAGTGAGGAACGAGCCAAATTTATGGCAGAATTAAGACAAAACATACGGGAGAAGATGGAGACAGCGAGCGCCAAGATGGCAAAGACATATAATCTGCGACGTAGGGATGTACAATACTTACCGAACGAGTTAGTCTGGAGACGGAATTTTGTATTATCCGATGCTGCGAATTACTTTGCAGCCAAGTTAGCACCCAAGTTTATTGGACCATTTAGGGTTAAAAAGAGGGTATCTCCCTGGACTTACATCCTCGAAGATGAGGACGGGCGCGAGAAGGGTACGTGGCACGTGCAGGATTTGCGGCCACACGTAGACGAGGTTTAGTTGTCTCTAGTTAGTGTTGTAACGAAAGTTTCTCGGATGGAACTGGGACATTCAACCAACCGTTAGCTATATATGACTACCTTTATATGGTATATAGCCGTTTCAATACCGAGCAACTTTCGTGGAGGTGGAGGTGGGGTTGTCGCGTCCAAAAATTCTGCTTCACAGATTTTCTTTTATTTTATGTGCTGCTGGGAAGGCCATGGCTTAGCTGGGTGTAGTTTTGGAATCAGCTTAGCATATTTATCATTATTATAATAGCAATATTATAATAAAGTATTTCTCCTTGTTCTCGTGCCATGCGTGTGGGCTGGGCCACCGTGCGATACGCTCCTTTTTTATTTTAGCCAGGTGCTTGTTGGCTAATTGTGCTGATAGTTTGCTCATAAGTGGCAAAAATTTGATTCCGACAAACTTTCTGAGGTTGCTCTGGATTTCCAATGACGTGACATGGGGAACCATAATCCCACGAGTGACTGAACGCACTGAATTTCGCTACACTCAAAACGAACAGTACTAAAACGGAAATTGAGACTAAAACGTCAAACCCCAAGTTGCATTCACAATGAGAGTCGACCATTGTGGGCTGCAAGTGTGGAGTGGTGCCACACTAACACACATACAGATGCCGCCAAAATATGTTTTATTTGGTGGGTAGGAAGGTTTTTATTTGAATCTACTGCAAAATACATCTAAAAAATCCTTTGAAGGTTTTTAAAAATAGGTGTGCGTAGAGCCGTCCAGTTGGAATACCGGTTTTTTTGAAAACCGCATCTGTATGAGAAAAAAGATGGCGGCGTTTGGGTTTCCATAGTGTGGAACCTGAATGCTGCCAGTCTAGAGTGTTGGTGGAAGGTTCAGTTCAGTCTGAACAGTGTTACCAAGTGGTTGAATACCAAGAGAGTGGTGGAAAAAAAGATTAAAAAAAAAAAAAAAGAGTATAACAAAAAAGTACAAAAAACAGTGAAAAAAAAGACAATAACAGTGAATGTGGCTTGGGGTTAGAACCAACCTCGAAGCATTTGAAAAAAAATCGCCTAGTGAAACCAGAAGGCTCGGACGACAGACGGACATCGTGGGATTGTGGATTCGTCGTTGGTTGCGGTTTGGAACGGAGCACCGCAGGGATCTGGAACACCTATAACAGCAGTTTTCAGGGAGTATTTTGTGTTGTGTGGCCGAGCCCCACATATTAGTGACTTGTGGTATTAGTATTGTTCGCGTAGTTGTTGTTTAGCTAACCCCTATTGTACCTCGTTCCAAGGCCATCCCCAGTCGTAGTCGTGGGTCCTAGTTGCACCATTTTAGATTTTTTTTTTTGTTAGGCCCCCCGCACTCGAGCCTAGTTCTTCACGAACAGGTGAATTAAGTGACTCCAGCCGGTGGAGTCGTGTGAGGTTTCAAGTAATCTCCTTGGACCCGCAATTAAAGTGCGCCCCATACCTTTGGTTTGTTGTACCCCTCCAGTTTCGTAAGGTTTAGGTTTTCCTTTGGTCGCTAGGCTTGTTTAATATATAATATACAATTATTTTTTTTTATAGTTATTAATATCAATATCCATAATCTTTACTTATATATTTGTTATTCATTGTGTACTAATCTCTTCGTTAATCCCACTCGACCTAACCATGCTGGCCTTTTTTTTGCGTAGGCTGGCTCGTGTGAACCGGCCCCTCTCCGACTGAGCAGGTGGCAACCTTGTCGTATGCACTTCGGCTGACGTTTCACTATCTATCGTGACCCGGTTCGTGCATTTTTTTTGTTTCGGTGTGTCGGCCATTTCAACTCAAAAAAAAATAATATAAAGTGTTAAAAGTTGAATATAAAGTGAAATACGAATACGAAAGTGCGCGACAAGCGGCAATGCGGAGAAGCACGAGTTTGGATGCGGATTTGTAGTTGGCAAGAGAATACGACTTGCCATAATTCACTTCAAGGCAAAATTTTTTAACATGAGCCTAATATGTGCGCACGCTCCGACAGAAGAAAAAGATGACAAGACCAAAGAAAGTTTTTACGAGCGCCTTGAAGACGCATACGAGCGCTGCCCCCGTCATGACATAAAAATCGTGCTTGGTGACTTCAACGCCAAGGTGGGTAAGGAAAACATATTTGGTCCTACAGTCGAAAAGTTCAGCCTCCACGACAACACATCCGATAACGGAATGAGGTTGATTGACTTCGCCGCAGCACGAAACATGGTCGTTAGAAGCACTAGATTCAAGCATCTCAATATTCATAAGGCCACTTGGCTGTCCCCTGATCAAAAAACATGCAACCAAATTGATCACGTTTTGATTGACGGAAGGCACTCTTCCAGTGTACTAGACGTACGCACGATCCGTGGTGCTAACATAGACTCGGATCATTATCTTGTCGCAGCCAAGATCCGCACACGTCTGTGCGCAGCTAAGAATGCTCGCAATCCTACACAAAGAAAGCTAGACGTCGACAAGCTGCAGTCAAAACGGACGGCCGAAGCCTTCGCTACTCGACTCTCACTCCTGCTTCAAGAAAGCACTCCTCCGATCGACAATATATGCGGACAGTGGACGCACATATCCCACTCTATGCGTACGGCTGCCGAAGAGGTGATAGGCTACCACCGCCCTCGCCGAAACCAGTGGCACGACCAGGAGTGTCGCGACGCCACTGCAGAGAAGGACATCGCCTACAAAGCCACCCTGCAGTCGGTTGTGACGCGTGCTGTTATGGAGCGATACCGAGAGAAGAGGAGGGAAGAGAGACGCATTTTCAGGCGAAAAAAACGAGAGGCGGAAATTCGTGAGTGCGAGAAAATTGAGATGCATGGCGACAGGAATGAGACTCGAAAATTTTTCGAAAAAATAAGACGCCTGGCCGATGGTTTTAAGACCGGAGCCTCTTCCTGCAAGGACGAAAATGGGAATCTAGTGACAGATATCCAGAGTACACTGATGTTATGGAGGGAACACTTCTCTAGACTTTTAAATGGCGACGCTGTCAACAATCCCGCCAGTGGAGATGATATCCCGGAAATCCCAATTATGGATGACAGCGTTGAAGTTCCGCTGCCCGACTATAATGAGGTCTTAACAGCTATAGCTCGGCTTAAAAACAACAAAGCCGCAGGAGCCGATGGCCTACCGGCTGAGCTGTTTAAGACCGGTGGCGAAGCTCTGTTTAAATGCATTCACCATTGGCGATCCGACCATTTGCGCCAACTACCGTTGGATTAGCCTTCTTAATATCGCATATAAGGTCCTGTCGAGCGTATTGTGTGAAAGACTGAAGCCCATCGTTAACCAACTGATTGGACCTTATCAGTGTGGCTTCAGACCTGGAAAGTCCACCATCGACCAGATCTTCACGCTCCGACAAATCTTGGAAAAGACCCTCGAAAAACAAATCGATACACACCATCTTTTTGTCGATTTCAAAGCCGCCTTCAACAGTCCAATAAGGAGTCACCTATATGCCATCATTTCTGAATTTGGTATTCCTGCGAAGCTAATACGTCTTTGCAGGATGACACTGAACAACACAAGCAGTGCAGTGAAAATCGGGAAGGACCTCTCCCTTCCGTTCGATACCAAGCGAGGTTTCAGACAAGGTGATTCCTTATCGTGCGACTTTTTTAATATAGTCATGGAGAAGATCATCCGAGCTGCTGACCTGAGACGCAGCGGCACAATTTTCTATAAGAGCGTTATGCTGCTGGCGTATGCTGATGATATTGACATCATTGGTCAAAATACGCGCGAAGTCAGTGCAGCATTCTCCAGGCTAGAAAAAGAGTCGTGTCGAATGGGTCTTGCAGTGAACGCAAATAAAACGAAGTATCTTGTGTCAACAAACAAACAGTCCCAGCGTCTTGGAAACCACGTCACTGTTGACAACACCTCCTTTGAGGTAGTGAAGGACTTTGTTTACCTGGGATCCAGTATAAACTCCTCCAACGATATCAGTATTGAGATTAAACGAAGGATAACTCTTGCCAACTTTGGGCTCAGTAGGCAATTGAGAAGCAGAGCTCTCTCTCGACGAACAAAACTGACGCTCTATAAGTCAATAATCATGCCCGTCCTACTATACGCATCACAAACCTGGACGTTGAGCAGCTCTGATGAAAGGACTTTGGGAGCGTTCGAGAGAAAAATCCTTCGCAAGATCTATGGTCCAATCTGCGTCAATGGCGAGTACCGAATACGATGGAACCATGAGCTGTATGAGCTATATGCCGACATCGATATAGTCAAGCGTATTAAAATTGAGCGGCTTCGCTGGCTAGGTCATGTCGAGAGAATGAACGACGAAGCTCCAGCGAAAAAGATATTGGATTCGGTACCCAGCGGTGGCCAACGCAGACGAGGAAGACCGCATCTCCGTTGGAAAGACCAGGCATTGGATAACCTGACAACGCTTGGAGTTTCCAACTGGCGTCAGCAAGCGCACGACAAAAGAGGCTGGCGAAAATTCTTAGACCAGGCCAAAACCGACCAACGGTTGTAAGCGCCATCTAAGTAAGGAAGTAAGTGTGTGCCTCGTGTAAAGCTAAAAAAAAGCAGCCTGTAAAAAAATTTTATAAAATGTCAAAGAGGAAAAATATAAAAAAAATGTTATAAAATTTTAAAATAATTTTAAAATGATGTGCCAATCTCGTTGCTGTAGTAGTCGTAGCTGTTGCTATTGATTTCGTTGCAGTTGTTGTTGTTGTTGTTGTTGTTGTTGTTGTTGTTGTTGTTGTTGTTGTTGTTGTTGCTGTTTTTATTGCTGCTGCTGCCGTTGTTGTGTTACCATACCGGCAGGTATAGGGTTTTGATTGTTGTAATTGTTAGTGGCAGTTCTTGAGAACGTGTGGAACCAATTATCAGACGACTACGTCCAGAGAGAGAGGCGGTTGTTGACCAAGTTGTTGTTGTTGACTGCCCTGATTGTCATCAATTGTGAGATTGTCGAAATTCAATTCAATATCTTCAACTTCGGGTTTGGCTTGTTGATGACCATTCATATGGCTATGTTGGGAACGTGTTGATGCTATGGGTATCTTGTTTCACTTCACGTTCTAGCTCTAGTTTATAGGAATTTCTAGTTCTTTGCATATCCTGCTGCGATTCACGATCTGGCTGTTGATGTTGTATATTTTAATGGTGTTGTTGTGCATCTCCTGTTATATTCCAGCTTAAATGCAATGCTTACAATTTGTTTTTGCTTTTTTTGTATTAATTTCTTTTGCTTCTTTCTTGCTGTTTTGTGTGTGTTGTTCGGGAATTCGTCTTTTGGATTCTCGACTATGTTATCGTCGTCATGGGCGTTTGTTGTTTGCCTACTGGCAGGTTGTGGGTGTTCACAAATGAATATATTTTTTATTAATTTTAATTTTTTGAAACATTTATTTTTGACGACTGTTTTTATTGAATACAAATTGAATAATAAATTTTGTATATGAAAATTTTTGATTAATAAAATTGACAATATTTGGATTCTTAGATAATAATTTTTAGATAAATGTGCAAGTGCATATTTTATAAAGTGTCTGTTTTGTATGTTGTGATGTTGGTGTTTATATGTGGTAGTATTGAGTCACCACTTATACTACCCCGACAACAATCAGTTCGTACGGCTGCATATTTTATAATATTAACACTTTCAGCTTTTATTTATAATAAGAAAAAATATTTCTGATACAAATTTTGTAGTATCTTTAAAGCTTGAAATGTATTTTTTTAGAATTAATAGCAAAAGTACAAAAAAATTACAAAAACAACAACGTTAAAAGCAAAACAAACCAACAAACCAACACAGTCATAAAATGCAATCCAAAAACTGACAACATTCAATTCGTACGATAGAAAGAATGCGAGTGTGCACAAGGATAACGGGACAAATTAGTGTTTGCTGATTCTGTATATCAATTGAGAATGTATTGGGAAATTTTTGAGAAAATATCGGTCACTCTTTGATATTGTACCAGTAGTTTTTTTGAATGATTTTCTACTATGGCACGTGGCAAAGCGATTTGTTAAGAAATAAGAAAGTTAATTGTCAAAAACTTTCTTTTACACAAAAGTTATGGTTTTTATTGCACCTAAGATGAGCAAAGTCAACTGTCCAATACTTCATCAAAAATTATGTGAATATCGTCTCGATTGAGCCACAGCAGCTAGGGCGAGAAAATAAATCAAAAGTTAATTATCGAGATATACGAGCATTGGAGGCCATAATAATAGAAAAAAGACGGACTTCAATGAGAAACTAAGCGAAAATGTGGTCGAAGATGGTCGGGAGAAGTGTAACTGTATTAAATTACCTGTAGAGTATATTTTGGAGTACTTTACAGAAGACTTTCTTGAACAAGCCAGTCATCGATGATTAAAAATGGTAAATATCTAAATTTAACTACCGAAGAACTCGTTAAATTTCTAGCTCTGAATGTTTTTCTACTCTTTTGCTAGTTAAAATTTCAAAAAGTTGACGCGCCCACTATGAACAGCAACAGCAAGAGAAAGCGTCATGATATCGCTAGCAAAAGCCTGAATAGCCTCAGCTTCCACTATGAACGCGGCCTTAGCAATATAGGTTTGATTACTCAAGCGTAACGTGAGTTAGCGACAGTGTTGCCCAGTTAGCCTTTCTTTTAGGCTAGATTTAGCCTTTTTATACCCTAAACCTGAAAGGTATATTAACTTTGTGCAAACGTTTGTAACGCATAGAACGAAGCGAGTCCGGTATAGAAAAGTATATATATTCTTGATCAGCGTCACCACGTGAGTCGAGCTATCCATGTCCGTCCGTCCGTCTGTCCGTCTGTGTGATGTCCGTATACACAGGATAAGAAGAAGGAGTTGACATAATTGGATGAAACTTGGTACACATGATCACATGAACCCAAGGATCTGCACTATTGCACTATGAAAACTGCATAAATAAGCTCGTAATTAACCCACGGACACGCCCACGTCCCATACAACCCACAAATTTAAAACGCAATAAATAAGCCTCTGCTTAACCTACAGAAATAAAATTTGGCACGTGTGTTTTTCATAACAAAAAAAAGATGGTATTGAAAAATGGACATCATCCGCCCACAGACACGCCCACCTCCCATACAACGCGAAAACTGAAAACTGCATAACTCAGCTCATAATTAGCCTACAACAATTAATTTTGATATGTGTGTGTTTTATATCAACACAAAGATGTTTTCGAAAAATGGACCTCATATGCTCACGGACACGCCCACCTCCCATACAACCCAAAAATTTAAACCCAATAAATAAGCCTCTGTTTAACCTACAGAGCTAAAATTTGGCACGTATGTTTTTTATGACAAGACAAAGATGGTTTTGAAAAATGGACGTCATCCGCCCAGGCGCGGATTTAGGTGGGGGCTAGGGGGGGCTGCAGCCCCCGGCCCGAGCAGGTAGGGGCCCCGTAGTCGCTTATATATGAAGTGCTGATTGTAAAAACATGACATGTCATATAAAAAATATTTCGAAGTAATCGGCCTTAAAATTAAAAAAAATTTATATTTGTAAGAAATCATGGTTATTCTTAAATTTTCTATTATATATAGGGCCTGAATTCATCTGGTAATGGTCTCAATATTTTTAGTGGATGTTGACAATGCATCAAGAGATGCAACGTTTCAATGCAACCAACTAATATTTGCAAAAAGGAAATGCTGATTTGATAGTAGAGGTGTCAAACTATCGATGGCACTATCGATAGTATCGATAGTTTCATATTTTTGTGACTATCAATGAGTATTGATAGATTTTTTTTATTATAAAAACTATCGATGGTTCAGTAGGACTATCGAACATTTACTGAACATTAAAAAATAACCAAAGCGCGGGAAAGTTGTTTTTTAGTAGGAATAACTAATTCTGCATTGTTAAGTATATCGAAAGTATTAAGTTTTAAAGAACATATGCTGTTATTTTAGTTGGTTTTTGTTATTTTTAATTGTTTCCTTTTTTATACTGTTACCAGTGACTAAAAATCCGATAGTGAAATCGATAGCGCTATCGATGGTTTCCTTTTTTTTAAAACTATTGTGAGTATTGATAGTTTTTTTGAAAACGATCAAAACTATCGATGGTGAGACCATCGATAGTTTGACACCTCTATTTGATAGCTGCTTTCTTCACTTATCGAATTCGTAACAGATTTGCGAAACAGATTTGAAGTGAATTTTCAGGGTTTGAAAATAGTGCCAAGAATCCGAATCGATTTGTTTGCGAAGACTATAAGATAACTAAATATAAATATATATATATTTCTATATAAATAACTAGAAAAAACAGCAAAAAAGAACCCGAAACAATCAATTTGACTGGTGCTGATAGATTCAAAATCGAAACTATTGCTTTAGTTGATGAGCTACACTCAGAAAAAAGTTTCTCGGAATATGATAAAAAGGGCATCATATTAAGAGAAAAATGGTATAGACTTTGCTCCAGAGAATGCTTTCTCTAAATGTGATCCTTAAAATTCAGAATTATATAAAAATATATAGTTTTTAGAGAACAAGACTTTTTTATTTTTGAAAAATAATTTGTTTTTATTGAAAAAAATACAACACATTTTTTATTTTCAATAAATTTTTCTCTATAAATGAGAATGTTTTTGTGCGAGAAAAATACTTTTACTATTAGAGACATGATATATTTCCATTTCCCACAAGTGAAGAAATATTTCTTCGAAAATGTGAAAATATATTCTAATTGAAGAAAATTTTATTTAAAAAAGAAAAATTGCTAATATCGAAAATAAAGAAATTTTTATCGGATAAAGGTAGGTGTTTTTCTCTTACTGAAGCAATAGAATTGAGAAAAAAAATTGAAGCGTATGGACATGTAAAACTATTTGGATTCTTGTGCAAATTAATAGATAGTGAAAACGAAAAATTAGAAGTGAGAGTAAAACTCCTTGTTGAAGTATATTCAAATGATATTCAAATGGAACTACTCTGTGAATTTAATCACTTAATTCCGCTTCTAAAACGTCACCTGAAGGATCTCTCTGAGAGTTGTTTGTTTTTGTTTTTTATAAACATCAAACTATTAAAAACAGAAATAAGCTTGTCGTCAATAACGCAACTTTGTATTGAACATTATTTGTTGCAAACGATTAACTTTGACGAGTTGATAGAAAGCTTTGCCACAGTTAAATCGAGAAAAAAAATGTTAAATAAAAATTCAAGAGTTATTGTTTCACTTTAAAACATATGTAAATACGTAAAAATTAATATTTTGATTGTTAAAAGATCCAAGCTAAATGCTCTGACCTTGAGTAGGCCCAGGGGCGGATCTGGAAAAAATCTTGGGGGGGGTAAATTATCAAAGACACACATTTTCGATTTGAGAAAATTTTGCCTTTTTACACTCAGAAAAATATCAACTGTAATATTAACAGTCGGCCGCTGTTATTTCAAAACACTGTTCGATTGAATGATTTGCGTTTAAGTAAACAATTTTCTTTGTTGAATGAACATTTCAAAGTATTTTTGTGCTGTTAAAATCATCTGTTGAAATATATTTGGGCTTATATTGAATTGTCAATTTTTTCTAAGCAATAGTTTTTATATGTGTTTTGCTATATTTATATTATCGTTGCCAGTAGCTCAGTGGATGTGCAGTAGACTGTCATGCGGGAGACGTGGGTTCGAACCTAAGTGGTGTAAGTATCAAAAATTGTAATTTAATAATTGAAATAATAATAATTCTGTTCCATTAATTGTTTGGTCAAAAATAACCTTCAAAATAAAATGCTTACAATCTTGCAAAAAAAAAAAAAAAAATTGCAAATTTCATTTTTTATTTAAAAAAAATATTTTGAATAAAAAATAATTTTTATTGGTCCTGCCGGATTTGAACCGTGGACACTCGAGTACTAGACGTACACGTTATCACACTCGGCCATACATGAACTTTCAGTCTAGTGATAAAATTTCAATAAATAAGTTTTTATACGGATTTCGTGTTCTATAGACCAACAGTCAACCGACTGTTGATTTGAAAGTTTCATTTGTTGGATGGTATTTAACAGTAAAATCTGTTATTTCAACCCATGACTTGCTTGATAAAACAGCATTTTTTCCCTGAGTGTACAAATAGATAAATTGTTCTTTTTTGAATTGAAATTATTGAATTGTTTAAGAAGCATTTTTTCCAGACACATACACGCACATTTCTGTATTTATTTATTTCTCCCTTTTTCTGGAATAATATCTCAGCGAAAAGTAAATAAAAACTCTAAATCTAACAAGAGCAGCCCACGTAAAATTGTGAAATTTTTTCGTCTTTGAACGTCGATATCTTTGAAACTGTCGAATATATTGTTATTGAATGTGCAAAAATTGAAAGGTCTATCTAAATCGGTAGATCAATATAATAGATATAGCAATATTATCAGAAAAAAAATGATTATCATGTTTTTGCCTAAAACTCAAAAACTCGAGCTGATGGAGAAAAATGGAGTCTATATTTGAAATCAGCAGCCAAAATTCATTCGGTATTGTTTATCGAGATCTCTGCACCTTTCATAAAGCTTAATTTTGTAACTGACAAAATCATCGCAAAATTATCAATAACTTCGTTAATATTTATTTAAATGTCTCTAAGTATATGCAATAATGCGAGTCCATTCAATCGTTCTCAATTCGAACGGAACCATATTTTTAATCGTCGCAGTATAGAAAAACTTCGCTCAGCTGTTTCTACACTGATAGGAAGCGTGGCAAAGATAGCAAACGTTATAGAAATTAGTGGAAAAATGTCATTAGTGTCACATTAGTGTCGCTCTCCTATTTACACTGCCAAATTTTAAGTTCATGAAATAATTGAATTTGAATTAGTTCCATACTAAAAGTGGACTAAAAGTGGCAGTTTTATTTCATGAAATTCGGTTGTGGTAATTTGGTTGGTTTGTTGCAAATATAATTACTAGTACCGCGCTGGGGTCGCAAATCGCCCAATTTTTGTTTGTTTATTTATAGTTGTATAAAATAGTTGGTGCACTTCTTCTCCGCACTCTAATTCATTTAAAAACAGAATTATCAAAATCGGTTGAAAAACACGGGAGAAAATGGTCCTTAACTGTTTTCCCTGCGCCTATTTATATAAAAAGTAAGTTAAGGTAGGCTTGAAAAATTTCAGAATTCCAAACAATTTAGAATTTACTCAAACAAAAATAATTGTATGCAACAAATTATTTGCGCAGTTGATACAATTTTAGCAACTTTAACCTAACATTAATTCTTTTCAAAACAACCCTGTTATAAAGGGTGTTTTTTTAAAAGCTTGCTGATTTGAAATTTAAATAAAACACATGCCAAATTGTGAAATAGCCAAAAAAATTTTTATTTGGTAGATAATTTCTTGGCATTTAACATTAAAATATAATTTCGGGCATATGACCACCACGGCTTTTTTGCACAAAGGGCATTCTGGAGGTCCACTTTTCGACCCAAAAGTCTTTGAGGGCGTATTTCAACATCCATATCTTGAAGATTTGGCAACAAAAATTCATTGATCATGGTTCTGTATCGATTTCTATTCGCGGTAATGCGTCGTCCTTCCTCATTTTCAGAGACAAATCGATAAATTAACGTTTTCTTCGACACTGGCCTCAACGACAACAATATTTTCTTCTGTACGCACTCTTCTCATTCTTCTCGGTGGCTTGGAATCCAAAAGAGTGAATATAGACCGAAATTTGGTAATTACGTTCTTTATGGTGGTCTCAGACGGACGATTATGTGCACCATAAAATTCGCGAAGTGCTCCATGAACATTTTTAATTGAACACTGTTTTTGAAAATAAATTTTCACGATTTGGAAGCGTTGTTCTGGAGTTAACCTATTCATGATGATTTGCCAAATAATACTGAGTAGAGACGTCACTTTCAACTGTCAAAACAACTGTCAGACAATAGAGTAATCCATATTGAAAAAAAAACCTCAGAAAAAAACACCCTTTATATCATATATGACAAAAAGTATTACAGATATATATAATATTTTCATAAGGACTGAATATAGCTGAAATATTTCTAAGAAGTAATTTAACTGATGATGAAATAATTGAAGTAAAAAAACTATTGGATTTTACATTGTTTGTAATTTTTTTTTTGAAAATTTATAAAGTGAAAACTGAAAGTACAAGGCACGTATTGTTTTTTTATGGTAAAATTCGTTGGCACATAGGTTGCAAAAAAGTTTGGCAGGTTTTCAGTTAAAATTTAGAAGAATAAAATATTTTAAGTGGCAACTTTGGTTTGCATAGCCAAAATCTTAATTGCGCTCATAACAAATCAAAATCAATGTTGCTTGCTCAATGATTTCATATAAATGGCATTTTTAAACTAATCGTAAATGTCTTGCAAAAATATAATTATTATAAAGCAAACACTTACGCTAAGGTAGTGACTTCAAGTTTTTTATTTGTAAGAAAATAAAGCGTCTTTAAAGTTGATTGTTTAAAAAATGGCTGTTAATTTGAGAACATAACGATCTGTTACTTTATTTTCAATCTCATTTTTTAAAAAATCGAGTTTACTACCTTGACGTAAGTGTTTGCTTTACATATAATTATATTTTGGTTTTTGCAGATGACTACAGATCATGTGATTCTACAAGCAAAATGGTCATACTCTTCTCGCATCGCTTCATAAAAACGTCATCTACAAGCAAATGACCTCACGAAACAAAAATAAACAACATTTTTTTTTATATACTTTAATAATTGTTGAAATCAATAAAAAAAACTAGAGTTTAACAATGTCTCTGACCATTTTTTTTAGTATTCTTTCAAAACACGCCTTCAGAATCGCTGATGTATACATAAAAGTACCCGTAAGCTGTGGGAATAACTATTTTTTCCAAATAATGTATTAAAAAAAAAGTATTTGAGAGTTCTTGGGGGGGGGTAATTACCCCCTTTACCCCCCCCTTGTATCCGCGCCTGAGTAGGCCTCGTGTCGATTTTAGCCCCAGGCCCCGCCATGTTGTAATCCGGCGCTGCATCCGCCTACGGACACGCCTACCTCCCACACAACCCAAATAGTTTAAAACTATTAGTTTAAACTATTTAAAAAAACTAATAGTTTTTAAAATTTATAAAAACTAAAATTTATAAAAATTTAGTTTAAAACATACTAAAAAGTTGGTATATATGTATTTTACACCAAAACTAAGGTGTGTTCAAAAATTGGGAGTAGTCCGTCCATGAACACGCCCACCTCCCATAGCAAAAGCACAATAAAGGTATAAACTGTGAGCTACATGAATAAAACTTGGTATGTGTAAATTTTTCATCAACATTTAAATGCATAAAATAAATAAATCCGCCCACGGACACGCCCATTTGCAATAAAATTTTATTTTTTTTTTTGAAAAGTGGGTTTAGGGTATTTCATAGTCGGCCTAGACCGACTTTAGACTTTCTTTACTTGTTATTTTTCATTTAGCCTAAAAAATCGAGTTTAGCCTCTAGCCTTTTTTAGCCTTTTTTGAGAAAATGAACTACTCTTTCTTACAATTTCTTTTATATTTAAATCTTTTTTGGTTTTTTTTTTCTTAATTCCAAATATTCTTTTTCAGATTTTCTTTTCTTGGTGTTTTTAAAATTCCTGTACTTTTTTACTTAGAAAATTCTAAAGTTAGCAAAGCAGTGCGTTTACACATTTATTGATTTAACAATCGAACAAACCTTTTGAGCAGATCCGTTCAATTTTCACTGCAATGTGTTATTGTGAATGCAAACGTAAATTGCAATTTGTAATTCTGTGTAACGACTTCTTTGTAAACCTAAAAGTACACATAAGCTAATATTCAATGGATAGGTAAGCAAATAAAATTGTTTGCAAATAACATGGTGTTTAAATAATACAAATATTTCAATAAAAACTATGCAGGTACATAAAAAAAGTTCAAAAAAGCACCGAAACAGGCGAATCTTTGTCCAAAGAAGTCAACAAAATTAGTAGCAGTGATAACAGTTCAGACGATTCTGAGAAGAAACCAAGCACAAGTTCAAGAAAAATGTTAAATAGTTGCATTTTTTATGGAGTTTGTATTTTAGTTTAACCAAACTACTTTGAGGAATTAAATGCAGAAAATTCGAACAGGCTGGCTAACTGACAATCGTTTAGTGTGGCTTGTAAAAGGAAACAATTGTTTAAGTTGCAAATATTGGCTTTACAAACTAAGGCCGAAATTTGATGGTCTTATTGCGCACTCGAAATCAGCTAAGCATATTTAAGCCATAGCTCCTTTTTCCATTGGAACGGTGTCTTTTTTGCCTATAATAAAGTCAACAGCCAACAAAAATTTAAAAATAGCAGAGCTAAAGAATTCATTAAACGCCGCATGTCATACCTCAATTCGAGCGATTGACCATCTGACCATCATGCAAAAAAATGTGTTTTCGGACAGTTAGATATCAGAAGAGCTGCGCCTAGGTAGGACAAAATGCAGTGGAATTATAAAAAACATTTTGTTTCCGTATTTTAAAAAACAACTCGAATTAGACATCGGATTGTCTTCATATAGTTTAATCATAGATGAGTCAACTGATTTTAGCATCAAAAAGTATTTAGGCATTGTTATTCGATATTATAGTGAAACTAGCAAAGAAGTCGTAAACACATTTTTAAAATTAGTCGAGCTAGAAATCTGCAATGCGGACGGAATAGTTTCAGCCATTTTAAAAACATTACGAAAATTCGGTCTTAAAATTAATAACTGCAAAGGACTTGGCACAGACAACGCTAGCGTTATGGTCGGTGTTAATAGGGGAGTGATTACTACTTTACGTGGTGACCGTGGCATGCAGGTTAAGTGTGTGGCCTAGCATGTTCGGAGCGCGGGTTCGAACCCCAGCCGCGGCGAAAAATTGTTTTTAATAAAAAATTTTTCTGATCGGTCACCACCTCTCTGCAGACAATGGCAAACCTCAGAGAGTAAACAATGCCATGTAAAGCTTCTTGAGAACATGAACTTTAGCCGTTCGGAGTCGGCACAAAACATGTAGGTCCAGTTCTCGGTCAATTGTGTGGAAACATTTAATAACACACACAACACAATTGATCATAAGAAGCTCGGTCAAAGTCCTTTCAAGGGCTGAAATGGCCAATTTGTTTTTTTTTTTTTTGTTTTTTTTTTTTTTTTTTACTACTTTACAGAAACATAACCCAAATATAATACTTGTGCCATGCATTTGTCATTCTATCCAACTAGCCATTTCTAGTGCTTCCTAGCGAAATCGAATTTTTAGTTTCTGAAACCTTCAATTGGTTTTCAAAATCGGCTTCTAGCCAAAGTTTTATTTCAAAACTATTTTCGGCAATAAACGATGGACACGAGCCATAGAAACAGCAGTTAAGAGAATTCTTGATCAGTGGCTTGAGTTAGAAACTCATTTTGAGATCGCGTGCTTAAACGAGTCATGCCACAAAGCAAATAGCTTTTGACAAAACTATATGTAGATACAAATGTAGCACACTAGAGATGAGCGATTTTTTGATACCGCACGCAAAGAAATTTTTCGTTTACTGCAACTGAAAAATTCACCAACTATACTTCGTTTGCGAACTTTATTTGCCGCAAACGAATATTCAGTTGTCATCAACTCAACTTAAAAATATTCTTGCTTGCAACGAAAAAACATCGAACTTAATGAAATTTTATCATTGTTTTAGAAGCTCAAGTTTAGCCGAGTGTGCTGGCGGTCAAGTCTAGGAACTTGATGGACCTGGGTTCAATCCCCAACAGGAACATCAAATATTTTTTTTTTTTTATCAATGTTTTTTTTTAAGTAAAACTTATTTTGGCGGTTCCTTTTGACCAAGCAGTTAATGAAACAGAATTACAATTTCAATAATTAAATTAAAAGTTTTGATACTTACACAGCCAAGAATCGAACCCACGTCTCCCGCGTGCCAGTCTAGCATGCTTCCATTGAGCTATTGTGAGATATTGTCTAGAATGAATTTTTTATTTACTTAAGCTGTAACACATTCTTGTTTTTATCGTTTATGGCAAATATTTAACATTTGTCATCACATGACAATTGATTCACAATTGTGTGTCTGTTTGTTCACACTCTTAAAATACTTCCTTTTCGTTGATGGCAAATATTAAACACTTTTCATCACCGAAATCAAGCAACTATTTTGTCAGTGGAGAACTATTCGCTTATAACAAATTAATTTTTTTTCCTGCAAACGAAGTTTTCAGTTGGAAAAAACAAATTTTTCGGTTGCTGCAATTTAAAAATCACTGCCGTTTATGACAAACAAAATTAATTTCTTGCAACTAAATAACGTGTTTCCCGCAACTAACCATTATTATGCCAACTGTTCAAACGTTTACAAAAAATGATTTGAAACATGACAAACGAAGTTCGTTTGCAGCAAACTGGCGATAAACGTTTTTTTCTCTGCGTGCGGTGATTTAGTCACGGTGATTAAAAAATCACTAGTAACTGCGGTGATTCAAAAGTTTCAAAAACCGTGATCAATGATTTAGTTTTGTTATTTTTAATTTTTCATTTGGTTGCCGTTGTCGCGATACGTGATTTAACCAGTGATTTTTTGCTTGTGAGAATTGTTGTCTCTGTTTCTCAAAAAAGAAATTTATTTGCATCTTGTCAATTTTATTTTCTTGTTTCGGTAAATAATTTTGTTTCAGTTATTCAAGTTCCGAATTAATAATTTTCACTACTAACAACTATTAAAATTAGCTTTGATTTTTTTTTCTTTAAGTATCACTTCGAAAAACAAGATACATCTCTCATAACCACATACTTGGATATGTTATTAATTATAAAATACCGTGATCACGGTAACCAGGCCCGGCAGATAACATGGGTATGGTGGGTAGTTATACCCACATAGAAATTTGAGGGGGGGTAATTACCCAAACAGCAAATGCTTTCAATAAAACTAAATTTTATCATATTTGTTGCAAAAATTTTCTTGCACCAACCATAAATTACTTCACTATATCTAATTGATTTTCATTGAATTGACCAATTGGGCATTTTTATGCCCTAAACCTGAAAGGTCAGGGTATATTAACTTTGTGCAAACATTTGTAACGCATAGAACGAAGCGAGTCCGGTAGAGATAAGTTTATTTATTCTTGATCAGGGTCACCTCAGGATAAGTAGAAGGAGTTGAGATAAATTGATGAAACTCGATACCCATGGAATATTTTTGGAATCCACCAACGGGCACGCTTACCTCCTATATAACGCAAAAATTTAAAAATCAATAAATAAGCTTATGTTTAACATAGAGAGATAAAATTTTATTCGTAAGTATTTTATACCAAAACTACGATGCGTTAAAAAATTGGGCATAATCCGTCCACGAACACGCCTACCTCCCATACAACCCTAAATCGAAACTAAGGGGACAGTGCTATGATGGAGCAGCGAATTTCGGGATTGCAGCAACAAATATGTGTGGAAGAGCCGCGAGCTTTATTTGTACATTGCAAGGTTTCTCTAGCACGTAATTTAATTGGGACCATGAAAGAACTGATAAGATTGTCGTTCGAGCTGTTGATGAATTGGAACTTGACAAACCACTAATTCCGCGTCAGCGCAAGCTGCCGAAATGCCTTGTTAAAAAAAATAGTGAATGTTCTCAATTCAAAACACCAGAAGATTTTTTTAGACAACAGTGTTTCGAAGTTGTCGACCAATTACTAGTGTCACTTAAAAGTAGTGTCCGACCGAATATTCGAGTTCGGTTTCGGTTTCATCCAGTTTCGGCCCTTTTAATCAGTTTCGGCTATTTGCCATCAATATGGCCGAAACCGAATATTTGGTCGGACACTGCTAATTCGGTTCTTTCATATATTTCAATCGTAGACATGAGTTCGCTTTCATCAAAATTTTTAATGGTGTTAAGTAGAGCAAAAACGTGAAACTCACTGTCATTTGATTGACCGTGTGAGTTTGGCCCAGCACAAAACGATAAATGTATTTTGTTTCATTTTGTAAATGCATCCAAGCTCTTTTTTTAAGACTATATTAAGTTATTTAAATACTTTAAATACTAAAAAGTTCCATTAAAAAATGATCTCTTTATTTATTATTTTAAAGTTGAACTTTAATATTCAAAGAATATTTATCGCATATACACGTTATTATAGTCTGTTTGAATCGTTCACTCCTATCCTTGAACCCGCGTCGAGTAAATATCGTCGTCGAGAACTCACTTTCACCAGCAACTCGTCGTCGAACTCATTTCGACGATAATTTTCACTTCCGACAATAGAATTTCACCCTATCATTGAAAACGCGCGACCAAACTGCTTTATCGGTACTCTCAATTTTATGAAGCTTGTCAATTATACTTCAAAATAAATTTTTATTTAAAACAAATTGTTAATGAAAAGTTTGAAATAAAACGTGCTGCCTCGAGAATAAATCCAACCAAAACAGCAAATACAACTGCACCTTCTGCGGAGCTACGTGATGCTAGCACTGGTGGTGGAATTTTAAAAAACTAATGATGCCATTTGAAAGCTATGAAAAAGGTCAAAAAAGGTCAGTTGGTCCCATTAAGGTGATATATGTATTTTTTTGATATTCAACTTTTGGACTGCACAATGGGGCAAAATAGTTAAAATATGAAAATCGTTCAAAAATTTCTAAAAAATTATCTATCGTTGACCAATTAATGAACATGACTGACCTTTTATAATCTTTTTCATTCCTTTTAGATGATATATGTTTTTTTTTAAACACGACTTGTGGACTGCACAATGGGGCAAAATATGTAAAATTTGAAAAACTTAAAAAAATTTCTAAAAATTTTTCCATCGTTGACCAATTAACGAACATAACTGACCTTTTTTAATATTTTTCATACCTTTCAGGTGGTATTTGTATTTGTTTGATATTCGACTTGTGGACTGCACAATGGGGCAAATAGTGTATGACCTTTAAACTTTCTTAAAAAATTCATAAAAAATTTTCTATCGCTGACCATTTTTTGGAGATAACTGACCTTTTTTTGATCTTTTTAATATCTTTCAGGTGGTATATTTAGTTTTTAAAAATTCCACTCCTGGCTTCCACAATAGAGAAAATTGTGCATGATCTTGAAAATTTCTTAAAAAATTCATAAAAAATTATCTATCACTGACCTTTTTATGGGACCAACTGACCTTTTTCATAGCTTTCAGATGGCATCATTAGTTTTTTGAAATTCCACCGATGAGGTGCTAGCATCCCGTAGCTCTTCTGCGGCAAGATTTCATTGGCAAGGCTGTATTGAATACCCTGCATTGGTATCTGGTCCTGCAAGCGTTGCAAGATTGTTGTTGCCTGTGGCGCCTAGGAGTACATCGCCATCATTGCGGTTTTCGGTCCCACAGCTAGCTACGTCTTCGCGAAACTAAAGAACAATAACCGCTAATTGAAAATTTGGCGATAACGTTTAGTACTTTGATTTCTTCTTTGCTGCACTTATAACTGAATATTCGCAAACTGGCCAGTTATTCTACTACCAACTTTCCCAATCATTCAGCTTGGTGTTAGTATTGGATGGTAGCTGTGCACATTGTGCATGCATTAGCACATCTATCGATTGACCTAAAGAAGTTAGTCACCAGCTGCATCTTGCAAATTTATTGGATTGTATTAGGCCAGCTACGGCCATCAAGTATGCCAATTATGACCATAAAATATGTCAGTATTAGGCCAGCTACGGCCATCAAGTATGCCAATTATGACCATAAAATATGTCACTATACCATAATAAAGATCTGCTCTCATTGACACGTCATTAACAATAAGTCCGTATTCGTTTGTTTCAGTTTTTTACAAAAATGAAGTTGTAATTTTAGAGTGTAAAACTTAGTACATCCACAACACGTCCTTTTACAGAGTTAGGTGGAGAGTCTAAATGGATTTCTTTCTTTTTGTAATCCGTATAATTAATTTTTATTATTTTGACTAAAGCTTAGTACCTTGCTGTTAATGTTGCAACATAAAGAGTCAAGTATCGTTAAGATGCATGTTTCATAACAGAATTTCTTTAAATTAACAATTGTCCATTTAATTGGTGTATCCTAATATTTCTTGGCAACTAAAAGATTAACATTCATCGAATTTTGGACGAGATTCTCCAAAAACATTTGTTCCTTAACTGGATTTTTGTAATAACATCCAATATTTTGCCATTATTTGAACCATCAAATGCCTAATACATAAATCTATGATCCACCTAGATAGGTAAATCCTAATACCTATGATAATTGAAGAGAAATTTATGGCAAAGTTCTACTTGCTTTATATTTGCTTGAGAGGTGAAATGAATCCGCTCTCAAATTTTTGTCGACCAAAATTTTATTTTTTTGTTCTACGACGTTTGTTCAATAATAGAGTGATATATCACTATCGATACAACAGTTCGTTCAACGTCGAAATTTAAATTTTCAAAAATAGAAAATATTTGTTTCGACGCTGTTTTGAGAGCGAGCGCGGGTTCAATGAAAAGGGTGGTTATGTTTTTGAAAGCTTTAAACAAAAAATTAAAAAAATAATGTTTTTTAAAAAAAATGTTCATGTAGACATTCAGTTTCGGTTTCGATTTCGGTTTCGGCCGAATATTACAAAAATGGCCGAATTTCGGTTTCGGCCAAAATTTTGGTTTCGGTCGGACACTATTTAAAAGTCGTTTCGAAAATGACTGCGATTTTTTACAGATTATTAGAGTGATTCGCTGTGGGACAGTGCAACGAAGTCGACTCTGTCATAAATGTCTATAAAGACTTCAACAAAGAAAGACTCATGAGCGATAAGCAAATGTTCATGGAGTTATTGAAGAGACAAAACGAAGAAGTAAATTCCTTGAAAGAGATTGTTGACTTCCTCAAAAAATATGCTTGGCATGCAGGCCTCATTCCAGAATTTGTGCGTTTTGTGCGATTGCTGTTGACGATACCAGGGTCGTTATGTTCTAATGAAAGAAGTTTTTCCGTACTTCGGCATCAAAAGACGTTTCTGAGGGCAACAATGTTACAAAATCGTTTAAACCACATAACTATTTTACATGTTTATTCAGATAAATGTGAAAAACTGAATTTAAATGTTTTACTTAATCAATTTATTTAAAAATGTTCCAAAAGGAGTGCAGTTATTGCTCTAAACAAATAACTTCATAATAAAAAAAATTTTTACAAAAAAGGGGCTCATGTTTTATTAGACGCACGGTCTGAAGGTTTTTTTATGGTTCGATGAACTACCCACACGGAGTGAACGCGAACTGCAGGGCCTGACGGTAACTATTCTAATGAACGGTGATTTTAAAATCACGTTCAATAAGAACAACGTTCTTGAAAAATCACCGGATCACTCATCTGTATAGCATACCTTCAATTCCTGCAGTCAGTTTTAAATGAAGTTCAAAAAATGTTTGAAAGCAATACTGCTGATCCAACAAAACTTTTTGCGGAAGTAAATGCCTTACTTTTTTATCTATGTAATATGATCGCATATAACTGCGAAGAATTTGATCCTTTAAGTTCAAATATTGAGCCTTTTTTATTATCAGTTCCACATTTCTCATACAATTTTGAGGAATTTTTAAAATCAAAACTTAACGGAACTATCGATACTAATACAGAAAAAGAAATTCGCGAATTCGAGAACTCCCTAAAAAGAATTAAATCAAATATTTTTACTCATAAAGACAAAGAAAAATGTAACTAAACTGTTGATGATATTACAAAAATTGAATTACAATGGCAAAAAATTTCCAATGGACTTCAAATGGACTCATTTAAAATCAACGCTTGAATTTTGGATAGAGGTTTGCCAATTTAGAAACGCTTATAACGATAATCCTTTCACTGACTTAGTAAATTTAGTATTTTATTTTCTTGTCTTGTCATTAAGTAACGCTGAAATTGAAAGAATTTTCAGCGCAATGAACGTTGTTAAAACTAAGCAAAGAAATAATATAAAATTAAATTTTCTGAATGCTCTATTAATGACAAGATGTTCACTAAAAAGACTGAATAAGTGTTGTCATGACTTTGATATATCAGAAGATCTCTTAAAATATTTTGAAAATCGCATGAAAGTTTATGAAGAATTGGACTCATCTGTCGATGAGAATGATTTCGAGGATATAATGTTGGCCCTCTAAGAGTTGAGTCATATTATTGCACTGAAAATTCTTTCAAATTAAGGTTTATTTTAATTTTAAATACTCAGATCTCCATAAAAGTGTTATTTGCTTTAGAATTCTAGCAAAAAAAAAATGTAGAATACTTTATATTTATTTATGTTAATGTACATATGAATATGTAAATTTTAATAAAAAAATAAAAAATTGTTATCAGCCTTTTTTGCAACATATTAGCCTTTTATTTTAGCCTCTTTTTTTCCTCATTTAGCTTTTTTTTAAACATTTACACTACAAACATTGCGTAGCTGAACGTTGCCTCCTACATGAACGATTACCGAATTCGTAGAGCAACGTTGCACGTACCTTCACTTTCAAGGCAGTTTTCAAGCTCATCACATTTTTTGCTATCGAACACAGCTGTCGAACTGTCAAAAAACGTAACGTGGCGTAAGAAATCTATTTTCTACAGAACTCTACGCTACGCAGGCGCGGATACAAGGGGGGGGTAAAGGGGGTAATTACCCCCCCCAAGAACTTTTAAATACTTTATTTTTTAATACTTTATTTGGAGAAAATAATTGAGCCCACAGTACTTTTATGTATACTTAAGCGATTCTGAAGGCGGTTTTTGAAAAAATACTCCAAAAAAATGGTCAGAGACATTGTTAAACTCTAGTTTTTTTATTGATTTCAACAATTATTAAAGTATATAAAGTATATAAGTTTTTTGTTTTGTGACGACATTTGCGTGTAGGTGCCGTTTTTATGCAGCGATGCGAGAAGAGTAGGACCATTTTGCTTGTAGAATAACACGATTTGTAGTCATCTGCAAAAAACAAAATATAATTATATGTAAAGCAACCACTTACGTCGAGGTAGTAACTTCGCCTTTTTTTAAAAATGAGCCTGAAAATAAAGTTACATTTCGTTCTAGAACTCAAATTTACTCCCATTTTTTAAACAATCAACTTTAAAGACGCGTTATTTTCTTACAAACAAAAATTAAAAAAAACTTGAAGTCACTACCTCAGCGTAAGTGTTTGCTTTATAATAATTATATTTTTACAACACATTAACGATTAGTTTAAAAATGCCCTTTATATGAAATCATTGAGCAAGTAACATTGATTTTGATTTGTAATGAGCGCAATTAAGATTTTGGCAATGAAGACCATAGTTGCCACTTAAAATATTTTATTCTTCTAAATTTTTAGTGAAAACCTGCCAAACTTTTTTTGCAACCTGTGGGCCAACAAATTTTATCATAAAAAAACAATACGTGCATTGTTATTTTCAGATTTCACTTTATAAATTTTCAAAAAAAAAAAGTTCAAACAATGTAAAATCCAGTAGTCTGTTTTTACTTCAATTATTTCATCAACAGTTAAAATATTTTTCAGAAATATTTCAGCTATAGTCTTTATGAAAATATTATAAACATCTGTAATACTTTTTATCATATTTGATATTTATATAACAGTGTTTTTTTGAAGTGAATTAATGTTAGGTTATAGTTGCTGAAATTGTATCAACTGCGCAAAAAATTTGTTGCATACATTTATTTTTGTTTGAGTTAATTCTTAATTTTTTGTAATTCTGAAATTTTTCAAGCCTACCTTAACTTCATCATAATATAAATAGGCGCAGTGAAAACAACTAAGAACCATTTTCTCCCGTGTTTTTCAACCGATTTTGATAATTGTTTTTTTAAATGAATTAGAGTGCGGAGAACTCTATGACTGCAGCGACTATTTTATACAACTATAAATAAGCAAACAAAAATTGGTCGATTTTCGACCCCAGGCGGTACTAGTAATTATAATTGCAACAAACCAACAAAATTACCACAACCGACTTTAATGAAATGGAACTGCCACGTTTAGTCCACTTTTAGTAAGGAACTAATTCAATTATTTCATGAACTTTAAATTTGGCAGTGTAAAAAGGTGAGCGAAACTAAGGTTATTGATATGAACGCCGTTTTACTCTTTGTAATAATGACATTTTTCCACTAATTTCTAAAACGTTTGTTATCTTTGCCACGCTTCCTATCAGTGTAGCAACAGCTTAGCGAAGTTTTTCTACACTGCGACGATTAAAAACATGGTTACGTTCAACTATGCAAGAAGAACGATTGAATGGACTCGCATATTATTGCATATACTTAGAGACATTAACATAAATATTAACGAAGTTATTGATAATTTTGCGATAATTTTGTCATATAATTTGTCTCTATCTAATGACTATCTAATAACACAGAGTAACAAAATTAAGCTTTATAAAAAGTGCAGAGATCTCGATAAACAATTCCGAATAAATTTTGGCTGCCCAATGAAGTCAAAAATGGACTTCGTTTTTCTCCATCAGCTTGAGTTTTTGAGTTATAGGCAAAAACATGAAAATCGGTTCTTTTTCTGATAATTTTCTTATATCTATTATATTGATCTACCGATGTGTATAACTATGACTGATTTCAATGAAGACATACTAGACTTTAATTTTTACAAATTCAATAACAATATATTCGACAGTTTCGAAGATATCGACGAAAAACGTTCAAAGTCGAAAAACTTTCACAATTTTACGTAGGCTGCTCTTTTGAAACCCTTCATCTTTGATATTTTTCAACGAATTTACAATAACTTTTTTTAATTTGTAGAAAATCTCTGAATTTTAATAAACATTTTATTTTTTTTTTATTATCTTGCATATTTTCAAACAAATTGAAAAAACAAAAATTTTTGTACATTCAATTTTATTAAAATTCACTTAAAAAAGTTCCTACGTAAGTAGAAAATAATTTTATACAAAAGTAGTGTGCATTTGAATAAAATTTAACGTACAAAACTGTTTGTTTTTTCAATTTCTTTGAAAATATGCAAGATAATAAAAAAAACTAAAATGCTTATTAAAATTCAGAGATTTTCTACCAAATAAAAAAAGTTTTTGTAAATTCGTTGAAAAATATCAAAGATACAAGGGTTTCAAAAGAGCAGACTACGCAAAATTGTGAAATGTTTTCGACTTTGAACGTCGATATCTTCGAAACTGTCGAATATATTGTTATTGAATGTGCAAAAGTGGAAAGGTCTAGTATATCTTCGTTGAAATCAGTCATAGTAATACAATTCGGTAGATCAATATAATAGATTTAAAAAAATTCATTTCAAATTCAAGATCATTTTGTATTGAAACAATGAGTTTCAAATTCCTTTAATTTTTTTTTTAATTGAAAAGAACTATGTTTTTTCATTGCACATACTTGAAAATATAATTGTGCAATTTTTTTATAATGGAATGAATGTGAAAAATTGGAATAAATCAACCTAAAATCTAAAATAAGTTAAAGTTAGAGTTTTTATTTACTTTTCGCTAAGATATTATTCCAGAAAAAGGGTGAAATAAATAAATACGGAAAAAATGCCTTTTAAACAATTCAATAATTTCAATTCAAAAAAGTACAATTTGTCTATATGTAAAAAGACAAAATTTTCTCAAATCGAAAATGTGTGTCTTTGATAATTTACCCCCCCCAAGATTTTTTCCAGATCCGCCCCTGACGCTACGTCCCGCCACGTTACGATTTCGGTAACCACTTAAAGTGCCCCTACACTATATGTTCAACACAAATGACTTGTCAAAAAAGTTTCATTTCGAATTTCATATGTATGTCAATATTGAACTTTTGTCAAACAACTCCTTTCTTTTGACCACAGACTATCTGACACGATATTTCTGCTAAATGTTTGAGTTTTCCGGCAATTTCGTTCATTCGAAGCCACGCCAGTGCTCAATAAGTTGCAAAATGATTTCTTCTGTCCAATCAATCTAAATAATTGTTAAAAAATATAAATTTGTGGAATAAATAATTAGATTTTACGTTTTCTTGATTTTTTTTTATGGCATGTTATTGTTTTTTTTTTCAAACTTTAAACTCTTACATATGAAAAACAGATCAAATTAGAAACAGTTCTAATTCAAATTTGTACATACGGAAATACAAACGACTTGTCAGAATTTGAATTCCATATGTTCCACACTATATGTATGTCAAAGCTATCTGTAAAATTTGGCATGTCATATGTATGAAACATATAGTGTGGGGGCACTTTTATACACATTTCTAATTTAACAGATTTTAACTTGACAGTTGGCAACGGTCACGCTACGTAACCTTACGCTTGGCTAAACAATGCTTAAGGCTCTTTTTCAACGTTAAGCAGGGTATTCTCGAGCTCTTCTAATTACAGCAGTACTAGAAGCTTTACAAAAGTCATATTTAAGTTCATACATATTATTTGTATTAATTATATATGTAATACTTCTATATTGGCAGTACACTCAAGGTCAGCGACATAACAGTTACGCAAATTTTTTGGAATTGGCTATAAATAATCATTAAAATCGGTTAAAATAGCATTTTAGATATCAATAATTGTTATTTTTAAGACAAAGGTTTTTTGGTTATTGTATAACTTTGTCAATTTTGTCCAAATGATCCATGTAACCCATAAAAGTGCCAATGACCCACCTGTGACCTCAGATAATCCCACTGCCCCCGATTGGCCATAGAATCATCCAGTTTTTCTAAATGTTCCAAGGAACACATAAAAGTGCCAATGACCCACCTGTGACCTCAGATAATCCCACTGCATCCGATTAGCCATAGAATCATCCATTTTTGTCCAAATGTTCCATGGAAACCATAAAAGTGCCAATGACCCACCTGTGACCCCAGATAATCCCATTGCATCCACTTGGCCAAAGAATCATCCATTTTTGTCTAAAAAATCCATGGAACCTATAAAAGTGGCATTGTTTGCGATTAGCTACACATTTAACTTGATTTTTGACACTAAAACCAAAAAAAATTAACTTCAGAAAATAACTGTTATAAGTCAACCTAAAAATTTATTCCTCAAAAATAAAAGTTATGCAATAACCAAAAAACATTTTTCTTATAAATAAAATTTATTCATAACGAAAATTTTGATGGGGTAAAATTGCTCAACTTTTTCTTCTGTGAAATAAAAAATTTCGGTCCCTGCTCAAGGTACATTCCCCAACATTAGAGTGCAGATATAGTGTATTAAGAGCGAGAAAAAATATAAACGAATGTACCCGATACGAAACTTGAAAATCTAAAAACGCAGGAGATTTTAAATTTCTCTGGTTTGAACTTTTATGCATTAAATTTTTCTTATTTAAATGTTTATTTGTTTATTTACTTCAATAACATTCATATGTTATTTTTAATTTGTTTCATTCTTCCATCGTAAAAAATGATAAGTATATATATGAAAATAATAGCGCCTGGCAACAATCCACCATTTTCAATATGAACCGTCCTTGGAACGATTTGCGGTCATTTGGCTGCATTAATTCACATATATTCAAAAATACTAATAAAAACAAAAAAATCTCAACAAAAATTCATGTAGGCTGTCTCTCTTTGATTTCGGAGTTGATATTCATAGAAAAGTAAGACAACTGAATATCAGAGTGCGTAGAGCACTCAAAATTTGCTCTCGCTCTTTCGAGTTATCATTTATAAAAACAAAAGCAATGAATAATCTCTTCAGAACAACTCATTAAACGCTACGCTCTCGCATAAACTCCTCAAACACATGTATTGGTTATTCGTTTGTTTACAAAGAGCGCTCATCGTTTTGAGAACATCATCACTGTTTTAATCCTCCAACCCAGTCGGCAATGTCAGCACTTCCAAGCGCTAGTAGCAGGTCTTCATATGGATTTCGAAGTGCTTCACACTTATATCCAAGTATACTTTCTTTTTTATATGAAATGGGAAAATTTCGCAGGCCTTCCGAAATTAGGGGTCAACAAAAAGTATTGAAAAAAATATTTTTTTCTTTTAAACCTTTTCCTTTTTTGAAGTGAAACTTCTTTGGCGGCGAGTGAAATTTCAAGGTCTCTTATTCGTGACGCTAGGCTAACGTTTTCAATTCATATGAAAATTAAAAAAAAATTACTGCCGCTGCCAAGAATTGAACCCCGAACATCGTTGCATATAAGACGGAATCTATTCCCTTACGCCACGTAGGCACATGAAACAAGTTAAACAAAATGTAATTAAAACTGAACACGTAACATAATGAAATTAACATTAACTTTAGATTAACATTAACATTACATTATTAACATAACATTAACGTAACATTAATTTTCATCCTCAAGTATGCACGGAAAAAAAAAATAGAAAAATAGCTAAAACAGGAGCAGAACGCGTTCGTGAATATAGAGAGCGAATTAGAGCTCTTAAGAATACAGCCGCAGCTGGGTCTGCAACTAATGATGAAGGTAAGGTGATTGCAACAACGGCTGAGTTTCAAAATGCATTTTTACGAAACATCAGTGTATTTTGGTGAATCTACAAAGAACCAATCCCCAAAAAACACACTGATGCATCTCAACAAAATTTTAAAGCCAACCAAGTTGATACACTCAACAATCAACGTTCGCTGATTTATGAGGCCCTCTATCAACATAGCAATTATTATGATCAGGAAGCAGGAGGTAATAATGAACAAGATTTGCCTCTACGTTCGGAGGCTCCTTCAAAGAGTACTATGCAAATGCAATCCAGCATTCAAAAAGTAACAATGTTGAGAAGACATTCGAAAGCAACTAAAATACCAACTGAACTAAAAAAAGTACCGAAAATAAATGTTATTTTACAATTTTCAAATGAAAAAAATTGTCGAAATACTTTTTCAAACATACCATTATGTTACAAATGTCCTCAGCCTCACGAATATTAAGTTGCTTTTAAATTTGAAACTGATTCTTTAAAAGTTAATTTCTTGCCTAGTATATTTCGAGGAAAAATAAAGGTTACTTTTGACTTTTAATTTATCGGTCAAAAATAGCAATTATTTTGTGACTTTCATTTTTTCGGTCAAAAATATCAAGCAATTTGTGTTTTCTTAAAGGCCGCTTGACAGATTAAACTGTTGACACCATGTGCAAAATGTCTCACCGATGAGATGAAAATAATAATATCAAAATTTTTTTATCGGTAAAATGACTTCAGCAAATATAAATTAACTGATATTTTTGACCGAAAAATAAACGGCAGAAAATAACTGTTATTTTTGCCCAAAAAAACTATAAGGCACAAAAAACTGTTATTTTTGTCGAAAAAAATAAAAATGAAGAGATAAAAGTTAATATGTGACACTTTCGACAAAAACCATATTCGGTACGGTCCCTGGATGCAAATATTGAATCAACAAATTATTATTCCATTTCGTATTGATTGAATTTCTTTTCAGATACTTTCGCTCTCTATTTCACACTAAAATCTCTCTTATTTCTTACTGTTAAAGAAGTTTTACACGCGACTTTTTTTTTATAATTCTATGATTTTATCTTCTCTCCCATGTTTTTTTATGTCAGATTAATTTCAATCTATAAACTTTGATACAGAAGTAAGAAGGGTCGTTATTATGTCATATTTTTAAACTGATATACATTTTAACTTTAAACGAAAAAGTTGCCCTGAAGTATATGAAAAGTTAGTCTTTGAACGGAAAAAAGTTTGTTGTGCTGCCTTTTGTGCAGAAAAAGAAGGCCTTCAAGAAGGGCTCATAAGAGCAGCGAGGAAAGGATGTGTTTGGTCTTCAAAAGTAGCAGTCAATGCAGGCCTTCGTTTGAAGAGCGCTGGCGCAATTGCCTATTGGGAAGCTCTCCAAAAGATGTGCTTTATTTCAGCTGAAAAATATTTGAATTCATCAATGATGAGTATTTTGACACTTATCAGTTTAATATTTGCTATTAAGTGAAAGAAAACGCATGCGTTATCCAAAAAATTGTATTTATTAAATAGAAAAAATACATTTGCAGAAATAAACTAAAATTAATTTATTTAAGTTTATAATTCTTAAAAAACATATTTTTTAAGAATTATATTTTGAGCTTTTAATGCCAAATAATTCATGAAGTAACAGGTTTTGCTACAACAACAAAATTCTTAGCAGAACAACCGAGCAGACTATACCATGGTTTCGTCGGACGCTACTCCGACTCATCAGTAGTCTCTGGTGGTTCATGCAGTCCACTAACTTTGAGAAGCTAATAAATGCAACTGCCGCAAAACCAAAATGGAATTTCTATGCACTTTTCACTTAATCAAAGCAGTGTTTTTCTACTCTTCTGCTAGTCGCAGAATTTCAAAAAGTTGACTGCATTGATTCTGCAAAGATTTTGTTGTTGCGCTTTTTGTTTACTTCTTTATCACGTGTCCATCTAGGTTCCAACATTTTGTTGGTATTAAACCATAGAAGGCGTGAAGAAGGTTTTTTTTGAAAGCAGATTTTTATTATATGCGCAAACATATAATTACTCATCATGTTTTCGTAGGTTTAGCTCGCACCAGTTTACATGAGTTATAAAATTGTGGCAGTTTACTTTGTTTATTTAAGTTTATAATTCTTAAAAAACATATTTTTTAAGAATTATATTTTGAGCTTTTAATGCCAAATAATTCATGAAGTAACAGGTTTTTCTACAACAACAAAATTCTTAGCAGAACAACCGAGCAGACTTTGCAGAATCAATGCAGTCAACTTTTTGAAATTCTGCGACTAGCAGAAGAGTAGAAAAACACTGCTTTGATTAAGTGAAAAGTGCATCGGAATTCCATTTTGGTTTTGCGGCAGTTGCATTTATTAGTTTCTCAAAGGTAGTGGACTGCATGAACCACCAGAGACTACTGATGAGTCGGAGTAGCGTCCGACGAAACCATGGTATAGTCTGCTCGGTTGTTCTGCTAAGAATTTTGTTGTTGTAGCAAAACCTGTTACTTCATGAATTATTTGGCATTAAAAGCTCAAAATATAATTCTTAAAAAATATGTTTTTTAAGAATTATAAACTTAAATAAACAAAGTAAACTGCCACAATTTTATAACTCAAATTAATTTATTCATTTAATTAAAAATTAAAAATAAAAATTAAAATTCATTAAACTTCATCAAAACGTCATCAAAATTTAAACTTAACCTTTAAATTTTTTTGAACATTCAAGGCATGTCATTTTCTTTCTCATTAAATGATATATATTTGGATTTGTCCAAAATTGAAAACCTTCCCATTTGAAATAATTAAACATTTAAGAAAACATGCGAACAAGTGCATGCACACAAATATCAAACGAAATCCTTCAATGCTTACGAAAAGAAAACAAACAAACTGCAAATGAAACAAATGATAAAAAAATGATGGCATCAAAATAAATCTCACTCCGTACTCACAGTATATAACTATCATTGAAAAACTTCATCATTTTCAAATAATCTGAGTGAGGAAAAAAAAGAGCGAGCACACTTATCGGCTTATGCTATTCAAAAGCACATACTGTGAACAGCAACGAAAGATAAATGCAAATAAACAACTCGCTCGCTCATTCGGAGATTAACGAATGGCCGCTCGTTTGTTATTCATTTCCAATCAGTGTTGCCAGAGAGCCGAACTGAAATTTACCACTATTTGAGAAAAAAATTACCACTTTCTGAGAAAATTTACCTTTTTCTAAAAACAATTACAAAATGTTAAATAACAGTTTAACAGTCGTTATAACTCACTTCACTACTTCCACTATAAAACATTTTTTTGCTAGCCAATTCACGATGTGTAGGGGACTTCTTTTATCCACTTTTCCATTAACTTTTTTTGTTAGAACTGGTCTTGGCTTTCTATAACTGAAATTCTTTTAATCGATATTCAATGCAATTTTAAAACATTTGATTACTTCTTATGGCTTGGTATGTTTCAACAATTTCCTTAGTTTTTAAGTTAAAATTTGCAGTAATTCAAAAATTAAAACAATCCTACATTTTTTATTTTTGGTACAAAAGGGGACTCCCAATAAATAATAAAGGACTGCGTAACAAAAGTACAAAAAACTTAAAATATTTGGAAATCTACAGAATAATTATACTGCAAAAATTTACCACTTTTAGTCAAAAATTACCTTTTTTACCTCTGCCCAAAAAATGAGTCAAAAATTACCTCATTTAGGGAAATTTACCTCAATCGGGCAACAGTGTTTCCAATAAAAGAAAAAAAAATAAATACACTGAGTTGAGTAGTATTGAGGTGAGTGAGGGATATTTTACTCCTCAATGATAACCCAATCAGCCAAACAAGCTTGGAATAAGCTTTAAACAAGTTTACAAACGTAAGCCTCAAGCTTGGATAACGCTTTCATTTACTATTGTAGAACGCTTACATGTAATTGTAGGATAAACGAAAGTGAACCCTTGGAATAATATTCCTTACTTCAAGCTTAATCCAAGTGTTGTTTTTACAGTTGGATATAAGTGTTTTAATAAGCTTTTTCCAAGTGTGCTACATTCAACAAATCAATTAGCACTCGCGAAAAATTTGTATTCCGTGGCTCAGTTGGTAAGCCACTTGTTTATTTGATGTGTTGTGATTTGGACATCCAAGATTCAATTCCATATTCCATATTCCAATTCCAAATTGAAGCATATATTTATATGAAAAATTGCATGCCTTCAAAAATTTTTGTGTTTGCTACACCAGGGATCGAACGCGCAAACCACCGCATATGAGTTGGACACTCTAACAGCTTGCCGTAAGCCTTATGGCTGCTGAGCGAACAAAGGCTGTGCTCGCACGTGAATCAAATGATTGAAGAATAACGGGATTTTTTTTGTTGATTTTACTCTCTCTGAGTTGATTTGACTGAAGTCTGCTCACACGTGGTTGTTTGACTGAACCGCCGACGCAGGCTTTTCTGCTACCTACTATTTGCGATTAGTATCGTTATGCCTACTATTTTATTACGTTGTGTTTTGTCGTGCTGTCTGCATAAAAGTTTACAAAAATGGAGAACGACAGTGAAAATGTCGATATTTAAGGATTGAAATTGAATTCGTTAGCAAATCAATATTCCGGATATTTTTTTTCTTTGGAATGCATTTATAAACTATTCGGTCAGTTGTCTTGTCCAGGAAATAGTAATTTTTCATTTTTAATATTTTAAAAACGATGCACAATACACTATATTTACATAAATTTACTGCTTTTTTAAATCATAAAAGTACTGTTTTGTTCAATCTACTACCTTCTTATCAATAACTTACTACTAAGCAGCAGCCAAGAAAAAGTTTGCAACGCTTTGACTGAATGATTCAGGTCTAGAGCGTGGTCAAAACATTGAATGAAGCTATGATGTATTCAATGTTCATTTTCTCTCTCACAGAGAGTTCATTTTTTTTTAGCTGGGCAAAAAACAACAAATTTTAGTTCATTCAATCAATTGATTAACGTGTGAGCACAGCCAAAATGAACATAAAATACATTTATGTATGTATATATGAGAGCATCACAACTTTGAACAGTTATAAAATCATTAATGATAATTAATTAATAATTAATTAATGTAATTACCGTCGTCAGCGTTTTCTAAGTATGATTGCAAAACACTTACTTAATAAAAGCCTTTCCAAGTATTATTGTACATCACTTGCTTTTTGTGTTTTACGCAATAGTTATTTAAAGAAACTTGGAAATTTATTACCTGGGCAAGTGTTTTTCAAGCGTGCTTGGATATGGCTTGCTTTTTGTATTGCATGTAAGCTTAATCCAAGCACTATTTCTAAATGGTTGATTGGGAAGTATTAACGAACTCTGCTGCCGATATAGAAGTATTAGATATATGGTATTAATTAAAACATAGTAAACATCTGACAGAGTTATTCTCCGTAGCTTGAACCTTTCAACGAGTTTATTAAATGAGTGATTGTTTAAAGTAGATTTTTACTATTTTATTTATTAAAAGTTCAAAGCGACGTCACATTTGAATAATACTATGTTCACACTGAGATCAAATTAGGTAATTTCGTGAGATAATTTCGAAATTATACAAAAGTGTTCACACTGGGCTTGGATAATTTCGTTTGACGTTTGATTTATTTTTTTTTTCAATTCATTATTGGCCACATTCAGCATTCTCGACAGTTGCCAACTTAAATGTTCAATTAAAAATAGAAAATTCTTACTCAAAGTAAGTTTGCAAAATTAGTTCGCATAACGCCGTACATGTTATCAATTGTGCAACTTTAATTCATTGAAAACATCGCTCACCTAAGTTTTACTGAATGGGTTTCTAACCGAAGGGTCAAAACAGCTAAGTATCTGAATGTGGCCATTATCATGTGTCATGTATAATTTTGACGGCTCAGCTAGAATGGATAGCAAGATTGTTAATACGCCAAAAAAGGGTGTGTTTAATTCACACTAAATTCAGATTTCAGGGTTACAATGCATTTTTGCCTAATTTCGTGAGTAATTTAAACGAAATTACCTTGTTTGAGGTAATTTCCAAATCAACAAATTGTATGGGAAATTACCATAGTTTTTAGATAATTTTAGTCGAAATTACATAAAAGCTCGAAATTACCTAATTTGATCTCAGTGTGAACATAGTATAAGTTCATTTTTGCGAATACATAAGTCTTTGATACTTACTTTGACTGGGTAGAGAACATGGGAGAAACTTCTTTAATAATTTTATACACAAGATTTTTAAGATCATTTTAAGAACAAGCAATGAATTAATTTTATGATAAATGGTGGCCTTTTTTATACTGTCTTCAAACAAAATAAATCTCTCTAACATGTTTAACATACTATTCCATCCTGTCTTAAAATCTTATATAATGTTGAAGACCTGTAAAGTACGGCAACGTTGACTGCTGGTAAAGCAGTTTATTCTGTGGAGACGTGCGAGGTAGCCATAATGTATGTTTTAAATTTGTATTGTCTGATTAAGTATTTGTTTATATATTATCTGTATTCATGAATTTACTTCTACTTTAAATTTGTATTGTTGTTTGCGAAAATTTATAAACATTGGCAAAATTGCTAAAACTGTCCTTTTCTGTGTTAAGTCGCCTAGGAGCAAAAGCCAACTAAGCCAAAGTAAAAAACTAATTATATCAAAAACATTGTTCACTTTAAAATTTATTTTTATTATTAATTTAATGTTATAATTATAATGTTTTTATAGAGAATAAACACCGCAATTTACTTGAATTTTAAACGATCAAAACGACGTGTTTTTATTTCGCAATCGAACCTCGGTTTGTTTATTCACGCTCCGGACAAAGGAAGAAAACATCTTTATTCTTTGGGCTTAATCTTGTTGGATTTGCTTTTCAGCCTAGTGCTAGTTGCCGCTTGGAACTTTGAGCTTTTCAGGACCTCTGCTAGCTGCTTCGAACCGCCATTTTCCTCGGATAAAAGTGATTGATGCCACACGACCAGAACCCTGCAAATAAGAGAACAAGCCAGCGACAGAATAAAGGAGTACCACCTACCAGATTCGACCCTTATCATCGCCCTATGCAACGCACGCCACCGAGAGGACAAACGCCAGGTACACCATCCAAGATGTCACACTCAGAGAATCGTCCATTTACTACTCCTATGGCACCGAACCCAACCGCCATTTTGTCGACATCCAGTACAACGCCAATAAGAACAGCCATCACTTCAGGAGCACCGAATCCTCCACCGCCGCCAGCCGAACAATCCAGATCCACCAGCAGTCGTCAGCCACCTATAAAAGAAAAAAAAACTTAGAAAAGGTAACAATCGAGTTTAATAAAAGAATTTCAGATCTTCAGGACGAATTTAAGCGACAAATGCACGCCATACAATCGCTCGTATGCAACAACAACGCTCAGATCCAGAGTAGTGTCACCGAACTTCGCAACGAAATGCGCCAAGCCGAACGATCCACCGCCACCAACTCCACGAACTTGAATATAGCAACCGAAAACCAGCAATTCCGATCCTCAGTGGAGTCCATTTCTGCCAGCCAACAAACAGCAAGTCACCGCCAAAAGAAGATCTATCCACTGCCGCAATTGTCAGGTTCACCGGAAGAGTGGCAAACTTTCGAAGAGTCGTTCGTAAGCACTACTCTGGAATTTGTATACTCGTCATTGCACAATATTATGAGACGCGATAACCGGAGGAGCTTGTCAAACCATCGAATCCCTTCTGTGCAGCTCTCGAAACGTCGATGCTATAATGGCCACGCTTAAATAAACTTATGGTCGTCCAGAGCAGCTCATCAAATCCCAAGTGCAAAAGGTAAAGGCTCTACGTCCGATTGCCGAAGGAGATCTCGCAGCGCTTATCGATTTTGCCAACAAGATAAGCAACATGGCCACCTTTTTAGAAGCTGTTAATGGAGAACACCACCTAACAAACCCTACACTGCTCAGTGAACTCGTTGCCAAACTGCCGATATCGCGACAAATTCAATGGGCCGAAAAGTGCTTATTGCTTGTCGAACCTGCCACCATTTTGGATTTTCGTCAATGGCTTGCTGGACTCAGAAGAATAGCCAACTTGATATCTGACTCGCTACCTTCTACTTCAACTGGAATTGTCAACAATCCTGGAGCCCGAAGGCCGCCGCCGCAAATTGCCACGGACAACAAAGCCCGCAAGTACGCGTTCGTCAGTGTAGCCCCTACAAAATGCCGTGTTTGCGAAGGTAAGTGCAAAACCCTCTTTTATTGTGATGTATTTAAAATTTTGTCTGTGGACGACCGCTGGAGCAAGGTAAAATCACTGCGCGTATGCTTTTCGTGCTTAAAAATGGGCACCAGGCCAGAAAATGCTTTAGCAGACGCAGGTGCGCTACAAATGGATGCATGCATTTCCACCACAGACTGCTACACGCATCCACCACCGACGTCCTCGTCAGCTGCCATGGAACAAGCCACTTTTCAAGAGCGACGAAGTTGCCACGCAGCCGCCAATAGAGAGGAAGACGCAGTGCTGTTCCAGATGATCCCTGTGCGACTTTATGGTGAAGATAAATTTATGGAAATATATGCGTTCGTAGAGAATGGATCCAATGTAACGATGCTCGATGCCGAAGTAGCCCGTGAATCGAACCTCAAAGGGCACAAAAACGTCCTGGAACTCCAGTGGTTAAATCGAGAAGTTGCACGTGAAAATTCTGAAATTGTTGAAGTGTCAATTAGCGGCGTGGAAGATGTGGAAAGGAAGTACAAGATGTCGAACGTTTTCATTACGTCAAATTTAGCGTTGCCAACTCAGTTGGTAAATATAAAAGATCTGCAACTAAACAATGTCCACCTTTCAGGGTTGCCAGCTCATAGCTATAAGAATGTTCAGCAAATGATAATTAGTTTAACCCACGCTTTCTTGACAGTGCCCACTGAAATCCCACGATGTTCACTTAGCCAAGGACCGATTGCTACGAAGACTAGACTTGGATGGATGGTATATGGTACAGTTGGTGGAGAAATGCAGTCAACGAGAAAAATTGTATGTCACATGACAGGGAAGAGCACATTCAGTTACGATCTGGAAGAAGTCATTAGAAGCTATTTTGAAATGGAAACCTTTGGAATAAAACTCAATGTGAAGCCTATGCGATCCAATGATGACGAGAAAGCCCTGTCAATCCTAAAGCCAACAACACGATTTATTGGAAATCGTTATGAAGCCGGTCTGCTGTGGCGACAGGAAAATATTTCTTTACCGGATAGTTTCCAGATGGCTAAGAACCGCTTAGAAAGCATAGAAAGAAAAATGAAGCGTGATCCAGAGTATGCATCGGAATATTGCAAAAAGATTCAAGAATATCTAATGAAAGATTATGCACGTAAACTATCGGAAGAAGAAGCATGTGAACGAACAGCTAAAACATTTTACTTGCCACATTGTGGCGTAAAAAACCCAAATAAGAAAGGCCTTCGACTGGTTTTCGACGCAGCCGCTGAAATAGACAATATTTCGCTGAACAAAGTTTTGCTCCCTGGCCCCGATATTAATCAGACACTTTTGTCAATTCTTTTTAAATTTAGGCAAGCACCTGTGGCAATTTGCGGCGACATAAAAGAGATGTTCCATCAAGTTGAAATTTTGAAGCAAGACCAAGACAGCCTAAGATTTCTTTGGAGGGATGGCAACTCTACGAATCCACCCACAACTTACGTTATGCAAAGGATGATTTTCGGTGCAACATGTTCGCCAACAATCGCCCAATTTGTTAAAAACACAAATGCACAATGATTCGCAGAAAAATATCCTCGAGCAGTAAAAGGGATTTTGGAAAGGCACTACGTCGACGACTATGTTGATAGCTTTCAAAGTGAAAGTGAGGCGATCCAGGTCGTAAGAGAAGTTATAAAAATCCATAAAGCTGGGGGATTTGAGATCCGTTCTTTCGTGTCAAACTCTTTAAAATTAAAAAAGGCAGTTGGCAACTCGGCCAATAATGAGTCTGTATGCGTAGAAGTTTCAGCTGTGGAACGTATTCCTGGCATGCATTGGTTGTCAAAACCAGATGTTTTTATGTTTGTTTTTAAATTTAGCAAGGTGCCAAGTGTCATGGACAAAGGTTTTGTAATATAATGTAATGCATAATGACTCAGGCCAATCAGCAGTTCAATGCACTGATGGCATTCCAACGTAACTGACTCACTAAAAGTGCACTCACATTACCCTTGTCCCTATGCGACATTTGGTCACCACATAGTCAACGATAATGCCAATGCATATCGCTGGCCTAATTAGGTTAAGTTACTTTTATTACTTATCATTATTTAAATTTAATAATTATAAGAAAGAATTTTTTCAATAAACAAGCAGTCAAAAACTGAACGCAAAACTAACAAGTTGTGTGATTTACTCTAACGCGGTACTTATCTATAACATGGCGATCCTGCCTGTCTCCTTGTTATACTTTTAAAATATATTTAAAAGATTTTACAAGATAATATTCTTGTTGTACGCCGTGACCATGTCGTGGTGGAAGAAAGTTATAAGTGCAATAATGATTGCCCTTTCCGGATTTGAGGTAGGAAAGGAGGTTCAAGAAAATAAACTAGAAAAATACGCTGAAAATAAAGAACAGATAAATATATACACTAACGAACTTAATAAAATTAACAGTGAAAAAACAGAAAAGTGGCAAATAGTTACTCTTATACTTGTCATAATTTTAATATTGGCCGTATATGCCACATTAAAAAATACCATAAAAAAAGGGAACCGAGCCACAACTCCGCGAATTTAATAATAAAAAACATTAACCGCAAATAATCTACAGACAAAAAACAAACTGCAAGGAAAAATAAGTGAAATACAGAAAGAACAACCTGCAAAGAAAAAAAAAATATTAACATGTGAAAAAGACAAAATAAAAATATAAAACAGCACGCTTTTGGAGTAAGCGAAGCCCTTCCCGATCCAATAGAAAGAAGAAAGCGCCTCAAATCCTGTGGCCCAACACCCCCCAACGATTGGGACTGGGGGATGAAGATAATGACTACAAAAACAACTGCTAACATGGAGCGGATACGGAACGGAACACGGATATGAACGCCCTTCACGAAGAATTGCATTTTACTTAAGTATTACTCTATATATATATATATATATTTACTAAATACTGTAGTTTATTAAATATTTAACCATAAATTTATAAGCTATTTTTTTTTTAAATAAAAACGTTTATTACATATTTTGTCGATTGAGCAAAAGTATGTCAAATACTGTAACATGGGATTGCATAATCAACAAACTAAGGGACATTAAACTAGAATTCGATAGATCCTATAAGTGTTTATATAGAACCCCAACACCAACCCATACGACACAAACGAAACATCCAAGAATCCTTGTGGATCTGCATAATACAATATCGGGTTTGAGTAAATCAATATCCCCGTTACCGACAGCAGAGCACAAAACAGAGTTTATTTCCTATTTCACATCCATAAAAGCACGCCTAGAATGCCTGTTTAAACATTTGAAAATTTCAGAAGAAATACCAGCGGACATAAACAAATTCTTAATATTAACATTTCAATGTAGCGAAAGTTCAGACGCAGAAATTGACGAACACGTATAACAAAACTATAACACAATGACGCCCGTCGAGTTCATTAATATAGCAACAAAATTGCTACCTGAATTTGACGGTAAAATTGAAAATTTACATAAATTTATTAATGCCCTAGACTTACTTGACACCCTAAAGGAAACACATGAAACAATAGCGATATCTTTGAGTAAAACAAAATTAACGCAAACAGCAGGTAGATATCTGACTAACGAAACCACAATTCAAGCGATCAAGACGACACTTATTACCCACATAAAACATGAATCACCGCAAAGCATTGTAGCAAATATTACCAATACAAAGCAGCAACACAAAAGCGATAATGATTTCGCTAAAGAAGTAAAAGCACTTACTATGCGACTGGAGCAAGCATATACATATAGCAGACGGCATGCCGCCTACCCTTGCAAAAAGTTACTCCACACAGTCAGCAGTAAAAGCGTTTAAAACAAATGCAAAATCCGACGAGGTTAAAATGCTTATGCGAGCAGGTCAGTTTGCCTCAGTAGAGGAGGCAGTAACAAAATTCATAGAATTAGGTGCAGAAAGTTCGGGAACCCTTCAAATTAATTATATAAATAGAGCAAATAACTATAGAACACAAAGGAGCCATGGAAATAGTGGATATAGAGGAAATAGTTTTTTTAGGGGAAAAAATGCAAATCAAGGTAACAGAAACGGCTGGAATAGAACCCAAAACAGTCAAAGAAACAGCCAAAATTCTTACATTAATAGCAATAATGGCAATTCTTTTAATAATAACAACAACAGCAATAGAGGACGTTATAACCTCAATAGAAACGTCAGATACACGGAAGCATCGGAAAACGAGGGAAACCCCCAGTCTGCCCAACTGGGGGATATGCCAAATTAACTAATGCTAAAATATTACATGTAAATTTATCATTCAGTAACTTTATTACCCTCAGCACATCATTAAATGGTTCAGAATCAACATTCTTATTAGACACAGGGTCAGAAATAAGTCTTTTCAAAATTCGCTCAAATGAAAAAACGCAGATAAACAAAAACCATACCTACAATCTAAGAGGTATAGGAGACGGTTTAATCAAAACAATAGGTTTCATCACAGCTAAACTATTCATAAATAACTCAGAAATTCATCACGATTTCCAAATCTAAATAGGGTTAGATTTCATAAAAAAATTCAATCAATATTGCGATTCAAGTTGGTTCATAATACGACCCTATTCAATGAAAGGCCAACTGGAGGTGGACATTTTAGACTCACCCATAAAAGAAATGATTTCACTGCCAGCTAGACCAGAAGTCATTAGGAAAATTAATATAGTCACATCTGAAAACGAAGTTCTAATCCCAAATCAGGAACTCGAAAATGGTATAATAATTGCAAACACAATAGTCAACGCAAGAAATCCTTATGTAAGAATAATTAACACAACAGATAAAAACATTTTTTTTAACACAAAATGATATAAATATTGAAAGCCTAAATAATTATTACGTAGTAAACATAAATAAACAAAATAACAATCAAGAAAGGAAAGACACAATCTTAAGAAAATTATCAGAAAATTGCCCACTACAGCATAGAGAGAAACTTATTCACCTATGTTCAGAATACAGCGACGTATTTGCTTTGGAAACCGATTCATGCTCTTTTTTATAATCAAAAATTGCATCTTCAAGATGAAAGGCCAACTTACATTAAAAATTACAGAATTCCCCATACCCATAAGCAGGAAATAAATAGACAAATAGAAAAATTAATTACAGACGATATCATTGAACCCTCAGTCTCAGAATATAACAGTCCCATACTCCTCGTCCCTAAAAAATCCTCAACAAACTCGGAGAAGAAATGGAGACTTGTAATAGATTATAGGCAAGTGAATAAAAAACTCTCATCCGACAAATACCCATTACCAAGAATCGATGACATCCTTGGCCAACTAGGTCGTGCAAAATACCTTTCAGGTATTGATTTAATATCTGGGTTTCACCAAATAGAGTTAGAAGAAAGTTCAAGAAACATAACATCTTTTTCGACCGAACAAGGTTCTTTCAGATTCAAACGATTTTGGCTTAAAAATAGCCCCCAACTCGTTTCAAAGAATGATAAACATAGCCTTTTCTGGTTTAGGACCAAGCAGGACATTTGTTTTTATGGATGATCTTATTATCGTGGGATGTTCAGAAAATCAAATGCTTACAAATCTTAAATCAGTGTTCGAAATATGCAGAAAAACAAACCTAAAACTGCAACCAGACAAATGTAAATTTTTTGATTCACAAGTTACTTTTCTCGGTCATAAATGCACTGACAAAGGCATTTTACCTGACAACTCAAAGTACGAAAAAATCGTATCTTACCCCGAACCAACAAACCCGGATGAGGCCAAACGATTCATAGCATTTGTAAATTACTTTAGAAGATTTATACCCAATTTTGCATACCATGCAATATATATAACTAGATTAACAAGAAAGAAAACACCATTCATATGGACGACTGAATGCAAAAAAGCTTTCCAATATTTAAAAAACTGTTTACTTTCACCAAAAATATTAAAATACCCTGATTTCGAAGAACCTTTTTGCATAACTACAGACGCTAGCAAAATTGCATGTGGTGCTGTATTAAGTCAAGATCACAACGGTATTCAACTTCCAATAGCGTTTGCATCTAGAACCTTTACAAAAGGGGAAAGCAACAAATCTGTAATAGAACAGGAACTTACTGCCATCCATTGGGCAATAAACTTTTTCAAACCGTATATTTATGGTACTAAATTTTTGATCAAAAGTGATCATAAACCACTTACTTATCTTTTTGCTATGAAAAACCCTTCCTCTAAACTAACAAGAATGAGGCTAGACCTCGAGGAATTTGATTTTGAGGTTGAATATAGCAAAGGAAAGGACAATTGCGGTGCAGATGCTTTATCTCGCATTGATTTTGGACAAATCAAGCAACTTAGGCAAGAAAACTCTGCTATTATACAAGTAGTTACGAGATCCAAATCTAAAAATTCACCTCTTCATACAAATACTACATCCAAAGAAAACGCGGTAAACCAAAAAGTTTACAATACCATAACGACACACGAAGTAAAAAAGTTACCGTGCCTAAAACTTATAACAAAAAGGTGCACCTATAATGAAAACAATATTGAAATACTTAATGATTCCTCAAAACTAATTTTATTCCTTGGAAAAAGAAAAATATTTGAAATAAATGCTAAAGTTTTTATTGCTTGTGGGAAGATTTAACTAGCGCATTTGTTTCCCAAACTTGGAACAATAGTTGGCAAGGCAAACTTAAAAAGCATTAAAATCGCGATTAATGATAATTTATTTAAATAAAATATAGGAATTTAAAAATATAGGCAACAAAAGATTAAAAAAGGTAACTTGTTTATTTGACTAAATTTCCAGTACTTGAACTGGGAATTTATTTTGTAATAGTTCCTAAATCTGGGTTTCTAGTACATGAACTAGAAATACCCGCCGCTAAATAAGAACAAGTTTGGTCTTTGGTTTTCTGACTTCAACTGACCTTTATTAAATTGGAATGATATTATTTATAATGACAAACAATAATACAATAAAAAACGCATACAATTTTAATAATATATCAATAGTTAATAATACATAAATATCAATAACATATATTAATATATATATAAAACATAAAATCACAATCAAAATATAAATATGTATAATAAACAAAACTGTATTTAATGCAATAACGCAGACATAGCATATTTGTGAAGTTAAATTAAAATTAAATCAACAGACGGAAATTCGCCAAAACAAAGGTGTAGAATTTCTGTACACATTTCTTAACCTTGAGTCGAGCAAGTGTAGTGAACTTTATTTTTTATTAGAATTGCTATGTCAGCGTTATTGACGAATGCATTAAAATATTGCTGGTTGACAACTGCAACATGACGTGCAGCAACATCCTCTCCCGCGTTGAACGAGTGTTCAATAATCCAGCCGTACTTTTATATGTCCACGCAGAAGCTGTTAGAATACCGAGGAGCTGCTTGTGGCTGGGCGTTATGAATTATCTCTGACCGTGAAAGTTGTTCCATTGGTAGATTTGTCGGTGTTGCTGGAGAAGTCATTGATGGAGCTCCTTCGTGCTTCCTCCCGTGCCGCTTGTAAATGATGAAAATGGCCAATGTGATGATAACAGTCAAGAACAGGGCCAGATAACTCACTGCAAAGCTATGATATTGATGAGTTTTCAGTTTATTGGAGAGATCGTTGATTTCGTGTGCGTCCAACATTTCTTGCAGCCTTGACAAATCTGTTAGTGAGGGCTCATACTCAATTTCTGTGGTGTCTAAGACTGGAACTGATGCTGGCTTTGTTACATTTACGTCGACAATGTGTCCAAATGCAGTGTAGGAAGTGCTTGTAAATGATGTTAGTATCGGATTGCTTGTTATCGTTAAGAGTTGATATTTTAACACACATCCTGCCGTTAATTCGATAAAACCTGATCCTTCCAATAAGACTCGTGAGACCTGGTGATCACATACAGCTGTTATTTGTATTGGCGTTGCTAGTGCAAACATCCATCGATTTCTGTCATTGACTTGTGTCCACACATGATCTTCCCTGTGCTCAAGATTACAATGGGATCGGGTTTCGTTGTTGAATAAACTTACTTCGCAGGCACAAACTTCTGATCCTTTGTTGTAGGTGGGCTGATTGTTGGCACAGAGATACAATTCGTTTTCCATTCTAAAACAAGATTGTAACTTTTCAACTGTGCTTGGAAAGTATTGATCTCGATGCGCGTTGATTGCCAGAATTGTTGTAAACAATTTTATTGCCACCATAGTGTTGTTAATTTTTGTGGGAATTGGTATAAGCCGATACAAGTTAAATTGATTCAAACTAGTTAATGGAATAGTTATCTGAAAAATTGCATGGTTCTCTGTTATCGCTGCCTTAACTTTCATTAACTTGTATATCGATAGAAGATCACCTTGATAACCTGGGATCTGCATGGCTGGTGCCAAATGTGCTGTAATTCTTAAAATTTCATCGTTAAGTTGCTGTGGTGATATCAATTGAGGGCTGATCTGTCCGTTATGAACATTTGTAAGAACATTTATGAGTTCTGCTTGAACACGTTGAACGTTTGATGTCATAATAGATAATTGAAAGGCTAATGATAAGAACATCTGGAATGTATGCTCTTTCTGTTCTTCCTGTTCATTATGCCGTAGTTGATTTTTAATATCTGTCAATTTTCCTTCAAGCCTTTTGAAAGCCATTTGAGTTGTGGTTTGATCATGTTTGATGATGTTAATGGTTGAATCAACTACTGATATCTGTTTTTTCATCATGCTTGTCAAATGCTGTTCATTGTTGTTGATGTCCGTTATTGTTTGTGACATCTGAAGGGCATATTCTGAGTCTAGAACTCCAAACAACGAGTTAGCAATATTTCCAACAAAATTAAGTGCACCTCTTTTTCTACGATGGCTTCTTAACAAACCTTTATCAAGGTCCAGCTCTGTATTTGTGCGTTGAAACTGTGTGACTAGTTCATTGCATATTGTTGTTGGCTGTATTTGTTCGCACATGTGATTCATAGTATTGGTGCCATTTTTTAGTAGTTGAATTTCCGTACGCAATGGTTTGAGATCATAGTACACAACCATTTTCCATTCACTTGTAATGATTTTGCTTGATCCGATGTGTTCAAAGTGAATGCCTGCATTTGGATCAAATTTTGTAATTTTGATTGGTTCGCTCCATGCTATTGGCAACATTAACAGTACTGTCAATAATGTAATTAAGCTGTTATGCCGTGCAATTTTGGGTCTCTTTGGTGGCTCTTCATTAATTTTGTCCCTTCTTTTTCTTGCATTCTCATCATCCTTTGATTCTGTGCCAGTATCTGTGTCTATGGGTAGTCGAGCGAGTCGGTGGATTGCACGTTTATATGTTCCCGTTGCTGTTTTTACATCAGCAACGCGCACTGCTCCGTCAGGTCCATTATATACTTCCACTACTCGACCAAGGGGCCAACGCATAACAGGAACATTGTCTTCCTTGATAATAACTAGTTCCCCGAGTTTAATATTATCGGCTTGCCTTGTCCATTTGTGTCGTTGTTGGAGTTCATTAAGATACTCATTGGACCATCTCTTCCAGAACTCGTGTTTTACTTGTGACACCAATTTCCATCTTGACAACAGCGATAGTTTCGTTGAGTTTGCCTTGCTATCTACTTGGGCGGTGAGCGCTTCGCCTATGAGGAGATGGCCTGGCGTCAATGCAGTTAAATCAGAAGGGTCCGATGAAAGTGGCGTCAGTGGCCGAGAATTCAATATGGCCTCGATTTCCACTATTACAGTTTCCAATTCTTCATAAGTCAATGAGGCTGACGCGACACTTCTTAGTAGAAGATGTTTCGCAGATTTCACTGCAGCTTCCCACAGTCCTCCAAAATGGGGGGATCTCGGAGGAATAAAATGGAACTGGATTCCCTTCTCATTGCATGTTTTCCTTATTTGGTCTTGAGCGTTTGATGAGTAAATTGCTGATGATAATTCAGTCAATTCATTTCTTGCTCCGATGAAGTTAGTGGCGTTATCACTATACAAGTTTTGGCAGCGCCCTCTTCGACTTATGAATCTTTTGAGAGCTCCAATAAATGCGTCTGTTGACAGTTCCGTTACCAACTCCATATGAACTGCCTTGGAGGCAAAACAACAGAATACAGCTAAGTAAGCCTTAGTTGGCCTTTTTCCTCGAACCTTATAATGCACCCATAAAGGTCCCGCGTAATCGACACCAGTGTTAATGAATGGTCGAGCTGGTGTTACTCTAGTAGCTGGCAGGTTTCCCATCATTTGTTGTACTAATTGAGGTCGAGCCTTATTACATCGGATACAATGCTGGACAATTGATCGAGCTGTTGTTTTCCCCTTTATAGGCCAGAAACGTTGCCTCAAGGTTCCTAACAACGCTTGAGGTCCACAGTGCTTGTTCTCTTCATGTACCTTGATGAAAAGTAACTTTACCAGCGGGTCGTTGTACGGGAGCACCATTTGGTGCTTAGCGTCGTATGGAAGTGCAGCCATTTCTAAACGTCCCCCCACTCGAAGAATGTTTGTGTCATCTAGAAATGGCGATAAACTGCGGAGTGAACTGCTCATTTTGACTTCCTTGTGCTGCTTCAGGTTTTGGATTTCTTCTTTGAAGTCATCGTCTTGAATGATCTTGATGATGACCGCCATTGCATTTTCTTGTTCGATTGTTGACAGAACCATGTGTTCCGATCTAGACTTCTGTTTGCACCTTGTATTCTTGATAAACCTTAAGACATATCCAATTATTCTTTGAAGTGTACCGAAAGAATTGTGGTGATTAATTTGATAAATCCATTCTCCATTTGCTTGCCCAGTGAGCAATGATATGGCTGTATGCTTTTTCTTTTCGATATCAGACGGAAATTGCAGCTGGTTTGACCACATTGGGGGCCATAGTTCTTGTTTGCCATGTAAAAACATCGGTCCTTGAAACCAAAGAGCGTTGTCAGTCAATGCCTTAGCTGAGCAACCTCTGGATAGTAAATCAGCTGGGTTTGCCTTCGAGCTGACATGTCGCCATTGCACAGGTGAAGTTAACATTTGAATTTTTGCTATTCTGTTTGCCACAAAAGTTTTGTATGTGGATGATTGTGCATTAATCCAATGAAGTACAACTTCAGAATCGTCCCAAAGGAAAGTAGTTTGGTTCTTTATCTGACAATCTGTTTTCACTCGAGCTGCGAGCTCGGAACCGACTAGTGCGGCGCAAAGTTCTAGTCGAGGCAACGATTGTGTTTTGAGTGGTGCAACACGGGTTTTCGCGCATAATAATCGCGTTATTATCCTGCCATCCTTCAGCGTTGTTCGTAAGTATGCTGCCGCACCAAAAGCCCTTTCAGAAGCGTCAGTGAAGATGTGCAGTTGTGTTGACGATGACAGTTCTCCCTTGAATATGTGTCTGTGTATTTTGAGATCGTTTAAGTTGCTCAAATTTTCTCGAAATGCTGTCCATGTGGCGTCGAGATCTGATGGTAGTGCTTCATCCCAGGATAACTTTATTTGCCGTAGGTGCTGTATGAATATTTTTGCTTTAACAATTACGGGTGCCAATAATCCCAGTGGATCAAACAGTCGTGCTAAATCGGAACTGATTGTTCGCTTAGTGATTGCCCGCACAGGATCCAGCGTTGTTCTGATGCAGAATACATCTGTCTTCGGTAACCACAATAAACCAAGTGTTTTTATTGAATCATTATTGTCCTTAGAGAAGTCCAAATTCACTTCCTGGTCACCTTGTGGAATATTTTTCAATAGTTTGGGATGATTCGCACACCACTTTCGTAAATTAAATCCATGTGTGTTCAGTATTTCGATCAGTTGATGTTGCATTTCTGTGGCTGTAGCCAGACTGTTTGATCCTCCAAGCCCATCATCCACATAAAAATTGTCATGCAACATTTGAGCTCCCAAGGGATGACTTAGCATGTTGTTGTTTGCGATTTCTTGAAGACATTTGGTAGCCAGGTATGGGGCTGATCGAGTACCATATGTGACGGTGTTTAATTGATAGTACTTTATTTCTGCTGTTGGATCCTCTCTCCAAATGATGATTTGATACTGTTGATCTTCTGGATGTATTAGGATCTGCCGATACATCTTCTCAATGTCGGTCGTGAAGACAAAACGTGGCAACCGAAAACGTAACAGTATTGAAAACAGTTCACTTTGAACTGTGGGCCCCGTATACATTATATCATTTAATGCATACCCTGTCGTAGTTTTGGCGGAGGCATCGAACACAACTCGCAATTTGGTAGTGGTGCTCTCGGGTTTCAAGACACAATGATGAGGAATGAAGTATTTCGGAGATGGAATTGAGTTAAGGTTCACCTTCTTCATGTGTCCTAATCTTTCGTACTCTCTCATGAATTCCACATAATGTTTCCGTACCTCCATGTTTCTTTGAAGTCGTCGTTCAAGACCAAGAAATCTATTGTGAGCCAACACCCTTGATTCTCCCAATACTGCTGGATTTTCTAGAAATGGTAATTTTACGATGAAGCGTCCCTGGTCATTTTTGCACATATTTTGCAGAAAATGTGTTTCGCATTGTTGTTCTGCTAGCGACATACTCTTTTCAGTTGTTTCAAACTCATCCATCTTCCATAACTTTTCAATTGCTTCGATTAGTGGACCATCTTTGCTATCAGTATCCGTTTTTATCCCAAAAACAGCACATGTCAATGATTCTGCCGATGGTTCAGTTGATGCACATTTTCCGCTCACAATCCAACCAAGTGACGTGTTTTGGAGAATTGGGCCGGTAGTCATTAACTGTATGTGACCAGGTACCATGATACTAAAATGAAATTCTGCACCAAGCAAAATGTCAATCTTATCTTGCTTGTAAAACTCTGGATCTGCAAGCTGTAAGTTGGCTGGAATCTTCCAATTTGAAGTATCAAGTTGAAGATTTGGTTGAGCCGTAATAATGCTTGGAAGTACAAATGCCTCCAAATTTGTTGTAAAACTGCCACTAGTGGATTGCATCTTGACATTAAGTCTCTGCGTGACCTTCTTTTGAGCATCACCAATTCCTTCAATGCACAAGGAAGCCTTGGTTGGAGATATGGATAGTCTCTTCATGAGACGTTCTGACACGATGTTGATCTGCGACCCGGAGTCTAATATTGCTCTAAACACCCCTGAATTGCCATTGGCCGCAGTGATTTTTATCCTTGCTGTGGCAAGTAGTACGTATCCTTGAGTTGACACATTACTTGCTGATGCTGATGAAACTGTTGCATTTGGAATATTGCTAATGGCTTCATTGCCTGACGGTATTTTTGCATCTGGTTGCCTTTGATTTCCATTTTCCACATGTAACAGTGTGTTGTGTTTCTTATCACACTTGCAGCAACATCTCGATTTGCAATTATTTGACGTGTGATCGTTTTTGAAACAATTGACACACAAACGTTGTTTTTTGACCCACGATTGGCGTTCTGTGGATGACAGCTTTAGGAATTTCTTGCAGTAGTACAATGGATGGCTACCATTATCACATAGTTTGCAGGTGTTGCTCGATGTTGTAATAGAAGACACAACTTTGTTAGACAGTTGTGGCAATGCAGCCTTATCCTTATGTCCAATAGCTTCCAATGTATGAAACTGTCCTTCCAAAAACAGCAGGAAGTCATCCACCTTTTGTAACTCCTTTGGGTTCGTCAAAGATTGTTCAAATCTCATGTGTGTTGCTCGATCTAGTTTCTTTAGTAGCAAATGGAAAAGGATTGGATCCCAAGCTTTTGTATCAACCCCTAAGTTGTCTAAGGCCATGATGCATTCACGTGTTGTGTCGTGTAAATTCTTCATTGTTGCAGCAGTTGAGGTTCCTGATGGCTGATTCACTAACTTTTCGATTAGCGTAGCCACTATTACCCTTCTGTTGTTATACCGTTCTTGCAATAACGTCCAAGCAGCTACATAGTTGTTTTCTGTTGACGAAAAATGATTGATTAGCTTTGCAGCTTCTCCTGTAACGTTGGCCTTTAGGTACCACATTTTTTGCACTGCTGATATTGGTTGTTTGTCGATCATTTGGGAAAATAGATCGGAGAATTGTTGCCACTTCAGGTAATCGCCATTAAACTGTGGGAGAGTTACCTTTGGGAGATGCACTGTACTTTGCATTGTTTGATCTTCTCTCATGGTTGGAGCAGCGAATCTATTGCTTTGATATCGATCTGCTCTTATAGAGAGCTCTGCTAATTGGCATTGCACCATTTCATCCAGTTGGTCGTACTCCGCTTGGTCGAAGCCTGCCACTGCAGGATCTTCAAAGTGTTCCCAAAGTTCATCGTACACCAATTCTATTTGAGTCCAAAGATGATTTATGTTGTTTAGTTTAATTTGGTAAAACTGCACTGGCTGGTTTTCTTGGACTGCTTGTATGTTTTCAAGTGTTCGCCTCAATGTGACCATTCGAGAAGTCATCTTTCTAACCAGTCCGTGTTGGATGGAAGCTTCAGATGATGCTCTTAAGATTGGTGTCTTTTCTGCTACATGTTGAGTAGTTGCTGTCTTCACGGTCAATGGTCCTGGTGCGATGTTCTGTTGAGGAGCTTTGTTTGGTATATTTTCCATTTTTTCTTCTGCCTTGAAACGAGTGGCCTCTGTTTGGAAGATTTCTCGATAGTTGGTAACTAGACTGCTGATTTTATCGTAGAACCCTGATATGAAGTAGTCTTGTTGCATTGGCTGATCCGTTATTATACGTAGCTTTCCATCTGTGGCTTCAAAATCGTCCCAACATTGTTCCAACCGTCGTAACCGCTCGTTGTAGTAGGCTGACGTTGACTTCCGATCCGCCGGATCCTTTTTGAAATTCTTTATGATCCGTTGGATCTCTTCCCCGAGATCCTTCTGATGATCCACTAACTCTGATGTCGATGTCATCTCTTTTTTTTTTATTTTTATTTTTATTTTTATTTTAATTTTCCAGTACTTGAACCAGAAAATTACGTTGAATTGAATTCAAGTCAGAGTTTGTTTAATTTATGAAGATATTCTAGCACATAAACTAGGATATCTCGAAAATAGGATAATGCGTGAAGATATTCTAGCACATAAACTAGGATATCTCGCCGGGGCCTCCAAAATGTTTATTTGAATAAATTCCCAGTTCAAGTACTGGAAATTTAGTCAAATAAACAGTAACTATTGCAATAACACCAAAAATCATCAAAATTACTTCACCCACACACAAAAATGAAATATTACGAAAGTATCATGACGACCCGGTATTTGGAGGCCACCCCGGAGTCACACGATTACTGTCAAAGCTAAGACGACAATATTTTTGGACGAACATGACTTCAGACGTGAAGTCCTACATCCGAAATTGTGAAAAATGTAAAAAAAACAAATCAGGTATTAACCATGTAGAGCCTTTAATTACAACACCTACGCCAGCCAAGGCTTTTGATGTCGTGCAAATTGACACAATAGGTCCACTCCCTAAATCGTTTGATGGAAACGAATATGCAATAACAATAATTTGCGATTTAACAAAATTCCTTGTAACCGTAGCCATTCCAAACAAATAAGCTAACATAGTAGCCAAATCAATAGTAGAAAACTGCATATTAGTACACGGACCCATACAGCCAATTTTAACAGATATGGGCACCGAATATAAAAATGAAACAATTAACGAAATCTGTAAACTTCTACACATCCAAAATAAAACATCCACCCCATATCACCATAAGACGTTAGGTACAGTCGAACGGTCTCATAGAACATTTAACGAATACATAAGATCTTATATTTCCATAGATAAATTAGACTGGGACCACTAGATTAAATACTTTACATACTGTTACAATACGACACCATCGACAACACATGGCTACACACCTTTCGAATTAGTATACGGAAAGACCGTTGCCCTATATGACTTTATGCTAAGCGGAAACATTGATCCAATATATAACATAGATAATTACAAATCAGAACTTATATTTAAATTACAAACAGCCCAAAAACGAGCTAAAAACCTATTAGAAAAGGCAAAAATTAAATCAAAAGAAATATATGACAAGACTTCAAAACCTCAAGTTATTAAACAAAACGATATGGTCTACATAAAAAATGAAGCTAACCACAAATTAGACGGCATTTACAAAGGTCCATTTAAAGTGCTCGAATGTGATTGTTTAGGGAATTGCAAAATCGACATTAAATCAAAAGCCATAATCAAAAAAAAAAAAAAAAAACAAATTGGCCATTTCAACCCTTGACAGGACTTTGACCGAGCTTCTTATGATCAATTGTGTTGTGTGTGTTATTAAATGTTTGCACACAATTGACCGAGAACTGGACCTACATGTTTTATGCCGACTCCGAACGGCTAAAGTTCATGTTCTCAAGAAGCTTTACATGGCATTGTTTATTCTCTGAGGTTTGCCATTGTCTGCAGAGAGGTGGTGACCGATCAGAAAAATTTTTTTGAAAAAAACTTTTCGCCGCGGCTGGGGATCGAACCCGGGCTCCGAGCATGCCAGGCCACACACTTAACCTGCATGCCACGGTCACCAAAATCAAAACGTCAATCAAAAGCCATAATTATACATAAAAACAGATTAAAATTAGCATAAGAGTGTAATTATTTTTATTTTTTATTTAATAAATTTTGATTTAATAAATTGTAATATCTGTTACAAAGTATAATAAGACGAATGTAACATAAAAATAATATCGGCCGATAGCATACATACAATTATTCTATAGATACAGTTTAGTTTATAATTAATAATAATTTTTTATTATAATTCAACCATTCAATTATATAAAAAAATAAAAAAAAATTTTAAATTAATGGAAAAAATTTCTTTTTTTTGATCCCTTTGGACTTATAGCAAACTTTACAGTGTGTGCCAAAAATTGGAGGTGTCATGGACAAAGGTATTGTAATATAATGTAATGCATAATGACTCAGGCCAATCAGCAGTTCAATGCACTGATGGCATTCCAACGTAACTGACTCACTAAAAGTGCACTCACATTACCCTTGTCCCTATGCGACATTTGGTCACCACATAGTCAACGATAATGCCAATGCATATCGCTGGCCTAATTAGGTTAAGTTACTTTTATTGCTTATCATTATTTAAGTTTAATAATTATAAGAAAGAAGTTTTTCAATAAACAAGCAGTCAAAAACTGAACGCAAAACTAACAAGTTGTGTGATTTACTCTAACGCGGTACTTATCTATAACACAAGTGAAATTCTTAATTTTAATCGTAAACCGACAAAACGTGAAACGCTCCGCGTTACGATGTCGATTTTTGATCCCTTTGGACTTATAGCGAACTTTACAGTGTGTGCCAAAATTATAATGCAATCAGTGTGGAAAACAGGAATCCAATGGGACGATGAGCTGCCTGACGCAATATATGAAAAATGGAGGAGCTGGTTGGAGGAGCTAAAGAAGGTACAAACATATCGAATTTCTAGATGTTATTTTTCAGGTTTCGAGAGCACGGTCATGGATCTTCATATATTTTGTGATGCAAGTGAACAGGCTTTGGCAGCAGTGGCTTATTGGAGGTTTACGGATGATGGTCAAGTGAAGTTGTCTTTCGTCGCTGGAAAAACAGCATGTGCTCTAACTCGTTTTCATTCGATTCCCAAACTGGAGTTGCAAGCAGCGGTGGTGGCAGTGAGATTGACAGAAACAATATTAAAGTGTCACGAAGCAAAAACTGGCAAAATCGTTTTTTGGAGTGATTCAAAAACAGTGATACAATGGGTACGATCTGACCATTGCATTTATAAACAATATGTTGCTAATCGTGTTTCTGAAATTTTAGAAAGCACTGAAATTAAAGACTGGCAGTGGTGTCCTGGCGAGTTGAATCCTGCAGATGATGCTACGCGTGCTAAGTTTCCTTTTCACTTTGATGCTGAAGGCAGGCGGAAGTATGGACCAAGTTTTCTTCTAATGTCTGAAAAGGATTGGCCGCGAGAACACAACATGAGGACCGAAGACGATAAAAGCGCAGAAGAACTCAAGTCAAAACACTTCGCGTTACTAAGCAGGCAAGTCAGAATGATTGTACCAAATATTAATAGGTTTTCTTCATACAGCAGATTTAAACGGTCAATGGCATGGGTGTTCAGATATACAGCCAATCTGAAATGCAAAGCAAAAGGCAAGGATACCTGCAAAGGAGAGCTGACGTCAGACGAAGAAGCAGATGCTGAGTTGTACTTATGTCGATGGGCGCAACGAGACTCTTTTAAAATCGAGTACGCCTTCTGAACCCATTTCTACAGAAGGACGTCATTCGTGTGGGTGGTCGAATAGATAACGCCACTTTTATTTCCGTCTCAGCGAGGAGGCCTATTATATTGGCAAAAAATCACCAGCTGACCCGGCTACTTGCTGATTGGTTTCATCGGCAGCTCCATCACGTCAACACCTCAATTACTATCAACGAGATCAGTCAGCGATACTGGATACCTTCAATCAGAACTTTGGTACGTAGCATAGAAGGAAGCTGTGCATTTTGTAAGGTACGTAAAGCTAAACCACAGCCACCACAAATGGGACCACTACCGCTAGATAGAGTGATGCCATATGTTCGGCCATTCACATACACCGGGCTAGATTTCTTTGGACCAATCACCGTTACCATACGCCGTCAACATGAAAAAAGATGGGTTGCTCTCTTCACCTGCCTTACAATTCGAGCTGTCCATTTGGAAATTGCGACCGACTTGTCAAGCCATGCCTGCCTGTTTTGTATCCGAAATTTCATTAATAGACGGGGTGTACCGATCTAAATCCGCAGCGATAATGGCACTAACTTCGTGGGAATCACTAAAGGGCTAAAAGGAGTAAACGATTTTATGGATGACGATAAAATGAAAGCTGGCCTGTCACCATTAGGCGTAAAATGGAAATTCAATACACCTTTAAGTCCAAGTGCTGGAGGCGCCTGGGAACGACTGGTCCAATCCATAAAGAAGCCACTCCAAATAATGCTGAAGGAATATAAACCACGTTTAGAGACGTTTCAGAGCTTGCTAATTGAAGCCGAAAACATAGTCAACTCGAGGCCTTTAACACACCTACCTGTTACACCAGATGATCCCGAACCTCTAACTCCTAATCATTTTTTACAAGGATCTACAAGTTCTACCCAAACTCCTGCACCTTTCGAACCAAGGCTGCTCTGCTGGCGCAAGCAATGGAGAGTTCTTCAGGCTCTAAAAAACGGTTTTTGGAAACACTGGATTCGTGAATACCTTCCGAAACTAACGAGACGAACAAAATTGTGTTTACCGGTGAGACCACTAGCTGTTGGTAGTTTGGTACTTATATACGACGAAAACGCTTCACGTTCCCAATGGATGCGAGGCCGGATCCTTCATTTATATTATGGCCAAGACAAAGTAGCGCGATCAGCAGAGGTCAGAACGAGCACAGGTGTATTTAAAAGGCCAGTTTCGAAGCTAGCCCTACTAGAAGTTGAACCCGATAGGAAAGATATGGGTGAGTCTCCCCCTCCGGGGTCAATTCACGGGGGTGGGGATGTTGAAGACCTGTAAAGTACGGCAACGTTGACTGTTGGTAAAGCAGTTTATTCTGTGGAGACGTGCGAGGGAGAAGGCGGCGGCTGTGCGAGATAGCCATAATGTATGTTTTAAATTTGTATTGTCTGATTAAGTATTTGTTTATATATTATCTGTATTCATGAATTTACTTCTACTTTAAATTTGTATTGTTGTTTGCGAAAATTTATAAATATTGGCAAAATCGCTAAAACTGTCCTTTTCTGTGTTAAGTCGCCTAGGAGCAAAAGCCAAGTAAGCCAAAGTAAAAAACTAATTATATCAAAAACATTGTTCACTTTAAAATTTATTATTATTATTAATTTAATGTTATAATTATAATGTTTTTATAGAGAATAAACACCGCACTTTACTTGAATTTTAAACGATCAAAACGACGTGTTTTTATTTCGCAATCGAACCTCGGTTTGTTTATTCACGCTCCGGACACAGGAAGAAAACATATAAGCTTCAACTCTTTTTGTGCTCAAACTTAACATGATGTAGTAAAATTTTGATTTTAGTAGGAAGAAACATAAGGCAACATGTTATCACTATTGACTGGAAACATAAGTTCAATAATGATGTTTTTGCACTCAAAAGGGAAATATTTTAGATAAAAGTTGGAAAAATTTGATTGGCTAATAAAAAATTGTTTTTGGAAATCCCGGGATTTGAATCGACTAATCACGGGATTTTAAGGATTGCAATAAAACCAGGATACCGGTATTGACATCCCTATTTACGATATATTGGGTGAATCACTCTCTATCGTTCAAATCCAAAACGAGTTGGGGGTTATTTTTGATTGGAATCCCTCATATACAGTAAATATAAACAGTACTGAGGCTACATGGAGAGAATTGAGCGCAAGAATAAAGCATATAGCACACAATCCATACAAAAATTAGCCATGATTCTATTGTAGTGTCATAGCACAGCCAGCCCACGGTACAATAAATATTTGAGTCGATGACAATCAACAAACTAATTTTCGTTTTGTTTATGTTCATTTCTGCACTGGGTCAAATGATTCATATTACATCGCGACTGGCGCAAGTAATGTTGCTGCATTAAAATTGCTAGCGCAGCAATAGTAATTATTTGAAGTGTAAGAATGAAAGAAAACAAAGAATTTGTAAATGTAAAGAAATTGCTCAATATATTAATTAATTGGTTTTGGCTACTTTTAATTTCAATGTATGTGAAAATATGGGGAGGAGTTTTGGCTGCAGTATAGAAGAAAAATACTGGTATTTTTAATTTATATAGATCTGAAAAATTGAATAAAGAGTTAGTCTTGTGCTAAGTCCAAAAGTCTAAAAACAAACAAAAACAAAATCTCTTTCCTTTTTCATAAGTACGGCGTAAAGCCATCAATAGGTTCAGCCGTTACAGTGGCATTCTAAAAATAGATACAGCGTGTAGAAATATACCACATGGCGATCCTGCAAACCGATCCTGCAAACCGATCCTGCACATTGTTTTGATCCTGCAAACCGATCCTGCACATTGTTTTGATCCTGCAAACCGATCCTGCAAACCGATCCTGCACATTTTTTGATCCTGCAACATCTGATCGAGCCAAAATTTCAACCTGCTCAACACAGCCCTAGCGATTCAGCTTTTTGATCCTGTGATCCTGTGATTTTTTTTTTGTTTTCAAGCCTACAACATCAATGTCAGATGACGATTTCAACGCACTATTTGAGAGAGCAGCAGCAAACGCAAGGAAATTCGAAGAAGAATACGTGCCACAAGCATTGGCAGAACAATGTGAAACAGCTGTGTGTATTCCAACACCTAAGACAGCGGAACCACAACCTATAAGCATTGAAAAGTACAAAGAACGACAACAACGGCGGAAGGGAAGTAACACCACACAAGAAACAATCGACAAAACACGAAAAAGAGTTAGAGGTGGTAAGCGAGTAATCGCACGACAACGGGTAGCAGAAATTTACAACATCCTAGCACTGGTTAACGATCTGGCCCAAAAGCAGCGTTTACTACAACAAATAGAGTTGGAAAAACTCAACGTCCGAGTAACAGACACCAAAATGGGTTGGTTCGGCACCAAAGAGGTAATCAACAACAACAATAATAACAGCAGCAGCAGCCTTAAATAAAAACAATTTAATTTTATTGTTTTTATTTCAGTCTAAAATAAAAACAATTTAATGAAAAATTTATAAAATTTTTAAGCCGGATGCAAAATCAAAAATAATGAATAAAAATTTTATAGAAAACATTAAGATATTGAGTATAGTAATTGTAAAATTTTTATAAAATATTACTATGCCAAAATCAGCAACAAATTGTTTTTACCAAGGGTGTTTCGGCATTCTATTTGAAAAATATTGTGCCAATTGCAAAGAAAAGATTATAGATATAGGTAAGGTAAGGTATTTAGCATATGAAAAGGAAAGTTTTCATTATAGATGTTTCAGATGTGAAATTTGTAAGAAAAAAATTGGGAAAAATATGCTTGAAAAACGTAACTCTAAATATATCTGCAACAAATGTTTGTGAAATAATATCAAACTTGAATGGAATTAGATACAGTTCAAAAACTTTTAGCAAACTTGCGTAAGGCTCCAAATAGAAAATATTCATTGACATTTATAGAGAAAACTAAAAAGCATTTAGCAGTACTTAGAGAAACACTAGTAAAAAATACGACTAGCAAAAGTGAGACAGAAACATTTGATAAGATAGTGAGTACAATAGACAAGTTTTTGAAGCCTAGACAAGAAAGTGAAAGTTCAGGAACAGAAATAGAAGAGGAAAATAGTTACTCAAACAACATGTCAGCTTTCAATCTAGAAACAGCCCTTAAGGCCATACCAATATTCAACGGACAATATAAAGAACTGGAACCATTTTTGAAAATCATAGAATTATTACACAGATCTTACACAGCTGACGCAAGAATAAGCCTAATAGAATTTGTGACTAGTGTAAAGCTTAATGCGGCAGTTCGAACAGCTTTAGGTCCTGATGTAACAACACTCGAAAAACTCAAGAAACGGTTACAAGAAAGATACAAGAGCAATTTTACAATCGCTCAGGTACACACACAATTAGCATTAACAACTCAAAAGAATAACACAGTAATAAATTTTAAAGACAAGATTTTAAATTTAGTATCAGAACTTAATAGATTACAAATAAATGAACTAGGCAACACTACAACGAGCGAGCAAAAGGCAGTAGTAGGAAAAATGAATGAAAAATATGCTCTGACAATTTTCAAAAACGGTTTAGAGAATCGTTTGAAAACCACATTATTTGCAGCTCAGCCTAAGGATTTCAACACAGCCGTGGATATTGCACAGGAAATCGAACGAGACACTCAAAACAGTAGCTCGCACATTTTTAGCTACCGTGTACACCACAACAGACAACAACATCGACAGTTCAACAACTATAATAACAGAAACAACCCTCAGAATATAAACAAAAAAAAAAAAAAACAAATTGGCCATTTCAGCCCTTGAAAGGACTTTGACCGAGCTTCTTATGATCAATTGTGTTGTGTGTGTTATTCAATTTTTGCACACAATTGACCGAGAACTGGACCTACATGTTTTATGCCGACTCCGAACGGCTCATGTTCTCAAGAAGCTTTACATGGCATTATTTACTCTCTGAGGTTTGCCATTGTCTGCAGAGAGGTGGTGACCGATCAGAAAAATTTTTTATTGAAAAAACTTTTCGCCACGGCTGGGGATCGAACCCGGGCTCCGAGCATGCTAAGCCACACACTTAACCTGCATGCCACGGTCACCACATACCCACATACCACAACCCTCAGAATATAAATAGATATAATAACACTAGAGGCAAAAACACTTTCAGATACAATACATATCAACGAAATAACCGCACTGACTACAGCAATAACAGAAATGTTGTACATGACAACAATAATTACAACAAAAGGCATTCGTCATATAACAACAGCAATAGAAGAATATATGCTAATAACAACAATAGAAATAATAATCAGAGGAACTTCAATCAAGGAAGTAACCGACATTATATGCGTGTAATAAGCCACCAGGGAAACATGGATGGCCCGGAGGAAGATTTCCAAGCACCTCCAACAGGCCAACAATAAATAAAAAGAAAATTTGCCTAATATCAGAGAATCTCACCAATTACGTAACACTAAGATGCGCACAAACAAATCGTGCTTTAACATTTCTATTAGACACGGGAGCAGACATTTCGATATGCAAAGAAATAAACGCAAATTTTGAAATAAATTTTGATAACAAATGCAAACTAACAGGCATAACTAAAGATGAAATATACTCTTTAGGCGTTACAAAATTAACATTATGCCTAGGAGATAACCGTGCTAACAATGATTTTCACGTAGTGGATAACGATTTTCCCATCACTACAGACGGAATTCTAGGTAGAGATTTCTTTGTAAAATACACATGTAAGATAGACTATGAAACATTCACTATTACGATTCCTATAGCCGAAACGGATTACGTAGTACCTATCTCAACAAGACTACCAAAGCAAGAATATTACACAATACCACCCAGAACGGAAATGATCTTTCCAATAAACCTTGAAATAACGGAAGACTGTGTCATTTTGAATCAAGAACTCGTAGAAGGCGTATTTTTATCTAACTCCTTAGCATCTACCAAAGGTATCTGCCACATCAAGGTTATCAACGTAAACGATAAAGAAGTAATTTTGAATGAAGTTAAGCCAAAAACAGAAAAACTAACAGAATACACAATCTTGACAACAAAAAATGAACACAATGAAGAAATAAACGAACAACGTTTTAAGAAGTTAATGATAGAATTGAAATTAGACAACAGTACCGAGACCGAATTAAAAGACATATTTAGAAGACATCAATCTATTTTCCATCTTGAAGGAGAAAATTTAACGACTAATAATTTTTATACACAAAAATTAAACTTGTCAGACACAACACCAGTCCATATAAAAAATTATCGACTTCCTCATTCACAATATGAAGAAATAAACAAACAAGTAGAAAATTTAATAAACAATGACATAATTGAGCCCTCGGTAAGCCCATACAATGCACTATTGCTACTAGTTCCAAAGAAAAGCAATGATGACAAAAAAAAAATGGCGCTTGGTAGTAGATTTCAGGAAATTGAACGAAAAATTAGTTAACGACAAATTTCCACTGACAAGGTTAGAGGACGTCCTAGACATGTTAGGAAGAGCCAAGTACTTCTCAACTTTAGACATGACAAGCTCTTTTCATCAAATACCACTAGACAAAAATTCACGACCATTAACTGCATTTTCTACACAAGACGGACATTACCATTTTAAACGTCTACCATTCGGTTTAAAGATCTCTTCAAACAGCTTCCAAAGAATGCTTACAATAGCTTTGAGCGGTTTGAATTCAGAAGCTTTCCTCTATGTCGATGACATAATAGTATTTGGATGTTCACTTAAGCATCATAACCAAAATCTAGTAAAAGTTTTTGAGCGCCTGCAAAAATACAATTTAAAGCTAAACGCGGGCAAATGCCAATTCCTCAGACCGGAAGTAACATACCTCGGCCATTTAATAACAGACAAAGGTATTAAAACAGATCCAGCTAAATGTGATGCAGTTTTAAAATACCCAACACCAAAAAATGCAGACGACGTACGAAGGTTCGTGGCTTTTTGTAACTATTACAGACGTTTCATACCGGACTTTGCGGCCGTAGCAAAATGTTTAAATTCCCTACTCAAAAAAGGGACACCCTTCATCTGGTCAGAGGAGTGCGAAAAAGCATTCTGTAGCATAAAGCATAAACTTGTTGATTCACCAGTCCTACAGTACCCAAATTTTGAGAAGCCATTTATCGTAACTACTGATGCATCCGATTTTGCATTAGGGGCTGTTCTCTCGCAAGGAGAGATTGGACATGATCTGCCAATATCATACGCTAGTAAGTCATTACAAAAGCATGATATAAACAAGCCGGTCATAGAGAAAGAACTCCTAGCAATACACTGGAGCATAAACTTTTTCAAACCCTACCTATATGGAAGAAAATTTATAGTAGTGACTGACCACAGACCACTAGTCTCTCTATTTTCACATAAGAACCCATCGTCCAAAATGACCAGAATCAGATTAGATTTGTCTGATAATGATTTTGAAATTACATACAAATAAGGCAAAATGAACACTAACGCAGATGCATTATCCAGAATAAAATATGACAGCGAAATTTTAAAAAATATGATTCCTATGAGCAGTGAAAAAGAAGTATTAGCAATAACAAGGAGCAAAACAAAACAAGTAAGTAAAAGGAGCAATAACGAAAATGAGGAAAGAAATGACAATCAAGCGAGTGAAATGATTATGGGTACCAAAGAACGTGTTAACAGGAACAGCACATCTCATAAAGAGACTGATCACCTCTATATTTGGGAATGCACATCCTTTAATGACGTAAGAAGGGCAATGAAATTAAAATTTTTTATTAAAGAAAAGAGTAACGTTACTATGAATATAAATAATAATGAAGTGCACATAACATGTAGCGATGACCCTTCGAAACTAGATTCGATGTTGGAGAAACTACATTGTTTATTAAATAGATCACAGATAAAGGAGCTAGCCCTTTGTGACAAAGATTATATATTTGAGAATATTAAAATGAATGCATTCAAAGAAAAGTACAACAAGTTGAAAATGAATAAATCCTCGCCTATAAAGATATTAATTTACAAAGCTCCACGACATATAGAAAGTACACTGCAACAATACAAATTGATAGATGAATATCATAATACTCGAATAAGAGGCCATTTAGGAATCAGAAAGACAATTTTAAAATTGAAGCAACGATACATCTGGAAGAATATGAGAAAAATTGTTAAAGATTACATAAACAACTGCAAAAAATGTCACAAAAATAAAGTAAACAGACATATTAAAGAAGGTTTAATAGTTACGAATACACCGACAACAAGTTTTGAAAATATATCTATAGACACAGTAGGCCCGTTAAAATTTTCTAATGGAAATCGATACATTTTCAATCATGCGACAATCATTTGAGACAAAAGAAGCAAAGACTATTGCAAAAACTCTATTAGAACAGTTCATACTTAAATACGGATGTTTCAAGATCCTTAGATCTGACTACGGCACAGAATTTAAAAATGAGTTAATGGCAAACATATGTAAATTACTCGACACGCGACAAATTTTCTCAACTCCGTACCATCATCAGACTATAGGAGCTTTAGAAAGAAATCATAGGGTTCTGAACGAATATTTATTATCATTTGTGGATGACCAAGAATGGGATAAATGGGTTCCGTACTACACATTTGCGTACAATACCACACCACATGTAGATACATCATATTCCCCATATGAACTTATATTTGGAAAATTACCATCACTTCCGAGTGATATTTTAAATGAACATGATAAAATATATAATTTAGAAGACTATAGTAATGAATTAAAAATAAGGTTAAAGACATCTGTTGATAGAGCTAGAAATATGATTAAAACAGTTAAACATAAGAGAAAGATAGAGTATGATAGAAATAAGAATGAAGCTTCATTAGAAATAGGTGATTTAGTTTTTATAGGTTTAGAAAATAAAAAGAAATTACAAAGCCCATATCATGGACCATATAAGATAATTGATAGATTAGGTGTAAATTCACTAGTAGAGGTTAACGGTAAAAATAAGTTGTTGCACAACAATATTTTAAAGAATAAGAAGTGACTAAGAAGATAAATATAATTTAAATAAGTAATTCCCTAATAAATGAACAAAAAAAAAAAAAAAAAAAAAAATAAGAAGTTCTTGAAAAACAACTTGCATATACATATAAAATATATATTTAGAAAATAGAGGCATATTTATTAAGTAGGTATATATAAAGAAAATAAATTTAGAACTAAATATCTTATCTATTTCTCCTTAGTAATAATATAAGTAATAAAAAACATTTTTGCAAACTACATATGTAAACTGCTCCAAACATCTCTCCAATCTTTAAAAATTCTTGCAAGTAATAATTTTTCGCTGAAGGGTAAGGGTGTAGTGTCATAGCACAGCCAGCCCACGGTACAATAAATATTTGAGTCGATGACAATCAACAAACTAATTTTCGTTTTGTTTATGTTCATTTCTGCACTGGGTCAAATGATTCATATTACATCGCGACTGGCGCAAGTAATGTTGCTGCATTAAAATTGCAAGCGCAGCAATAGTAATTATTTGAAGTGTAAGAATGAAAGAAAACAAAGAATTTGTAAATGTAAAGAAATTGCTCAATATATTAATTAATTGGTTTTGGCTACTTTTAATTTCAATGTATGTGAAAATATGGGGAGGAGTTTTGGCTGCAGTATAGAAGAAAAATACTGGTATTTTTAATTTATATAGATCTGAAAAATTGAATAAAGAGTTAGTCTTGTGCTAAGTCCAAAAGTCTAAAAACAAACAAAAACAAAATCTCTTTCCTTTTTCATAAGTACGGCGTAAAGCCATCAATAGGTTCAGCCGTTACAGTGGCATTCTAAAAATAGATACAGCGTGTAGAAATATACCACACTATGCTTTAAAACACAATTCATGATATATGACTTATGATCGCATGATTCCTGGTTACTTGCACTTAAATTCTAAAATGATGTCATTTTGCTACGAAAGTGCACCTTCTTATTGAAATTGAATCACAATTTCTTGATTTCAATTTTAGCCGAGCTTGTTTGTGTTTGCTTTTAATGCTGAACTGCCTGGGTTCAAACCCGGACGAGGGCAGCAACATTGTTTTTTCGTAAACAATTATTTTTTAAATAAAATAAAATATTACATATAAGTAGTGTCCGACCGAAACCAAAATTTTGGCCGAAACCGAAACCGAAACCGAATTTCGGCCATTTTTGTAATATTCGGCCGAAACCGAAACCGAAACCGAAACTGAATGTCTACATGAAAACTGTTTTAAAAACAATTTATTTTTTTTAATTTTTTAGTTAAAAGCTTTCAAAAACATAACAATTGAAATAGATTATAATAACGTATACATTCGATAAATATTCTTTTGCCTTTATTCATAAAAATTTACGAACCTCTTATAAAGCCTTTACAATAAAAAATTTCAAAAACAGTATCCATAAACGTCCAATAACGAAAAAAATCTCTTATAAAGGCTTCTTAAATGAGTAACCTTCAATAAACCCTTGATAAAGCCTTTTTAAAATTTTTACTCTAATGTGAGCACAAATATTGTCAAAAATACTTCAAACTGTTTCAAAAAATATGAAAACATGGCAAAACATTTCAAAATATTGAAAATAAAAATCATAAGTGACAATTTTTTCACAGAAGAACATAGATTAAACAATTTTTTGACTGTTTGCATGTCAAAGTATTGATAAAATTGTGACAAATAAACAAAAAATTATTGAATTTATCAAATTCACGAACCATTCTTGACACTGTTCCCATTTCAAATTGAGAGTGTTCCTATTTTAACAAATAAGCTGAGACAATATTTTTATGAATAACAAAATTTTAAAAAACATTTATCTCTAAAAAGCTTTTTGACTATTGAGCACTTTAAATCTATTTCAAGATATTTTTATGAATATGACCGTTTGAATATTAATGTTCAACTTTAAAATAATAAATATGGCGATAATTTTAATATTACGTTAAGGAACTTTTTAGTATTTAAAGTTAAATAACTTAATATTAGAATCTAAAAAAACTACATTTATCGTTTTGTGCTGGACTCAACTCACACGGTCAATCAAATGACTGAATTTCACGGTTTTGTTCTACTTAACACCATTAAAAATTTTGATGAAAGCGAACTCACATCTACCATTGAAATATATGTAAAAACCGAATTAGTAGTGTCCGATCAAATATTCGGTTTCGGATTCGGTTTCGGCCATATTGATGCCGAATAGCCGAAACTGATTAAAAGGGCCGAAACTGGCCTAAACCGAATATTCGGTCGGACACTACATATAAGACAACATATTTTTTGGATGCAAGTGCATCTTTTTTCTAAGGTTATTTCTTTCTACGCAGCTATTTTGACATAGAATTGGAAATGTAATAATTAAATTAAAATTTTGATACTTACACAGTTAGGGTTCAAACCTACGTCCTCCCGCGTACCAGCCCATCACACTTCCACTGAGATGTTGGTAAGGATAAATTAACTGTCGCAAAATATATTTTAGAACTGCTCATCTCAAAAACTGTCAGAAAATTCGACAAAAACACTTAGGTTTTTGTATTTGTTGTATAATTTTAACCCAGACATGAACCATAAAATTGTTTTTTATGACTTTTAACATTGACATTTATATTTGTTAAAAAAAAATATTACAAAAAAAAATGTCGGTCAAACCCGGACTCGAACCTGCGTGCATTTTTATAATATCTCAACGCTCAGCACGCTCGACCAACCAAGCACTGAATTTCTATGTTCCTATTTCAGTATAGAATCATAAACAAAATATTTGTAAAGAATCACAAACAAATTCACAAAAAATATGGCTTATGAAATAGTTCTCAAAATTCATGAGCAAGAAAACCTTAACACGTGAATTGTTAAGTATGGTATATGCAAACAATAACCATGTGCCATGCATAAATTTATGTGCCAGGCTATTCAAGAATTATGCATAAGAATGCCAGCACAAGTGAGTTAAAGCCACCATCTAAGTGTTAAGTCGTATGAATTGAAAAAAAGGAAGAACATCTAGATTTAAGAGTCGACTATGCATGAATCACACGCAAGTAATTTTCTCCGTGTATACAGTGAAGATTTTCAAGATTTGTATTTCTGAAAATGGGTTAGGGGATGGAGGTTTTCCATCTTATATACAACGGTATCTATTAATAGATCCTAAATCGCTTGAATCCAGACAAAAATATTAATAAGTAATGTTTTTTGGCGATGTAGGCAGCATTTTTTTTCTTATTCCCCGTGTATTCACAAATTACTTTAGATCTGATCCCATTCCTAAGTCTTGCGTAGTATTCAAATCTGTTTTTAATCAAATTGTGGCTCCCCAAACGCAAGAGATTTTTAAAAAAATAACTTCTGGAAGTTGCCCTAAGTAGTTGAGATTCTTTTCCTTTTTATTAGCTATTAAGTACCTATACGAAATATATATAAAAACTAGTAAGGTATATCTTCGACTTGGCCGATTTGTAAAGGTAAATCTTAAATTGTGGCTCTTAAATTGTAGCTTTCTGTATGTGATTTTAAAAGGTTTTACTTTTTTTGATGACGTCTTGAATGAATTGATTTCCTGCAGCTTAAAGATAAGCCTCTTTATAAAGTTTTAAATTTTTGGGTTGTATGGGAGGTGGACGTCTACTTGGATGGATGATAAATTTTTCTAACACGCTTTAGTTTTGATATAAAATGAAAAAGTACCTCATAATATTTTTGTAGCTTCAAACGAAGCGTCTTTATATAGTTTTCAACTTTGGGGTTGTATGGGAGGTGGGCGTGTTAGTGGGTGGATGATGCCCATTTTTTTTAACACGCCTCATTTTTGAAATGAAATGAATAAAACCTTATTATATTTTTGTAGCTTTTTGACCTCCTTTATTGCAATGAATCTTAAAACTCAATTTACAAAGTATCCCAGTGGGCAAAAGCAGGGCTTTGAAGCGCTACTAGCAGGCCTTCATATAGGCTTTGTAGACCTTCCACACTCATATCCAAGCCCATAAACTTTTTTATATGAAACGAGCAAATTTTCTAAGCCTTGCTCTGTCGCGACTCTAAAGAGGCCTGATAGAAGCACTTCTTAAGAATGGCTAAAAGAAGGGGTAAACAAAAAGTATTAAAAAAATATTTTTTTTCTTTTCAACTTTTTACTGTTTATTACATATTCTATGATTTTATCTTCTCTCCTAATGTTTTTTTAGTCAGATTAATTTCAATTTATAATCTTTGATATAGCAGTAAGAAGGGGCATTATTGTGTCATATTTTTAAACTGATATATATTCTAACTTTAATCGAAAAAGTTGAAGTGTATGAAAAGTCAGTTTTTGAAAGGAAAAAAGGTTTGTTGTCCTCCCTTTTGTACAGAAAAAGAAGGCCTTTAAGTAGTGCTCATAAGTGCAGCGATGAAAGCATGTATTTGTCTTCAAAAGTGGCAGTATTTGCAGGCCTTCCTATGAAGAGCGCTTGTTTAATTGCCTATTGGGGTCTTATTAGCTAACATCGCCTCAATATGTATGGATGTATAAACAAACATAAATATATTTGTACACACATACATCTGTTGCTGTCTTTTGTAGAATATTCTTTATTTGATGACCGCAGTTCGGTGCTTGCAAAAATGTGCACTAACTCGCGTGGGGTATAAAAAGATACTTTAATAAACATATCTTTAATAAAGATATCTCGTCAAAAAAAAAAATTATTGAATATGGATTTTTTTTTATTTTTGATTCGCCAAGGGAGTGTGAAATCTCATGAATACGTATAGCCCGTACTATACGCATGCACGACTTACATTCTCAAATCAGTCCGGATCAACCGGAAAAGACAGAATGCACCTACGTACTAAAACACACACCCAGTTGGCGAAGTATGAATTTCCACTAAGCACATTAATTGGCTTTTCAGCGGAACTTATAAAATTTTATACAAAAACACGAATTTATTAAGAATTTTTGAATTTGAAAAAGTAAACAACATCAAATAAATAGTTAACTTAACATAAGACTCTAAAACAAAGAGACCAAAGTTACTATAAATAATATGAATATTAGTAAGTTTGCGGCCACTATCCAACCCAAGAACCTACGTGGAAAATATATTAAACTCTTAAACACCAAACCAATTCCAAATATAACGCAGATATATACTTGTAAATATGTACAAACATATATGGGCATTTCCATAGCCGCGAACGCGACATTCGTACGCCTTTGAGGAGCAAAATAATAAAGAAAACTCAAAACAAATTTTCTTTTTTTTTCAAGTTTTAGATAGCATTTTATTAGCACTATATTTAGAAAAAAAGTTAGGTTCTCTAGATTTTATGTTTCCAAAATATTAGCAATAAACATGGCATCGCGAACCCGACAAAACATGGAACTCGTTTTCGACTACATTTAGAAAAATGCAAATATCTGCGAAACGTAACATAATATTTTAAAGCGGTTAATTGTTAATTAAATAAGATTAATGTGGCTTTCAAGAAATATTTGTCATTTTGACATATTTCCATTAGTTTTTTTTTTATTGAGCTTAAGCCTGATCGCGAACGCGACATCTAGCACGCGACATTTTTTCTCATCACGTTTTTAATAAGAATTAGTTAAAGTAATTTCAGCTATATATTGCATTACCTACCAAAAACATCGTAAATATTATTTGTGAGTTTTATATTAGTAATATTAATAATAAAAAAAAAATAATGCATAAGAGGCTAGTGAGAAAAAATATTATATTTCTTTGTAACACCACCCGTCCTACGTATGTGGTTATTTACTTTATGAAGACTTTTTTACGCCCACAAGGAGGTGTGGCAGATATAGAAAAGTGCATATATTATACTGCAGTATCACCTTCTAAGTTGTTTTAACCATGGCATCCCTGTTTTTGTATGTCCCATCTGTTGACATGATTACAGCCGTTATTATTATTATGTTATAATAATGAAATTCGATATTTAAGCTTATATCGTAAAAATAAAGATCATGTTCGAATATAATCCCAATAGGATGAAAACCACGTATACCTCCCATACAAATTGACGTTCTCAAATTGGAAAATTTCTTAAAAATCTACTAAAAATCAATCCAATGACTTGAAAATTAGCTCATGAGCTTTAATTTGAACTATTAACACTTAGCAAAAAATTCAGAAAAATCGAATGAAACCTTTCCATACTTTCCCATACAAAGTGTATTAAAAATACGACGCATGATCGCGAACGCGACACATTTTGATGATCAATATTAAATGTTTAGTATGATTTTTACCTGCAGTAACTTTTTTTTATAGTAAGGCGACCAAATACTAAAGAGAAAAAGTCCTTAAAAGCAGCTAAAAGCAAGAAAAACATATTTCTCAGATATCAAGCCAATTTTCTCAGAATAAAAACTGAAATTAGTTGTAAATGCAGTAAATTATAAAAATTCAAGCATTTTTTTTCAATAATAACAAAAAAATTATTTGTTTATTTAACAATTTTTTTTTCGGTCCCGGTAGACCTTTCTGTGGAAATGTATTAGACCGTCTCGCCTTATAGGCGAAAAAAAAAATGTCGCCGCACACCAGCTAATCTGAAGCATTATTGAAAGGAGGTTTCGAAAAACAAATTTTTTTTTTTTTGACCGAACGTAGGGGTCGCGCATCGACATATTTCTTTATAACTTCGATATTTACCGTCCGATCTTAAAGAATGATATGTTTTTGTTTTTGTCTTAGGAAGACCTTTTTTTTGTCACTAGAATTTATTGAACTCAGTTGACCCCTTATAGTACTGACCAACCAGATCTCAGTTTCTACCATCTTAACGTACCATTTTGGTTCCAGAAATGGAAAGCCCATAAAAAATCATAAAACTCTTATAAAAGAAATTTTTCGCTATTTTCACTAGAAATATTTTAAAAATTGTTTTATTTAATGTTTTTGCAAATTTTAAATTTTTTGTCATATCGTATAATTTTTATAAAATATCCACCGAAAACGTTCTTACACCGAGTAAAAACCATAGTAAAATTATCTAAGATGGCTTTTGTGAATAATAAATGTACTGAATGAAATAACTATCTATAAAAACAAAAGTTTTTGTGTGAGCTGAAGATGGTTTTAAAATGAAAAATTTGATAATTAATACACGGAGAAAATTATTTTGCTTGATTCAAGCCATTACTTTGCTTAAACGCAAATCAGCAAAATGTTGCTCAATAACGGTTTGATTTTATAAAACGTTTTCTAAATTGAAATTACTTCTCATATAATTTGAAAATAGCAAAATTAAGATAAATTTTAGCAATAATTTGCTTACTTATTATAAATTCAAGTAGCAAATTTTGATTTGATTCAAGCCAAACTTTGCTAAGTTATTATAAGGTAATTGTGTTCAGGCAAAAGCAAAATTTCACTCAATGTAAGCAAAAATTTGCTCAGTTATTATAAATTGATATAGCAAATTTTGAATTGATTCAAGCAAAAAGTTGCTTGGTTATTGAAATATAAAACAAAATTCGAACTATAAATAGAAATACCGTGGCATGCAGGTTAAGTGTGTGGCTTAGCATGCTCGAAGCCCGAGTTCGATTCCCAGTCGAAATGGCCAATTTGTTTTTTTTTTTTTTTATATTTTTTATAAATAGAAATAGCAAATTTTGATTTGATTCGAGCAAACACTCGCTCAGTTATTATAAATCGAAACAGCAAATTTTGATTTAATTCAAACGAAAATTTGCTAAGTTATTATAAATTTAAATAGCAAAATTTGCTTGATTTTTGCTGAAAATAAGCAATATTTTGAAGTGGCTGAGAATTATGCTCAAGTTTTGCTTAATCTCCATACAAATTTAGGAAAACAGTTTTCTCCGTGTACAAAAAACAAAATTTTTAAATGCACAAAGCACAACTTTGTAAAAGTAACTACATTCATGTAAAAAGTACTCAAAACATGGCTGGAAGTTAAAAATAAAATTACACAAACACTGCGAACAAGGAAGATGCAAATAGCTATCAATCAATAAATTTTTTACATTTTAGAATGTTAATCATCGGAATGTATATTAATACTTCCCAATCAATTGTATTACTTCCCAACAGTGCAATTCTACTTATATACTTGTGAAAACATATATTTCATCGACAGTCAAACCGTTCGGACGTGTTTTTAATAAGCTCCGCCAAATTAAAATTTTTCCCTGACCTTCCTCAACAACCTAAATTAACAAGCAAAAATATAAGCGTGCGTTAAGAAAAAATAAAAAGAAATATAAATTGCTAACACTGCTCATTACCCACGGAAGCAAGCACAGTGAACTCCAAAGACTGCAAAAACAATAAAAACAATAAAATAGTGCAACTGAATAAAATAAAGTAAAAAAAAAAAAAAAAAAAAATAATAAATTTACCCAATTTTAACCGCAAATAAAAAGTGCCAAAAGAACTTAATAAAGTGCTTACGCTGCGGATTTCCTGACCCACTGAAGCAAGTGCAGTGAACTATAAAAACTGATTAAATAATAAAATTTAAAAGTGCTACCAAATCAAAAAACATTTAAATAAAAAGCCACCTACTTTCTGCGTCACAGTGAAAAAAAAATAAAAATTTTAACAATGGAATCAACATGTGATAAGCAAACCTGCGTCATTGAAGACAAAACAATTCCTATTCTCACCTGCAAGGGTATTTGTGGGAAAGCATTTCATGACTGCTGTGTTGGGCTATCGAGGAGATGCCTCACGTATACACGTGAAATGAGTAAGAATTTTGTATTCTACTGTGACGAGTGCCAGAAGATATCTCTTTCTGATGTGATGCTTGCCATTAAATGCATTAGTGACTCTTTGAATGCGGCATCATTAGAAAATAAATCTTTTTTCAAGAAAACCACAAAGCAGCTCACACGACCCGATGGCGGGATCCAGATAGGCGATGACATCATCGAGGCCATAGATTCATCCAAAAAATCCATTGAATTGAAACTTAAATCGATGTCAGAAAGCATCAAGTCAATAAGAGATACGGTGAACAAAGATTGCAAATGTTCCGGAATCGAATCAGACACTAAAAAAATGTACATGGAGATACTAGAAAATGTCAAAAAAATAAAAACTTATGAACCGGATCGTCAACTCCATGACAATATGATCGCAATCCGGAATGACCTTGACGCCATGTTGCAAACCACGTCAAACAAAGCAGATCATCCTCACAACGACTTACCTGACTCCCCTCTAGTAGATATGTTATTCGCTAGAATGAGTGAAATCAGCGACGAACTCAGTGCTTTCCGCTCTACACTAGAGGAGATAGTAAATGTCGTGATGCAACAACCACTCAGAGTCAACGAAAACATAGATTTACAGCGATCCCATCTCGATACCTCTTCTATCTTTGATGAATTGTTGGTAGCTTCAAAAATTACAAAGGAAGTTCCCGTCACATCACCTCCCATAATACCTACGTCTACCTCACCTATCGCAGCCTCTCCACCAGCAATCGAACGTTTTGGAACATTATGGACCAATGCGGAGTGGGAAAAAAGGATGCAACGTATAAAAGAGTGCAATGATGAAAGCAGCACTGTTCTTTTCATCAAAGGATTTCCACTCAAGGCGAACGAAAGTTGGGTATATAATTACTTTAAAAAGCACCACATAAACATTCTTGACTGCCAGAGGACCTCTTCTGCAAAAGCAAAAAAAGTGAGCAGCTTTAAAGTGAGTTTACCCACAAAATACAGTTGGATGTTCCTGTCCCGAGCACATAGAGTTTATAAAGATGGAAACATACGAATATCCGAGTGGACGAATAGAAAATCTCAAAGCAGTCATCCCAAGTCTAGGAGTAATAGATTTAAGACCGCTAGAAATAAGCAGGGTAAAAGTAAGACAAAATCCCACGATCCTAATTGGTCCCTTAAAACAAATATATTTCCCCCATTTTCCCTCTCAAAATATAATCCCTCACATCCATCAAAGATTTATAAACCATCAGAGCCACTCTCACTAAACTCTCATAAATCTCCATTTTCTTTCTCAAAACATAATTCATCACATTCATCACATCCATCCAAGACTAATATGCCTTCAAAACAATTCTCACTAAAATCTCAACCTAAAAATAAACGCGTCTCATTCAATTTATCACCTTCAAATACATCATATAACAATCACTCCTCAAATAAGGGTTTTGGAAGTTACCCAAACTTTATACGATCACATGTACTAAATCCTTCTGTACCTAAAATCGTTCTGAATAAGGATGCTGCCACCTTCACTCCACGCAATGCATCTGTTCCCCCTGCTCATACTTCTATTATTTCTTCCATACATACACCCACCACACCAGTAAATACCGCTGATCGTCTTACAACCACACAACCCCCTGTTTCAACCACGCTTTCCGCAGTTAAGCCTACCACAGCATCATCTTTTCTCGATCCTCTGCTTCCGCCAATAGCCAAATTAACTAAAAATCTCGCTGAAACTAGCACTGAAGGTCGCTTTGTCTTGTCCCGCCTTAGAGACCGGAGGCTATATGAAAACGTGCGTCTCTACTTGGCTTACCTACATAACAAAGCTGACTCCACTTGTATCGACGGTTCAACTAGAACAAGCGTCATGGTAATGATACAACAGGAAGGACTTCCAACCGAACCGGCTGAACTTAAAAAAATTTACATTCAGTACCACGAGAGTTTTAATATCTCACCAGCCGAAGTAGAAAAGGACTTATCAGCTTATGCGTCACACACCACTTCAAAGCGCCTATGGCATTTAAACAAAACTCGTTCAAACTTCAAAAATTATTATTGCTCCTAATGACACTCCCCTAGATTTTTGTCTACCCCCTTCAAAAAACAATAGCCTAAAAATGTTTTATCACAATTGCGGTGGTATGCGTGGCAAACTAAATAAACTTTTCGTAGACGCAAAGTCGTGTCACTATAATGTTTTGATATTCGCAGAAACATGGTTAAATGACTCCTTCAAAAACGAAGAAATCCTCGATAGCAATTGGACACTTTACCGAAATGATCGAGATTATACATACACCTGTCAGTCCCGTGGTGGTGGTGTTCTAATTGCCATACATAACTCCCTAACTAGTCAATTAATAGAAACTACCTCTCACAAACTTTATGACCATCAAATAGTTCGGATTAGTTCTCAAGATCATCAATATATCTATATTGGTGTCATTTATATTCCTCCTAATTCCGCGGAAACCACATATAGGGATCTATGCGAAAATATCTCATCACTTACCACGACATTGAAAGAGGAAGATAGAATCGTTATCTTCGGTGACTTTAATCGTCCAAATATTTCATTTGTTATTGATGAGAATGACAACTACCTTCTTCCTGTTGACCTCTCCAACTCGATTGATTATACTTTACTCAGTACCTTCTATGTTAACGACCTTCAGCAAGTTAACAGATTTCCGAACCAAAATGGTAAATGGCTGGACCTTGTCTTTACTAATACCTATGATGAAATAAACGTTGTTCCAACCCCTGCCGCCGAACACTTATTTTCTAACAACTCTCACCACTCAGCCCTATCCACAGAGCTTTTTTCCACCAATATAAATTTCGTACACTCATATAATAACGCTATAGTATACGATTTTCTAAATGCTGACTATGATAGCATAAAGATCTGTCTCGATTCTATTGATTGGAACGATTTATTAGCACTTGATCTCGATAGTGCAGTCTCACTCTTTTATCAGCGCGTCCTCACAATTGTAGATAAATATGTCCCAAAAATTAAGAAAAAGAATAAACTTTCTGAACCATGGCTAGATAAGAATCTCAGACATCTAAGAAATCAGAGAAACAAATTATATAAAGTCATTAAGTCCACCATCAATGTCACCGATGAATTGAGAACGAAGTATAAAGATATATCACAAGTATTTTCTGTAAAATCCAAGGAAGCATTTAATCTTTATATTAATCTCATTGGAGAAAGAATTGCTGTAGAGCCAAAGAAATTCTTTGAGTATGTGAATGTCAAACGCAAATCAAACGGATACCCTTCCTCCATGTTCAAAGGCAATGTTACATCTTCTAACACTCAAGAGATTTGCAATCTTTACGCAGATCATTTCAAGGAAGTTTTCTGTGTTTCTACAAACACATCTTACAATCCCCCTCCTTTCACAAATTTATCACCTCAAATCAATCACATAGAATTAACACGTGATGAAATATATGCAGCTATAATTGAGCTAGATCCAAACAAAGGACCAGGCCCTGACCTAATTCCACCCAATTTTCTTATTCAGTGCGTAGATTCGCTGCTCTTGCCCTTACAAATAATCTTCAATAAATCACTTAACCACGGTGTTTTTCCTTCTTATTGGAAAACATCTCATCTCACACCAATATTTAAAAATGGTGATAAAAGGTCGGTCGAGAACTATAGGGGTATTGCCATTTTATCTTCTATCCCAAAACTATTCGAAAAAATAATATGCGAATCACTGACAGATTTCATAAATCCATTACTCAATGAACAGCAACATGGTTTCCGTAAAGGTAGATCAACTACCACTAATCTTATGATTATGGTTTCTGATGTATTAGGCAAAATGGAAAAAGGACATCGAGTTGACGCAATCTACACTGACTTTAGCAAGGCCTTCGATCGCGTTGATCATCATATCCTAGCTAACAAACTGGAAAAGTTTGGTATCTCAGGGTCCCTTCTCAAATGGCTTAAGTCTTATCTTCACGGTAGATCACAATTTGTCAAATTTCAAGGTATCCTATCCAAGGAGATTTCTGTCACATCCGGTGTCCCACAAGGAAGTCATCTTGGCCCACTTCTATTCAATATTTTTATATCAGACATATCCGAAGTTTTGTATAATATCCCACATCTATTATACGCAGATGACTTAAAAATGTACCATGTAATCAATTCTGAACTTGATGTTACATTTTTACAATCCAAACTACTTGATTTAGAGCAGTGGTGCAGTCAGAATAAGCTTTTTCTAAACGTCAACAAATGCTATAGAATAACTTTCTCCCGAAAAAATCTTATAACTAATTGCAAGTACTCACTTAATGGTAAAGAACTTAAAAATGTCAATCATATTGTTGATCTTGGAGTCGTTTTAGATAATAAATTGCGATTTAATCTGCATTATGATAAAATCCTATCAAGAGCCAGCAAACAACTCGGTTTCATAAAAAGACGCGCAAACGAGTTTAAAAATGTATGGGTTACCAAAACGCTATATTGTTCTTTAGTACGCCCACTTCTAGAATATGGATGCATTATTTGGAATCCTGCGTTCGATTCACATAGCGAGAGACTGGAATCTATTCAAAAGAAATTCGTGCTTTTTGCTCTAAGAAACACCTACAACCCCCGTGAATACAATACCCTGCCATCCTATGTGCATAGGCTTAGCTTGCTTAACTTAATGCCCCTATCAACCAGAAGAACACTACTTACCTCATGTTTCACATTTGATGTTCTCAACGGAGCTGTAGACAGTGAATATATATCAAATAAGATAAAGTTCAACGAACCCTCAAGACGTACAAGACACACACGAATGTTATATGAGTATCAGCACCATACAATATACGCCAATAATGAGCCAATTAATAGATGTTGTAAAGAATTCAATAATATCAGCGATAGCTATTCACCATCCATATCGAAATTCTCCTTTAAAACAAATCTTTACAAGTTCCTATTTCCGTCCTCTTAACCTTCTTTCCCCTTTATAATCATCTCTTCTTTAATAATGTCCCTTCTTTTGTCATCTCCATCATCACCCTAAATACGCACGACCCATGCCTAATAACCCCAAGTCCTTGTCTCCCCACCCCAATTGTAGCAGGAGTAGAATTAATTTATGACAAAGTTTTGTAAACGAAATGTCAATCCTGTGGGCGGATACGCCCACTTTGTAATTCAATCCATAATACCAAAAAAAAAAAAAAAAAAAAAAAAAAAAAAAAAACTATCATAAGATAGATTAATTTAAGTTAGAATAAGTAATTGCCTTGCTTGGCCAAATAAATAAATAAATATGCTTACAACTAATGGTTTTCACTATAAATATAAAATTCGATAAATTACCAGATTAAACTTTGTTGTCATATCCAAGAACTTTTTAGGCTTAAAACAGACCAAGCCCTTAGTTAAACTAACATAGATTTTTTGTTAATATTTCTTAAGTTTTTTCTAGGTCCGAATCATTATGCAATTGTTGCCGTTATTTTAAACTTCGACAAACCTTGGACATTAACAGCACGATCTTAAAGAATAGTCCAGAAAGTTTAATACGAAGGAAGTTTTTTGCAGGCTTTAATTGCATTACTTTAGAATTGTACATTAGGATGCTTTTTTCGGATGTGAACGTTTTCGGTGGATATTTTTTAAAAATAATACGATATGACAAAAAATTTACAAATTTTCAAAAAAAATGACAATAAAAATTTTTCATATTTCTAGCGGAAAAAGCGAAAAAATTCTTTGGTAAAAGTATTATGATTTTTTATGGGCTTTCCATTTCTGGAACCAAAATGGCACGTTAAGATGGTAGAAAATGAGATCTGGTGGGTCAGTACTATAAGAGGTCAACTGAGGTCAATGAGTTCTAGAGACAATAAATAGGTCTTCCTAAGACAAAAACAAAATCATATCATTCTTTAAGATCGGACGGTAAATAACCAAGTTATAAAGAAATATGTCGATGCGCGACCCCTACGTTCGGTCAAAAAAAAAAATTGTTTTTTCGAAACTTTCTTTCAATAACGCTTTAGATAAGCTGGTGTGCGGCGAAATTTATTTTTTCGATACGGTCTAAACAATTTTAAAATTTTTTGATTAAAAACAAACAAGTTTAAGCATACATATCATATTCGATGGTGTTTACTTCATCAAACGCAATAATATAAAGGAAAAACAACTGAAACGGTCTCGAATATATTAAATAACAATTAAACAAATTTTCCATAAATTTTTATTCTGGTGTTTTATTAAGTATTTTAAAAATTGTACAATTCATTGATGCCAGAAAAATGAATTTAAAAAAAATACTTTTGTGATAGTATACATAAAGGATCTCGAAACTAGCAGTGATATAGTTTATCGTCATTTGAGGAAGTTCTCATTGTCTCGAAGGTTTAATTAGTTTAAATTTTGGGGGAGGAATTTTACAAAACCCAGCTGCGTCGAAAACTGGCATTATTTCACGTGAGCGTCCCAATATACTTCCATCGATCCTAAAAAGGAGGAAAATTAAACGTTTTTAGATTAATTCAAAATGTTATTTAAAGCACATACGCTTGTATGAAATAAATATAAAATATATTTCTATTTAACTATGTTAATTTATTTTACTATGTAATGTACTATGTAAACTATTCTTATAACAGTTGTTGTGTGTGCCTGCAGACAATGGCAAACCTCAGAGAGTAAATAATGCCATGTAAAGCTTCTTGAGAACATGAACTTTAGCCGTTCGGACTCTGCGTAAGACTTGTAGGTCCAGTTCTCGGGCTCGGTCAAAGTCCTTTCAAGGGCTGAAATGCCCAATTTGTTTTTTTTTTTTTTTTTGTGTATGCTTTATATTGGTTCGTTTATTTATTATGCAAAATGTTTGTTGGGTTGGCTGCAAAACATGACAATCTGTAAATATCATAGGGTTTGGTGAACAGTAGCTCGTTCTTCTGAATCGATTTCTGTTCAATTATTTTGTTCCAAATGGACAAGCTAGTAGATGTTCCGATTTCACTTCAATAGAATTCAATAGAATCGATAAAAATTCATATATTTATCACTGACTCTGAGGGAAATGAGAACAATACCGATTGTTATTTATTTATTTTGTGCATCTAAAAAACGCTTACAAAACCGAAGAACTGAATCAAATGGATAAAAATAATAAGAAGGCAAGCTTAAGTAATGTATTAATACATATATAATATAAAGTTAATTGTATTTATTTTAATAGCAACTTAAGTCCGGGGGAGTTTCCAAGTCACATTGCCTTATGGCATACATAAAAACAAAAGTTTTTATTCATTTCCATTTCAAATATTTCCTTTTTAATAAGAAGACAATAATAACAATAATAGTAATATAAAATTTTACAGCCAGTTAGGGGCATATAGCTTTGAAAATATATGCCTTAGTAACTATTTGCCATCAACTGTGAGCACACTTTTTATGTGTTGGCTAGAATTTCATTGCCCACATTCATCGTAGGTACTGAACTGTTGACGCTTTACGAACGAAAACATTTAGCAAAAACATCGATTACCTAGGTAACGCTTTCAGCACGCTGAATCTGGGGTCGAATCGTCTGTGCCGTAAACATATATCTCGTCACTTAAAAATGGGTAGTTGGCATGATGATTTCCGTGAACGTGTACAACGTTTCGTAATTCGACATGATATGTTCAATGAACGGATAAGTGAACGTACCCATTCATTCGAACTGTTCACTTTATTTCATTCGTAAGCGTGCAAAGTTCTAAGCATATCGAAAAATGTAAGTAAACTTAAAAAAGTAATTGGCGTATTCACAAGTTAAAACTGAAAAAGTTTTCAAGCTAATACAATGTATTTAGGACAAACTGCAACAAATTAAACCTTGTGCAAAAGGTCATGATGGCCGACTTCATGCTCCTTCATGCGAACTTGACCAAAAATTTGCTTCCCGGTTGTGCGCAAGAGAAGGCCAACAAAGGATGCAAGAATGTGAATAAGAATATTCATATATTCATTTGCATGCATTAAAAAGCTTAATTTAAAGCTTTTGCTGATCAAAAATATCAAGCAAAGAAGAAGCTGTCATTCAATAAAGCCTCAAAAAGGAAAACAAGTGGTGGTCCATATGAGGAGAAATTAATAACTTAAAAAAATTACTAAAAAAGGTTAAAATTTAAATAAAAAAGCATTGCTGCATCCATTTTACAAATTCTTTTATTAATACAAATAACTAATTTGAATTCTTTTCTTGCGAATACGAAGAAGCAGATAAGAACTTTACTCAAATGTCACTTTGAAAAAGGAAGAACAAGATGAGCAATTAAGTACAATTATTATAAATTACGTTCCGTACTGATTCGTATGTTATCATCTCAAACCGATCGTATGTACGCCTCGTCACGTAATTTTGTTTCGAACGAATGCTGTTCCATTCACGGAACAGACGATTCGACCCCTGGCCTTTAACTTGGACATTGCTGAAGTGACGTTTCGATAAATTGTGAAAGCTTAAGTATTTCACTAAATTTTAAAGTTTTCTCCAAAATCCGTTGGTTAATTTGTTTGGAATATTGTAATTATGTGATTTCACATAATGTTTTTTATATCATTAAGGAAGCTGGTTTTGTTCAAGCGGAAGAAAAATTTTTCGGCACTCATTGAGGAAGCTGTGTTGGAGAAGGTGTTAAACCTAAAAGTATTTTTATTTTAAATCATTTGGTTTTTATCTGAAAAATCAATTTTTTCCTCAAAAATCGTACATTTTTTTTTTTTGCCATAACTTCTATCGAGGGAAAATATCTTCCCAAAATTTGGATGCAAATTAAAAGTATCCGAAGTCCCAAATTGGGAATTCACACCTTTGGAGCTTTGGAGACCTTTAATTAGCAACCTAGGCTTGGGTAGGTATTTCGCAAGTTAAGTTACGGCGAAAAATGGATGATTTTCGATGAAAAACTGTTTTTGTCAAATCGAAACCGAAATCCTTTCGGATGTAGGACCTTCTTGAATATAGCTTTCTCAGTATAAGAGTCGAAAAAAAAAAATGTATTTGCGACCCACCTAAGCCCTTTGATTCCTAGTGGTTTCGCAGTGAAACCACACATTTAATAATTTTGCTCTTTATTTCTAGTGCTTGCATAGAAAAATCAAGCGTTTCACCTCCGGGAACAAAGTGTTAATGATCATTTATTAAATGAATCCCGTGATTCCACATTGTTTTCTATATTGATGGCGATGTTGGGCAACATCGATGTTTCTTGATCGATAATCATCGAGGATCGATGTTGAGTTTTCGATATCAACATCGATACCATCATCGATGTTTTTTCAACATCGAACATCCTTAATTACTGTAACATACTCTGTGATTTGGCTAAATGGGACTTTGTAGGATTTTTTGATTTGACTGCGCATTATGATTTCCAAATTATAAGGTCGGGCATTTAACAGTTCATCCCGTGAAGTGGACGAAAGTACAAGCAAAGCACTATAAATGCGGGTACTAACGCGCCTTTGCGAGGTGAGGAAGGTCACACCATAAAAAAATATTTCAATTTTCCTAAACAACTAAGTAACCGAAAAAAAACGAATATAGAATGCAAACACCTTTAGTAACAACAGTTAATAGGCAACTTGCAAGATCAATTATGAAAACAACTAATAATATTAATTGCTGTTATTAGATATAAACTCTAAAAAAATTTTATTTTTAAAACAGTAGGTATGCAGTATATGGAAATACACATTTCCGGTGAGCATTTCGGCCGGAATAGCCCGAATTTCTTCGGAAATGTTGTCTTCCAAAGCTAGAATAGTTGCTGGCTTATTTCTGTAGACTTTAGACTTGACGTAGCCCCACAAAAAATAGTCTAAAGGCGTCAAATCGCATGATCTTGGTGGCCAACTTACCGGTCCATTTCTTGAGATTAATTGTTCTCCGAAGTTTTCCCTCAAAATGGCCATAGAATCGCGAGCTGTGTGGCATGTAGCGCCATCTTGTTGAAACCACATGTCAACCAAGTTCAGTTCTTCCATTTTTGGCAACAAAAAGTTTGTTAGCATCGAACGAAAGCGATCGCCATTCACCGTAACGTTGCGTCCAACAGCATCTTTGAAAAAATACGGTCCAATGATTCCACCAGCGTACAAACCACACCAAACAGTGCATTTTTCGGGATGCATGGCCAGTTCTTGAACGGCTTCTGGTTGCTCTTCACTCCAAATGCGGCAATTTTGCTTATTTACGTAGCCATTCAACCAGAAATGAGCCTCATCGCTGAACAAAATTTGTCGGTGAAAAAGTTGCCCAAAATTGGACTTTCCGAATGGACCACCTAAGACGCAGCCGCGGTCAACATTTAAATGAAATTATCTTCAAAAAGTAAATGTCATGGACCAATCTAACGTTTCAAATAAAAAACCGATGAGATTTTGCAAATTTTATGCGTTTTTTTTTTAAAAAAAAGCTATCAAGCTCTTAAAAAATCACCCTTTATAACAAGTAAAGTAACATTGCATCAACTGATTTAGGATCTGATAAATTTGTTAAAAATATTAAGGACCAAAGTGCATATACATATTTATACCCTAAACCTTTTATTGGTATGGGAGAATTTTATATCAAAACTAAGGAGCGCACACAAAATGGGCGTCACCATAACACGAAAACGCCCACCTCCCATAACACTCACAATATTGAAAATACCATAAAAAGGTTTATATATAGTTTCCAGGGATTAAACTTTGTATGAGAAGATTTTATATTATAACTAAGGTACGCACGAACACACCCAACTCCCATACAACCCAAATTAGTGAAAAGTGTCAAAAACTTTAAAGGAATACATGAAAAAATAAGAAGTCATTTATATTTGTTTAAGTATATTATATCAGTATATATTTGAAAATGATAGGAGGTTTAGGGTATTCCACAGTCGGGCTAGACCGACTTAAGAGTTTCCTTACTTCTTTTTATTACACCCAAAGTACAAAGTATATTAACTTTGTGCAAACGTTTGTACCGCATAGAACGAAGCAAGTCCGGTAAAGAAAATTATATATATTCTTGATCAAGGTCATGTCCGTCCGTCCGTCTCTATGTTGTCCGTAAACACAGGATAAGACGAAGGAGTTGAGATAATTAGATGAAACTCGGTTCACATGGTCACATGGATCCAAGGATCTGCGCTATTGAATTTTTTGGGATCCACCAAAGGGCACTCATACCTCCCATACAACGCAAAAATTGAAAACTGCATACATAAGCTTATAATTAACCTACAACAATAAAATTGAGCATGTATGTATTTTATATCAAAACAGAGATTTGTATGTATGTATTTGTATTTGTTTGTATTTATTTGACTTAAAAATTATTACAGTAAGATCAATAAAGCGTACAACAATTAAAAATTTCAACATTTAAAAATTTATAATTTAAGATTTAAGAACATAATAATTAGGGACGTCACGAAGCTTCGACTTTGGTTCCGAAAGGTCGGAACTTCCGATTGATTTTACACCTCCGACTCCGACTTCGGCTCCAACAATTTTGAATCAGAGTTATAACGAAGATCGAAATGTACCGGCCTATACAATTCTAACTATCTCACACACGAGCGCAGTTCTTCGTTAAATAATTTCAATTGCTAATAAACTCTCTTACTACTTACTTACTTAGATGGCGCTTACAACCGTTGGTCGGTTTTGGCCTGGTCTAAGAATTTGCGCCAGCCTCTTTTGTCGTGCGCTTGCTGGCGCCAGTTGGTAACTCCAAGCGTTGTCAGGTTATCCAATGCCTGGTCTTTCCAACGGAGATGCGGTCTTCCTCGTCTGCGTTGGCCACCGCTGGGTACCGAATCTAATAATTTTTTCGCTGGAGCTTCGTCGTTCATTCTCTCGACATGACCTAGCCAGCGAAGCCGCTCTATTTTAATACGCTTGACTACATCGATGTCGGCATATAGCTCATACAGCTCGTGGTTTCATCGTATTCGGTACTCGCCATTGACGCAGATTGGACCATAGACCTTGTGAAGGATTTGTCTCTCGAACGCTCCCAAAGTCCTTTCATCAGAGCTGCTCAACGTCCAGGTGTGTGATGCGTATAGTAAGACGGGCATGATTATTGATTTATAGAGCGTCAGTTTTGTTCATCGAGAGAGAGTTCTGCTTCTCAATTGCCTACTGAGCCCAAAGTTGGCAAGAGTTATCCTTCGTTTAATCTCAATACTGATATCGTTGGAGGAGTTAATGCTGGATCCCAGGTAAACAAAGTCTTTCACTACCTCAGAGGAGGTGTTGTCAACAGTGACGTGGTTTCCAAGACGCTGGGACTGTTTGTTTGTTGACACAAGATACTTCGTTTTATCTGCGTTCACTGCAAGACCCATTCGACTCGACTCTTTTTCTAGCCTGGAGAATGCTGCACTGACTTCACGCGTATTTTGACCAATGATGTCAATATCATCAGCATACGCCAGCAGCATAACACTCTAATAGAAAATTGTGCCGCTGCGTCTTAGGTCAGCAGCTCGGATGATCTTCTCCATAACAATATTAAGAAAGTCGCACTATAAGGAATCACCTTGTCTGAAACCTCGCTTGGTATCGAAAGGAAGGGAGAGGTCCTTCCCGATTTTCACTGCACTGCTGGTGTTCTTCAGTGTCATCCTGCAAAGACGTATTAGCTTCGCAGGAATACCAAATTCAGACATGATGGCATATAGGTGACTCCTTATTGGACTGTCGAAGGTGGCTTTGAAATCGACAAAAAGAATGGTGTGTGTCGATTTCTTTTTCGAGGGTCTTTTCCAAGATTTGTCGGAGCGTGAAGATCTGGTCGATGGTGGACTTTCCAGGTCTGAAGCCACACTGATAAGGTCCAATCAGTTGGTCAACGATGGGCTTCAGTCTTTCACACAATACGCTCGACAGGATCTTATATGCGATATTAAGAAGGCTAATCCCACGGTAGTAAGCGGAAATGGTGAGATGGCCTTTCTTGTGGATTGGGCAGAGCATACTGAGGTCATTCTTCCCATATTCTGCATAGAAGTCTGTGAATGCATTTAAACAGAGCTTCGCCACCGGTCTTAACAGCTCAGCCGGTAGGCCACCGGCTCCTGCGGCTTTGTTGTTTTTAAGCCGAGCTATAGCTGTTAAGACCTCGTTATAGTTCGGCAGTGGAACTTCAAAGTTGTCATCCATAATTGGGGTTTCCGGGATATCATCTCTAATGGCGGGATTGTTGTCAGCGTCGCCATTTAAAAGACTAGAGAAGTGTTCCCTCCATAGCATCAGTGTACTCTGGATATCTGTCACTAGATTCCCATTCTCGTCCTTGCAGGAAGAGGCTCCGGTCTTAAAACCATCGGCCAGGCGTCTTATTTTTTCGAAAAATTTTCGAGTCTCATTCCTTTCGCCATGCATCTCCATTTTCTCGCACTTACGCATTTCCGCCTCTCGTTTTTTCGCCTGAAAATGCGTCTCTCTTCCCTCCTCTTCTCTCGGTATCGCTCCATAACAGCACGCGTTTCAACCGACTGCAGGGTGGCTTTGTAGGCGATGTCCTTCTCTGCAGTGGCGTCGCGACACTCCTGGTCGTGCCACTGGTTTCGGCGAGGGCGGTGGTAACCTATCACCTCTTCGGCAGCCGTACGCATAGAGTGGGATATGTGCGTCCACTGTCCGCATATATCGTCGATCGGAGGAGTGTTTTCTTGAAGCAGGAGTGAGAGTCGAGTAGCGAAGGCTTCGGCCGTCCATTTTGACTGCAGCTTGTCGACGTCTAGCTTTCTTTGTGTAGGATTGCGAGCATTCTTAGCTGCGCACAGACGTGTGCGGATCTTGGCTGCGACAAGATAATGATCCGAGTCTATGTTAGCACCACGGATCGTGCGTACGTCTAGTACACTGGAAGAGTGCCTTCCGTCAATCAAAATGTGATCAACTTGGTTGCATGTTTTTTGATCAGGGGACAACCAGGTGGCCTTATGAATATTGAGATGCTTGAATCTAGTGCTACTAACGACCATGTTTCGTGCTGCGGCGAAGTCAATCAACCTCATTGCGTTGCCGTGAAGCGGATTATGGCAAGTCGTTCGTTCACAGGAGTGAATCGCAGGACATGATGCCGTATTCTCTTGCCAACTACAAATCCGCATCCAAACTCGTGCTTCTCCGCATGGCCGCTGTAGTAGATATCACAGGATGCTTGCCGTAAGCAACCTTGTCCCTTCCATCGCATTTTTTGGATTGCAGTGATATCAGCATTATATCTTTCCAAGATATCAATCAGTTGGATAGAGGCACCATCCCAATTTAGAGTTCGGACATTCCATGTGCATATCCGTAAATCATCATCAGTTTTTCGTTTGCGGTAGTCGTCATCAGATTTGGGGATCATGCTTTTATTAATTCTTAAACTTTTCATTGAAATAGTTTTATTACATGGTGGGCTTCAAACCCAACGCACAACCTTTGCTTGATGGGCAAAGGAAGCCCGCCGCTCAGATTCGCCGCCAAAGTATATTGGGTGATAGTTTTTTTGACGTTTCCAGGAGACACCACGCGGAGGTTTGAGTCGACATGAGACGATTTCGACATGAATAATGCTGGCCTCGCCAAGTTGAGGCAGTCAGACACGTTTCCATGTGAAGATCGCCCCCTTATCTCCCAAAGAGGGAGATCTCCCTTATCTCTTGCGGAGAGTAAATTCAAATTTGCATTCAATTGCTCGTCAAGCAAATATTTATCGTGTCCTACAGGATCAGTTGCAAGTGAACAATTTTTTAGTAGTGTCGGTCTCATATATGGTCCTTTAAGAAATCGGTTGGACGGGGAGAGAGCTGACAAGCTTTTGTTCATTAAGTGCAATTTAGTACTTTTAGAGTAACTTCATCTGGCTTAAACAAACCTTAAAACTAGATATTTTCCTATTGTTGCGTATATACGTACATGTGTGTTATATTTAAAATTTTCAATGCTGATTAAAGATAGTGAATACTGTACTAGCTTATTATTCTTTTATAATTAATAATCTTAACAGTTAACTAGCACATATTTCTTGGACTCCGACTTCGACTTCGGGTCCGATTCCGACTCCGGTTCAGATAAATCAAATTTTAAAACTCCGGTTCCGATAAACTTACCTCCGTAACATCGCTAATAATAATCAACCGGAAACACAAACAAACCTAATACTTACAATTTATCAGAACGAAAACAATTTAAAATTTATCAAAAAATAAGAGAGCAAGGGGAAAAAATTATATATAAATTAAAAACTTAACTTAACTAAGTAAAAGAAGGAGAAAATTAAGTATTTAAAGCAGCATAGAAAATAACTTACTTACTAGGTTAAAAAAGATGACTTAAAATTGCTCGTTTTGAAAATATTTTTAATGTTTGAGGGAAGCGAGTTCCACAGCTTGATGGCTTTGATGAAAAATAGCCGATAAGACTGTAAACAAGAGTATCGTGGTATTATAAAATTAAATGTTCTACTCGATGCACTGAATCGAAGTTTTTCAAAAAGGTATGACGGTTGAAGAGGTGTTTTGAATGAATAAAAGCAGGATCAATATTTATGTCCCTAAGGCGCCGATCTATATGGCAAAATCTAAATATGGCTTTACGCCGTACTTTGAAAATAAAAAAAGAGTTCTTTTGTTTAACCAAAAATTAACTTACTTTATTTAAATTATTCTCTGCTATATAAATCAAAAATACCAGTATTTTATCTTGCTGCTGCTTTCAAAACTCCTCCAATGTTTTCCAATGTAAGAAATAAAACTTTAGTTAACCAATAGATTGATCTATTGTGCAACATATTTTTGTTAAAGAGTTCTTTTCATTTCTTTCATTCACACTAGTTCTAATAATAATTATGCTGAGCTTGCAAAGTCAATGCAGCAACATTGTTTGCGTCAGTCGTTATGTAATACAAATCGTTTGACCCAGTGCCGTTATGAATGAAAGAAAATAAACAAAACGAAAATTAGTTTATCAATTGCAATTCTTTAAATTGTGCCGAATTTCAATTATACCGTAAGCTTGTTGTGCTGTGCCACTACACCCTTACCCTTAAGCAAAAAATTATTACTTGAAATTATTTTTAAAGATTGGAGAAGTTTAGGAGCAGCTTACATATCAGAGTTTTCATAAACAAATTTTTTTTGTTACTTGTTTAATTTAGCAATATGTATATAAGAGTTATTTACTTATATAATATACCATAGCTAAAATATTTTTTATTTTTTGTTTTTATTTTTTTTTGTTTGTCTTACAAAAGTATTTTTAAATTCTTAATGCTTAACTATTATAGTCTTTGCTTATAATTATGTTTTTCAGATGATTTTTATATATTATATTTTTTTTTGTTTGTCTCCATTTTTGATATATACACCATATATGTAGGGGCGTGTTGTCTTGCAACAATTTATATATGCTGTTAATTTCTACTAGTGAACATTAGATTTATTGTAATTTATGAAGTGCTATTTATGTATTTCTTTAAAATATTGTTGTGCAATAATTTATGTTTACCATTTATTTCTACTAGTGAATTTACACCTAATCTATCAATTATCTTATATGGTCCGTGATAGGGACTCTGTAATTTCCTTTTATTTTCTAAACCTACGAAAACTAAATCACCTATTTCTAATGTTGCTTCATTTTTTTTCTATCATACTCTATTTTTCTTTTATGTTTAACTGTTTAAATCATATCTCTAGCCCTATTGATAGATGTTTTTTACCTAAGTTTTAATTCATTAGTGTAATCTTCTAAATTATAAATGACAATGAAAATTGTCATGTTCATTTGTAATATCACTCGGAAGTGATGGTAGTTTACCAAATATTAGTTCATACGGTGAATATGATGTATCTACGTGAGGCGTAGTATTATATGCAAATGTGTAATAAGGGACCCATTTATCCCATTCTTGGTCATCTGCAAAAGATAAATATTCGTTCAGAACCCTATGATTTCTTTCTAGAGCTCCAATAGTCTGATGGTGGTATGGAGTCGAAAAAATTTGTCGCGTGTCTAGCAATTTACATATGTTTGCCATCAATTCATTTTTAAATTCTGTACCGCAATCAGATTTAAGGGTCTTAAAACATCCGTATTTAAGTATGAACTGTTCAACAAGCGTGGTTGCAATTGTCTTAGCTTCTTTTGTTGCGATAGGATGTGCTATGGTGAATTTGGTAAGTTCGCATTGTATAGTTAAAATATATCGATTTCCATTCGACATTTTTAATGGACCTACTGTGTCTATAGATACAGTTTCGAAACTTGTTGTTGGTGTATTCGTTATTGTTAAACTCTCTTTGATATGTCTACACGGTTAAAAATCTTGGACTAAATTTTAATCTTTTTTGGATTACATATAGGACACGACCAAAAAAAGATTATTTTTTAATCCAATGAAAAGTTTAAAATTTTTCAATCCAAAAAGGATTTATTTTTAATCCGCAAAAAGTTTAAAATTTCTTAATCCAAAAAGGAAAAATTGTTAGTCCACAGAAAGTTTAAAGTATTATAATCCAAAAAGGATTAGATTTTAGTCCGAAAAAGTTTAAAATATTGTAATCCGAAAAGGATAACTATTTAATCCACAAAGTTTTAAACACCGTTTACTGTAATAATGTATATAATAATATTTTGGTTCTGATTTTAATAAACAATTTGTTTCATTTAATAAAAAATAAATTTCATAAAAAATAAAAAATAATGCTTTAACAACAGTCAGAAATGTATTTAGCTTAAGTTTCGTAGTAGAAGAAGTTTTCAATCTTATACCTGAATTACGATGCGGCAGTGGCAGCGTCAGTGGCAGTGGCATTGATCAGCTGTTATTTTAGGAATACTGTTGTTCAGTGGTGAAACTGACATAGCAGCAGTTGCAGTAAGCAGTTCTGTCGATGTTAGCCCTATTTCTAAATTCATTGCCAACATGCAAATAATTAAACTACTAAGAAAAATTTCACATTCACTACTTTTGATGCTGACGCTGCCAATGCCAGATTGTAATTTGCAGGCAGTAAAACACGAAACAGCTGATCACTGCCGCTGCCACTGCCACTGCTGCATTGTAATTCAGCTATTTAATAACATAAATACTTTTTCCTGAAAATACTACCTTAATGCAAATTTGTAGTCCAAAAATAGTCTTAAACTTAAACTTTTTCGGATTAAAAAAAAATTAAACTAAAATATGGAATAAAAAATAGTACTTTTAGGATTAAAAATACCTTTAAACCAAAGTTTGGATTAAAAACTAGTCCAAAATTTTTAACCGTGTATGTATTTTATTTCTGTGACACTTTTCGCAGTTATTTATATATTCTTTCACCATTTTTCCATTATTCTTAAATATATAATCTTGATCTTGATCACAAAGGGCTATGTAATAATTCAGAAGAGGCTTTTATGTTTTGTAAATGTTTTGTTTTATTATTATTTTAAAGATATTAAATTATACATAAATAAGCACTCTAGTGATATTAAACGTGTTTTTTGCTTGTCGTGTTTGTCGTTGAAAATTTGTGTTGTTGTGGTGCTGGTGCTGGTTAACTTCAAACTGCCTGAATATATCAAATAATGTTGTGGAGCAAGTCAATTGCACTCAATTGCAACTGCGTTTGAGTGGAATGCTGAAACTGTTGTTTGCCGTTGTTTCAGTGGCGTTTTTAACCAGTGACGTGTTCACTCTTTAACACCCCTCCCCCTGTGAATCTTCCAAGGATTCACCATCTAAATTCAAGGTGGCTAACCTGGTGACTGGTCGACGGACTAATCCTGTTGGCGTCTTGACGTCAGCGAATCGAATTTGACCATCTTTGGCAGGATACACTTTCGTAATACAACCTTTCTGCCAATGACTGCGTGGTAGGCTGGTTTTGCAAATAATGACGAAATCGTTTACTTTGAGTGGTGTTGTTTTGCTGTTCCACTTCGATCGATGCAACAATTGTGGCAAATACTCTTTCGTCCAGCGTTTCCATAGGCGATACTTTAAATTTTGGGCTATTTTCCAATGCTTTTTTGTACATATGTTCGAATCTTCTGAATGCGGCGTCTGTGTCGAGTTCACACATCCCAACAAGAAGTGGTTTGGAGTTAAGGGCTCATCTTCTGCCGATGAAATTGGAATATCAGTCAGCGGCCGCGAGTTGATGATGTTTTCTGCTTCTATTAATACACTCCGCAAAGTTTCTACTCTTGGTGCCACTTCTCGCAACGTTTTAGACAGCATACGTTTGACGATGCGAATTAAGCGCTCCCAACATCCACCTGAACTCGGGTTACCAGGACAATTGAAGATCCATTCGATGTTGTTCTATATGGCCTCCTCGTTGATGCGATTTGTGTCCAACAAACAATCTGCACTTTCCAAATCCTTTTGAGCTCCAATGAAATTTGTGCCATTGTCGCTTCTTATTCTAATTGGTGTTCCGCGACGATTTATGAAATTTCTAAGGCAAATGATGAAGGCGTCGGTCGATAGATTTTCTGCTAGCTCCAAATGAGTCGCTCTGATGGTAAGGCATGTAAAAATGACTGCCCACCTCTTTTCTCGTCGACGACCGATGGAAACGTTGAATGGCCCAAAGAGATCAACGCCTGTGTATGTGAACAGGCGTACATAAGGTGTAAGGCGGTCGACTGGAAGTTGACCCATCAAAGGCGGCACAGGCTTGGCTCTGTCAATCTTGCAGACAACAAACTTATTTTGAACAGCTTTTAAGACGGATTTCGCATGAATGATCCAAAATTTCTGTCGAACTTCATTAATTGTAGCTGCGTTATTTTGATGATGAAGTTTGAAGTTTTTCATGAAAGTGGCGCATGACAAGTTCAGAAAAGGCGTGTTTTTGTGGCAGCAAAATAGGGCGCCTAGCAGCTAGCGGCAAGCAAACATCTTCATCGATACGTCCCTGTACTCTTAAGAGGCCATCTGCTCCCATATACGGCGATAGTCCGTGCAGTGAACTTTGTTTTGTAATCGGATTGTCATTAAGCAAAGTGTTGATTTCATCTATGTAATACTCTTCTTGAACACATTTGCATAAACTTTTTTCGGCGGTTTCGATTTCGGAGGCAGAAAGCGGACCCTTAGGCAGAGCTCTTGTTCGGTTGCGTAGGCATTTCAATGTTGTAACAAATCGTAGTACCCATGCCATGCAACGTTTTAACTTGTAAAAAGACGAAAATTTAGTAAATTGAAACAAGGTGTTACTTGCCTGATGTTGCACATGGAAACTAGGATGTATTTTTTCTTCTAAAAATGACGGCGGCTGAATATGTAAAGCAGGCCAAAATTCTTCATTATGTTTAAGGAACGTTGGTCCCGTCAACCAGATATTATCATTTCGGAATGTAGGTGGAAACGTTGGTCGCGTTGCAGCATCTGCGGCGTTTTGATTTGTTGGAGTCCAACGCCATTGTGAAGCGTCAGATGTTCGTAGTATTTCAGCAACTCTGTGGGCAACGAAAGGTTTGTATTTGCGTTTAGATGAATGAATCCAATGTAAAACCGTGTGAGAATCACTCCAGAATATAATTCTTGTCAATTTTATGTCATGATTACTTCTGACGACTTGACTGAGACGCACACCAAGTACCGCAGCTTTTAGCTCTAGCCTGGGAATTGACAATAGTTTTTGTGGTGCAGTGCGCGTTTTCCCAGCTACAAAAATAACATCAATCTCTTGGCTATAAATGATGCGAAAATAACCGCAAGCAGCAAAGGCTGTTTGGCTTGCGTCGACGAATAAATGAAGTTCGATGTTATCTGAATTTTGAAGGTTCGGCGAATAGCATCTTTGAATTTTAAATTGGCTTACATTCTGGAATTCCATCCACCATGTGTTCCATTTTTTATGTAGTTCCGCTGGATTTGGATCATCCCAACCAATCTTGTGCTTCCAAGCTTCTTGGACGAGGACTTTAGAAAAAATCAAAAAATTTGCTAACAAGCCATATGGATCGAAGATAGCCATTACAATCCCAAGCAATTCTCTTTTAGTTGGTGGGCGTATCCCTTGAAGTACAGGTCGTGGAATGCGGTGGAACTTTGTTTCGAATATGAAAGTATCATTAGGCGTATTCCAGAACATTCCCAACACCTTTTCAGTGCTTGCGTTTCGGTCCATATTAATAACTTCATCAGATCTAACATTCTTAATAATATTCTTTTCCATTCATGATTTTTTGTACCTTTCCAGAGCTCGAGATGAAGTTTCTCAATTCAAAATTCGCTTTACCGTGTATGTTGACAACTGCTTTTCAAATCTTCAACGCTTCTTCCTCGGAGTCAAAACTGCATACGAAATCATCGACGTAGTGCTTTTCAATAATGGCTTCAGTGGCTTCTGGGTAATGGCTTTTAAATTTTTCGGCGTTAAGATTTTTGATGAATTCTGCACTGCATGGGGAACATACAGCTCCAAATATTATCGATACCATGGCATAATGTTGTATCGGTTGCTCCATCTCTCCATAGAAAACGTTGTGCATGTTGATCTTCTGGGCGTATTTGTATTTCAGAAAACATTTCACGGATGTCGGCGGCAACTGCGACTTTACCTTGACGAAATTTGAAGAGAATGCCTATCAAGGATTTTGCTTGCTCTGGACCTTTGAGCAACATCGAGTTTAAAGAGCATCCAGCAGCGGTGGCAGTGGCATCGAAAACAATTCTTAATTTTTCTGGCTTGTGTGGAGTCTGTACACCAAAGTGGGGCAGGTACCACACTGGATTATTTTTATTCAAAACCTCAGTCTGAAATAAGTTTCCTGGCGTATTTTTTGTCGAAATATTTGGACATCTCCTGGCGATATTTCTTAGCGAACTCTGGGTCTCGTGCCATTCTCTTCTCAATACCTAATATGCATTGCTTTGCCATTTCGAAACTGTTTGGGAACTCCGGTGGAAACTTTTTCCAAATAAGTCCAGTTTCATAGCGGCCATTAATTTGTCTCGTAGTATTTTTAATAACTTGGCGTGCTACTTGATCATCTTCTGATTCCAAAGGTGTGGGCGAAGTACTGACTTCAAGGCTATCCCTTACAAAATAATCAGCTACCAGCTCGTGTAATTTTTGTAAAGATTGCTCTGCTCGAACGTGCAGCACTACTGGACATGATGTGTTGGATTCTCTGGTTGGGCCATAGGCAACCCAACCCAGTTTTGTTTTAACGGCAACAGGACTCAGCTGACCAGCTTCAATAACAGTGGAAGAGACACCGAGGTGCACATTGTCCAAGCCAAGCAACAATACAAGGTCTAATATTAGAATAATTTTCGAGAGGCAAAAATTCAAATTGGCTGAAAGTAGATTTATTAAAAGATTGAACAGGCAAATTTAAATTTTTAATTGTGCGTATGTTTTTAAGGGCAAACCGCTTTGAATCTACATTTCCTTCTATTTCTAGATTTATGCTTGAAGACATTTCTGTTGTAACCTTTTCGCCAAACCATTGCAATGTTAGCGGTAACTGCTGGCTAATGTTCCTTATGTGTGAACTTCGGCGTTCGACAATTCAAAAGTGGTCTCGTCTCGGATGGTGGAGCTGGCTTGTTGTTTTCTTGCATTTCTTCGTGTAGACTTTGGTGATGGTGGCGTCTACATCCATTAACGCCGCAGGATTTTTTGATTTTGCAATCTATAGCTCGATGGCCCTTTCGTAGACAGGAGAAGCAGATTTGCAGACCCTTTGTTTTTTCCCATCGCTCGGCGACACTAAGATCTTGGAAAGTCTTGCAGCTAGCTATAAAGTGATCTCCTCCACATTGTGTACATCTTCTGGTCTGATTCTGTTTATCCTCTCCAAAGTGCATTAGTCTTCTTGGGTGTGGCTGTGCATTATACTTCGGCAACGTGGGTCCTGCCGGCGGAAGTAGGCAAACTATTTTGGCTAATTCACTCAACCAAGTTGAAAAATCAACCACTGTTGGAAATGACTCTATCGTCGCAGCATGGCGGGCCCACTCGTATTGCTTGTGTGTTGGCAGTTTTGATACTAGCTGTTCTAATAGTGCTGGGTTTGACAAGTGTTGCTCACATTTGGCTGATGATAGGAAGGCAACAATATTACGCACTTTCGTAGACAACGCTATCACCTGTTCCGGTTTATTCTCACTGATGGACGGCAATTGTTGAACTTTAGATATTTGACCACGAACAAGTATGTCTGGCCTACCAAACCTAAATTCCAGCTCTGAAATTGCTTTCGGTACGTCGTTTGGATATATAAGCATTGAAGTTACTGTTTCTTTGGCTTCACTCATCAAACACTTATGCAGCCGCATAAGATTTTGCCTGTTTCTGTATTTAAAGGCTTCTGTTGTATCTTTGAAGTTAGCGTAGAAAAGTGGCCACTCCTCAAAATTGCCTGCAAAGATTGGTAAGTCATATAACTTGGCTTCTGATTCTCGCTCCACAGGAAGAATAGTGATGTCTTCAATTTGCGTCGGTGTAGGCATAGCTTCGGGTCTAAACTCCAACACATCATTACCACTTGGCAATCGAACCTGTTCAAGACTTACTTACTTACTTAGGTGGCCATGACAACCCGTTGACGGGTTACGGCCGACTTCATCAGGTCTCGCCAGGCGTCTCTGCTTCGCGCGCGCCGTCTCCAATCTCTTTCACCAAGAGCGGTAAGGGCTTCCTCGGCCTGGTCAATCCATCGGAGGCATGGCCTTCCTCTTCGTCGTCGACCCTCGGCTTTCGCCTCAAACACCTTTTTCGCTGGAGCTTCTTCATCCATACGAAAGACATGACCCAGCCAACGTAGTCGCTGAATTGTTATACGCTGGACTATGTCAATGTCGTCGTAGAGCTCGTACAGTTCGTGGTTCATTCGAATGCGATAGTCGTCGCCAACTCGAACAGGACCAAAGATTTTGCGAAGAACTTTCCTCTCGAACACCCCAAGAGCGGCTGCATCTGCTTGCGATACCACCCATGCTTCAGCGCCATAGAGAAGCACAGGTATGATGAGCGTCTTGTAGAGTGTTAGTTTTGTCGATCGAGAGAGGGCTCTGGAACCTAATTGCTTACTTAGCCCGTAGTAGCACCTATTAGCAATTGTTGGTCTTCGCTTTATCTCCAGGCTGACATTGTTGTTGCTGTTTACGGCGGTGCCAAGGTAAGTAAACTCCTTGACAACTTCAAAGTTATATTTGCCTGCTGTAACATGGGAGCCTAGACGCCGCACTTCCCTATTTGCAGACAGCATATACTTTGTTTTGCCCTCGTTCACCGTCAAACCCACTTTGGCTGATTCCTTTTCGATAGCGGCGAAAGCAGCGGTTACATCTCTCTTGGTTCTGCCGATAATATCGATATCGTCAGCATACGCAAGGAGCTGGACACCTTTGTAGAAAATGGTGCCATTTCGATGTACACCTGCCTTTCGTAGGATCCCCTCCATGATGAAATTGAAGAGATCGCATGATAGCGGGTCGCCTTGTCTGAAACCTCGTTCGGTATTAAAGGTTTCGGAGAGGTCATTTCCTACCTTGACGGAGCTGCATGTATTGCTCAACGTCATCTTGCAGAGCCTAATCAACTTTGCAGGTATACTGAACTCAGACATTGTTGCGTACAGGCAATCCCGAATCGGGCTATCGAACGCAGCTTTGTTATCAACAAAGAGATGATGGGTGTCGATTTGGTTTTCGTGGGTTTTTTCCAGGATTTGGCGTAGTGTAAAAATCTGGTCTATGGTGGACTTGCCAGGACGAAAGCCACACTGATAAGGTCCAATCAGTGTTTTGGTATGCGGCTTCAATCTTTCACACAATACGCTCGAAAGAACCTTATATGCGATGGATATAAGACTGATACCTCTGTAGTTGGCGCAGATTGTCGGGTCTCCTTTCTTAAGTATAGGACAAAGCACACTGAGATTCCAATCGTCGGGCATGCTTTCCGCTAGCCATATTTTGCTGATGAGTTGATGCATGCACCTTATCAATTCACCGCCGCCGGTTTTAAACAATTCAGCAGCCAGGCCGTCAGCACCTGCGGCTTTGTTGTTTTTGAGTCGCTGGATAGCAACATTAACCTCGTCATGGCTAGGTGGTGGAATTTCCACTCCATCATCGTCGATTGGTGGTGTCAGACTGCATTCTCCAATGGCGGAATTGTTGGTATCGTCGCCTGCAAGCAGATTGGAAAAATGCTGTCTCCATAATCTCAATGCGCACTGCGTATCTGTTACCAGATCACCATTCTCATCTCTACAAGTGGATGCTCCGGGCTTGAAACCTTGGGTTAGACGCTTAACCTGCTGGTAGAATTTTCGAGCATCCTTCCTGCCCTGGTACACCTCAATTTTTTCTCGCTCACGCTTTTCCTGCTCTCTTTTTTTACGTCTGAAAAGGCATCTCTCTTCCTTCCTCTTATCGCGATAGTTTTCGTGCATGGCTCGCGTTGCAGCTGACTGCAGCGTCTTTTTATATGCGGCGTATTTTGCTGCTGTCGCGTCGCGACACTCCTGGTCATACCATTGGTTGCGAGGTTGCGGGCGCCGAAAACCAATGACTTCTTCAGCAGCAGTGCGCATGGAGTGGGATATATGCGCCCAAAGTCCGCCAGCGTCGTCGAGGCAAGAGTAAGGTTGGTTGAGCTTAACCGAGAGTTGAGCGGAGTAGGCCTCGGCGGTCCGTTGTGATAGCAGCTTATCGACATCAAGCTTTCGTTGCACACCTGTGCGTACATTCTTCGCATTGCACAATCGCATGCGGATCTTGGCTGCAACAAGATAATGGTCGGAGTCAATATTGACCCCCCGAAATGTGCGCACATCCAGTACACTTGAAGCGTGCCTTCCGTCGATCACAACATGATCAATTTGGTTTCGCGTTTTTTGATCCGGGGACAGCCAGGTTGCCTTTTGGATATCGAGGTGTTGGAATCTGGTGCTTCTAGCTACCATGTTTCGCGCCGCGGCGAAGTCGATCAGTCTTAGACCGTTATTCGAAGTGGTCTCGTGGAGACTGAACTGACCGACAGTGGAGCCAAAGATGCCTTCTTTTCCGACCTTCGCATTAAAATCGCCGAGAACTATTTTTACGTCGTGGGCCGGACGGCGATCATACACGTCCTCTAGGCTCGCGTAGAAGGTGTCCTTGACAGCATCGTCCTTTTCCTCCGTCGGGACATGTGCGCAAATAAGGCTGATGTGGAAGAATTTCGCCTTGATGCGGATTGTCGCCAGCCTTTCGTTCACAGGTGTGAACCGGGAAACAAGATGGCGTAGTTTCCGACTTACGACGAATCCGCATCCAAATTCGCGCTTCTCCGCATGGCAGCTGTAGTAGATATCGCAGTCTGCTCTCTTAGAGCAGCCTTGTCCTTTCCATCGCATCTCCTGGATGGCGGTGATGTCAGCCTTAATTTTTTCGAGGGCTTCCGCCAGTTGGACAGTGGCACCTTCCCTATAAAGGGTCCGGACATTCCAGGTGCATATCCGTAAATCATTATCCGTTTTTCGTTTGCGGTGGTCGTCAACGTAGTGGGGGTTCATATCCGAGGCTGATTTTGTTTTCATTGGGAAGTTATAATGTGGTTGGGACCCAAACCCTACGCACATTCCATTTTTAAGGTCTTGAAGAGACCCCTCAAGTTTATTGTCTAGAGGAGACATCGCCGCTCAAATTGGCCGCCAAAGTTTATCGGGCGATAGTTTTTGACGTTTCCAGGAGACACCACGCGGAGGTTTTGAGTCGACTTGAGACGATTTCGACATGGATAATGCTGGCCTCGCCAAGTTGAGGCAGTCAGACACGTTGCCATGTGAAGATCGCCCCCTTTTGTCCCCCAACCTGTTCAAGAAGTCTTTGCATATCCCTTTGATTTTCAGCAGTGTTTTTTTTCAATTCTTCTATGGTGGCTTTAAGTGCGTTCAAACTCGAAATCAAAGTGGCAACGTGGTCGGCTCCAATGCTAGTATGCGATGTCTGTTCGGTTTGACCCTCCATTATGGTCGAGTCCAAATCCTCTTCGCTATCGGTTTCTTCAGATGTGTTTCTGGCTTGCCCGCTCCTCAAATTGTAGCCACTGCTTTTTGGCATTTACAGTGCACAGTTTTGTGTTTTCTTTACAAATACAAATAAAAATTATTTCACAAAATTTCAATATACTTGCTTATCGTTTTCGACGTTGACGTTGCTTTTGTTTTTAACGGCACCGGCTGGAGCAACGTTTTTGACAGCAGTGATGGCAAAGTTGAATATAAGCAGAGGCTTCTGCTTCTAACAGCACCGGCTGGTGCGATGTTCGCTATCGACGAAAAACGTTGGCTTCTTTGAAATATTAGCAGAGGCTTCTGCTTCTAACGGCACCGGCTTGTGCGACGCTCGTTATCGATGGAAAACGTTGGCTACTTCGAAGTATAAGCAGAAGCTTCTGCTTCTAACGGCACCGGCGGGTGCAACGCTTCTTATCGACAAAAACGTTGGCGAATTTGAATACAAGCAGAGACTTCTGCTTCTAACGGCACCGGCTGGTGCGACGTTCGCTGTCGACGAAAACGTTGGCTACTTCGAAATATAAGCAGAGACTTCTGCTTCTAACTGCACCGACTGGTGCGACGCTTCTTATCGACAGCAACGTTGGCGAAGTTGAATACAAGCAGAGGCTTCTGCTTCTAACGGCACCAGCTGGTTCGACGTTTGCTATCGACGAAAACGTTGGCTGTTTCGAAGTACAAGCAGAGGCTTCTGCTTATAACCGCACCGGCTGGTGCGACGCTTCTTATTGACAGCAACGTTGGCGAAGTTGAATATAAGCAGAGGCTTCTGCTTCTAACGGCACCGGGTGGTGCGACGTTTGCTATCGACGAAAACGTTGGCTACTTCGAAATATTAGCAGAGGCTTCTGCTTCTAACGGCACCGGCTGGTGCGACGTTCGCTATCGACGAAAACGTTGGCTGCTTCGAAGTATAAGCAGAGGCTTCTGCTTCTAACGGCACCGGCTGGTGCGACGTTCGCTTTCGACGGCAACGTTGGCAAAATTGAATATAAGCAGAGGCTTCTGCTTCTAACGGAACCGGCTGTGTGACGATTTTGCAATTGATACTGTTGCTATGCTTTGCACGCGTAGCTTAAATCGACACACAAACTCGCGAAATTAACAACACCAACACCACATAAAATTTTCAAACTAATGTAATAATTCAGAAGAGGCTTTTATGTTTTGTAAATGTTTTGTTTTATTATTATTCTAAAGATGTTAAATTATACATAAATAAGCACTCTAGTGATATTAAACGTGTTTTTTGCTTGTCGTGTTTGTCGTTGAAAATTTGTGTTGTTGTGGTGCTGGTGCTGGTTAACTTCAAACTGCCTGAATATATCAAATAATGTTGTGGAGCAAGTCAATTGCACTCAATTGCAACTGCGTTTGAGTGGAATGCTGAAACTGTTGTTTGCCGTTGTTTCAGTGGCGTTTTTAACCAGTGACTTGTTCACTCTTTAACAGGCTAGGAAATAGGTTTAATTTATAATCTGTGATTTATTTAAATAACAATGTAGTTTCTCCAACATCGTACCTAGGCGCGAAGGGTCATCACTACATGTTGTGTGCTCAATATCTTTGTTCAATTTTATGGCGAGTTTACAATTCTTTTTCAATATAAATTTCAATTTCTTTAAATACCTTACGTCATTGAAAGATGTACATTCCCAAATGTGGAGGTGATCAGTCCCCTTATGAGATAAGTCATTGCCTTCAATGCGCTCTTGGTGGGTACCCATATTCTTCATTATACTCGCATTATCGTTTTTTCTTTCATCACTCGCATTATTATTTATTTTCTGTTTCGCCTTGCTCCTTGTTATTGCTAAAATCTCTTTCTCTCTACTTGTAGGAATCATATTTTTTAAAATTTCGCTATCATATTTTATTCTAGACAATGCATCAGCGTTTGTGTTTATTTTACCTTGTTTGTACACAATTTCGAAATCATAATCTGACAGGTCTACTCGAATTCTTGTCATTTTTGACGATGGGTTTCTGTGAGAAAATAACGATACCAAAGGTCTATGGGCAGTGACCACTATAAACTTTCTACCAAAAAGATATGGGTTGAAGAAATTTATGCCCCAGTGTATGGCTAACAATTCCTTTTCGATTATTGGTTTATTTATATCGTGCTTCTGTAGCGATTTATTTGCGTAAGATATCGGTAAATCGTGTCCAATTTCTCCTTGAGAGCGTACTGCACCTAAAGCAAAGTCGGATGCGTCCGTAGTTAGAATAAATGGTTTGTCAAAATTTGGATATTGAAGGACTGGTGGATGAATAAGTTTTTGTTTTAACTTGTTAAATGCTTTTTCGCATTCTTCTGACCATATAAAAGGTGTGCCTTTTTTCAAAAGTGAATTTAAACATTTCACTATGCTTGCATAATCCGGGACAAAACGCCTGTAATAGTTACAAAATGCAACAAATCTTCTTACTTCGTCTGCATTGTTTGGTTTAGGATATTTCAAAACTGCTTCGCACTTCGCAGGGTCTGTTCTTATGCCTTTATCGGTTATTAAATGTCCAAGATAAATCACTTCTGACTTGAGAAAATTACATTTATTTGCATTGAGTTTTAAATTATATTGCTGTAAACGGCCAAAGACTTTAATTAAGTTTTGGTTGTGGTATTTTAACGAGCATCCGAAAACGATTATATCGTCGACGTATAGAAAAGCTTCGGAGTTTAAGCCGGTTAGCGCAATCGTAAGCATTCTCTGAAAACTGTTGCATGAGATTTTGATACCAAAAGGCAAACGCTTGAATTGATAATGCCCATCTTGCGTTGAGAACGCGGTTAATGGTCTTGATTCTTGATCAAGCAGAATCTGGTGGAAAGAGCTGGTCATATCCAAAGTAGAAAAGTATTTAGCTCTCCCTAACATATCCAGTACATCCTCTAATCTCGTCAATGGGAATTTGTCATTGACTATTTTTTCGTTTAGCTTTCTGTAATCAACCACCAAACGCCAATTTTTGTTGTCATCATTGCTTTTTTTTGGTACCAGTAACAAAGGTGCGTTATAGGGACTGACAGAAGGTTCAATAATGTTACTATCTAATAATCCTTTGACTTGATTTTTTATTTCGTTATATTGAGAATGCGGTAACCTATAGTTTTTAATATATACCGGTGTTGCATCTTTTAGAGATATCTGTTGCGTATAAAAGTTATTTGTCGATATTTCTTCTCCTTCTAAGTGAAAAATGTATTGATATTTTCTGAATATTTCTTTAAGTTCTGTTTCAGACTGCATGCTCACGTTCAACGCGGTCATTAGCTTTTCAAATCTTTCGTCATTATTTCTTTTCGTTTCATTACTAATTGTTTTCAATATCGATTAATTGCTCAATTTTTCTGTTTTTGGACTTAAATCATTTATAATAATCTCTTCGTCATTTACGTTCAATACTTTGATGTGGCAAATGCCTTTTGATGGTGCTATGGAGTTGGCTAAAAATACTCCCTTAGTTATTTCTTGGTGCAATATAACACTGTCTTCTTTTAAGTTTAACTTAATAGGCAAAATTACTTCTGATCGAGGCGGTATTCTGTAAACCTCTTTTGATTGTGGTTTCGTAAACAAAGCAACGATACATTCGTCATTTTTTAAGTTGATTTGTACTGTATATGTTTCATAGTCAATCTTTCACATATAGTTCATCAAGAAATCTCTACCAATGATACCATCTGTTGTTATTGGAAAATCTTCATCTACAATGTGGAAATCGTTCATCGCTCTGTCCTTTCCAAGACGTTGTGATAACTTCGTTGTTCCTATAGTGTATAAATTTTCTTTCGCTATGCCGGTTAATCTGCATCTGTTTTCGTAATCTATATCAAGGTTGTTATTAATAATATTTTTACATATTGAGATATCTGCTCCTGTATCTATTAAAAATGTTCATTTATGTTTTGTTTGCTCACACGAAAGTGTGATATAATTTGTCAAGTTTTGAGATAATACATATATTTTCCTTTCTATAGTTGGCCTTCCGGAAGTTCTTGTCCTTCCGGGCCGCTCTCGTTTCCCTGTTCATGTATGACTCGTACCTGCCGGTTATTGTGCCAATTAGTGTAATTACCGTTGTTCTTGTTATCATTGTTATTTCGTCTGATGTTGTTATTTGGGAGTCTTGTATTATTCCCAACCAACCAAAATGCTTGAGAATAATATTATAACAAGCTTAGCAACATAAGCCTTAAGCTTGAAAAAAGCTTGAGAATCTATTGAAAAAGTATATCACAGTAATTGTAGAAAAATCAAAACGGAACCCTTGTGATAATATTACTCAAGCAAGATTGTCATAAGCTTGTTCTTGCAATTGTAAAATAAGCTTATAAAATAATATTATATCAATAAATGTATAGAAAAGCTTACTATCCTCAATAGTTTTATAAGCTTTTTCTCACAATTGTAAAATAAGCTTAAAAAAATGTTTTGTTTTTTTCGATAATTTTTTTAAGCTATTTCTTGCATCTGTAAAATTAAATTAATAATAATGTTTTATTAACATAGCATAGATTGTGTATGCATATGCACATACATAAATATACAGCTTCAACTGTGGATAGAGTTTCATCCAAAAAATATTCAAATTCAATAATAAATTCTATGTCCACAAAACAATATATTTTATTTGACAGAAAAAAAAAATGGTTAGAGATTCTATTGTATAAAACAACTGATTCTCAATCATACTCAATAAAGTATTGTTAAATATAAGTGTTTATTAAGCATACTTTAGAAACAGTTATGTATATCAAGCGTTTCTCAAACACGGTTGAGAATTCATTATGATTTATCTTTTTATCAAGCTTTTAACAAGCTATATTGAGAAATGCTTATGACCTAGTGTTTTTATTAAGCTTATTCTTAAGTACAATTGCCTTTCGCTTTTCAAATGGTCGGTTGGGTTGTTATTGCCTCGGTAATTGCTATTTCTGTAGTTGTTGTTGTAACCTCTGTAACTGTTGTTTCTGTAGTTGTTATAATTACTGCGGTAAACATTGTTTGATCCGTTCGAACCCATGTTACTGGTTCTGTTACCATTGTCTCGGTGTCGTGAGCCTTGATTCCAGGGTTGGTTGACTCGCCGGTTACCTTGTTCTTGTGTATTCCAATTTCTATTTATTCTCATAACGTTCCTAGGATGAACATTATTTGTGTTCTCAATATCTAACGCAAGGTTTATTGCTTCACTTAATTTTGTTGTGCTGCGAAAATCGTCGATTTAAGATCCTCATTGAGACCATTTTTGAACACTGTTAGTGCATAATTTTCATTCATTTGGGTTACCACGGCTTTCTGTTCCTTTGAAGCAGTTGCACCTAATTCACTTATCTGAAGTCTGTTCAATTCTGTCGTCAAGTTCATTATTTTGTCTTTATAAATAGAAACTGATAGGTTCCTTTGTACAAAATTTGATAATCGTGTGTGAATTTGCGCTGTAGTTAAATTGCTTCTATACGATTCGGCTAGTTTGTTTTTCAAATTATTGAAATCGTTTGCATCGTCTACAAAACTGTTGGACCTAGTTTTACGCTTTTAACGAACTCTACTAATAGTTTTTTAGATTCGTCATTGTATGTATTGTGTAGTATTTCCGTAATTTTCAGAAATGGTTCAAGTTCGTTGTAATGTCCGTTAAATATTGGTATTGCTTTTAAAGCAAGTTCTATGTTAAAGAATGCCATTTTATTCAAGTTATTGCAGACTTTTCTTTCACTATTTTCTAATTCTGTTTCAGATCCCGAACTTTCACTTCCTTGTCTTACTTTCAACAAATTATTCACTGCACTTGCTATTTGGTCAAATTTTTCTATGTCATCCTTGCTGGTAGAATTCTTTATTAGAGTTTCTCTAAGAGTTGCTAATTGTTTTTTTGTTTTTTCTATAAATGATAATGAATATCTTCTATTTGGAGCTTTACGTAATTTTGATAATATTTTCTGAGCTATTTCTAATTCCATTTATATAAAATTATTTATTTAAAATCATTTATTTGAATTATTTATGTAAACATTAATTTACAGACATTTACTACATATATACTTTAAATCGCATACTTCAAATTTGTTTTTGCCGATTCTAGTTTTACACTTTTCGCATCTTAAACAGTTATAATGAAAAACTATCGTTTTTATGTGACAAATATCTTATTTTACCTATGTCTACAATTTTTCTATCACATATGGTACAATATTTTTCAAATAGAATGCCGAAACATCCCTGATAAGGACAACCAGTAGCCCTTTCTGACATATTAATATTTTTTAAACCTTATTTGGATAGTATTTTTTTTGTTTTTTTTTTTAAACTTTTTTTTTATTTTTTTTATTTTACTAAACAGAATTATTTATGTTTCGTAGCATCTGTTTGCGTACGTAGATCTTATAATACCTATTTATAATATATAGTATTGTAGCAAACATAAAAATAATACTAATAATTCCTACAATAGTTAAAAATCCGTTGTTTTCACCGCTGTTATTGTTGTTTATGACCTCCTTGTTGCTGAACCAGCCCATCTTAGTCCCTTCTGTTCGGACCGTAGTTTTGCTTTTCTTCAGTTATCTGCTTTAATAAACGCTGCTTTTGGGCCAGGTCACTTACTAGTGGTAGAATGTTATAGATCTCTGCTACCCGTTGACGAGCTACGACTCGTTTACCACCTCGTTTCTTTGGTCTTCCGTTTGTATATTGCGTGGTATTGGTTTGGCCTTGTAGTTGTAGCTTTCGTCGCTGCTGCCTTTCTTTGTATACTTCAATACTAATGGGCTTTGGTCCCGCTGTCTTAGGTGTCGGAACGTATACATGCACCGGTTGTTCGCTTTTTGATAACGCTTGTGGCACGTACTCTTCAAATTTTCTGGCGTTCTCTACTGCCTTTTCAAACAGCGCGTTGAAATCTTCCTCTGTGGACATTAGTTTTGCAGGCTGGAAATGGTCTGAATGAAGGATTGTGAGACAGGAACTTTGCAAGATTGGCGTTGGATTGTAGTTGCAGGAGTTGAAGGTGGCAGGTTGGCAGGTCGCAGGATCGTAGGTCACAGGATCGCAGGTCGCAGGATCGCCATGAAGAGGTGTTTTGAATGAATAAAAGCAGGATCAATATTTATGTCCCTAAGGTGCCGATCTATATGGCAAAATCTAAAAATGGCTTTACGCCATACTTTGAAACTAAAAAAAGAGTTTCTTTTTGTCTAACCAAAAATTAACTAACTTTATTTAAATTATTCTCTGCTATATAAATCAAAAATACCAGTATTTTATCTTGCTGCTGCTTCCAAAACTCCTCCCATGTTTTCCAATGTAAGTAATAAAACTTTAGTTAACCAATAGATTGATCTATTGTGCAACATATTTTTGTTAAAGAGTTCTTTTCATTTCTTTCATTCACACTAGTTCTAATAATAATTATGCTGAGCTTGCAAAGTCAATGCAGCAACATTGTTTGCGTCAGACGCTATATAATACAAATCGTTGGACCCAGTGCCGTTATGAATGAAAGAAAATAAATAAAACGAAAATTAGTTTATCAATTGCAATTCTTTAAATTGTGCCGAATTTCAATTATACCGTAAGCTTGTTGTGCTGTGCCACTACACGGTGTCTTATTAATTGCCAACTTGTGCAGAAACATGTAGTTTCCTTCCTTGTGCAGAAACATGTAGTTCAAGTTATTCAGACTATTAGGTTTAAGTTCACATTTTTGATCATCATTACTACTTACACCTAAGGAACGAATATTCTTCCAAAGAATTTTAGAAGGAAGAGCACAATTTAGTTTTTTAAAGAAAAACCTTTTTTAGACAATCTAATAATGGACACAGCATTATTGCGTGCGCGTTTGTATGTATCCCAGTTTTCATTAGTAGGGTGCCTTTTCCATTTAACATAAAGTTTGTTTCTTTTATTAATGGCGACTTTGACATGTGACGTATACCATGAACATATGTAAGTTATTACCAACAATAGACTCACGAATAGGAACAAAGTTAAGCTTTTAATAAAAGAAGCAGCGCCATTACTGAACCCAAAAAAAAATTTCAGTTTCCAAACAAAAAGATAATGATTAACACTGTCAAAAGCTTTTGAAAAATCAAGAAGACAAAAGAGTGTGATATTACAAGCGTCATAATTTATGCGAATATCGTCTTAGATCTTAAGCATGGCTGTAGCGCAACTTCGTCCTGATCGAAAACTAGATTGATACGGTGAAAGCAGTTTATGAGACTCTAAGTATTCATTAATTTGTTAACACATCAAGGATTCACAGATTTTAGAGAACAAGCAAACAAAGCAACAAAGAAAATAAACAAAACGAAAATTAGTTTATCAATTGCAATTCTTTAAATTGTGCCAAATTTCAATTATACCGTAAGCTTGTTGTGCTGTGCCACTACACGGTGTCTTATTAATTGCCAACTTGTGCAGAAACATGTAGTTCCATTTAAATATCCTATTAAGCTACATCCTACAATTTTACATTTAACAGAAACAGGGTCAAAACGTCTTAAGTCAAATATATATCTTGTCATGTCTTTAAACGCAACAAGAATTTTGTGCTCCGAGTGAGAGTCCAATTTACTGTAAACCAGCTCAGAGTAAGTTATTATAGGTAAAATAAGTTTTACAACAAGTCTTTTTTCATGTTAACCGTAGCGTATAATATATTTTTTTATTTATTATTCACATGGTAATTTTTAACTTCATTTTTCACTTGGTCAAATTTTTACCTTGTCAACTATTTATAAATGATTGCCATTAAGACTAATAGTCGGAATCTAGTTGAAGTCAAGTTTATCCATAGATAAAGAAAGAATAAACGACTTATTGGCATTCAGGCAGAGATCACCACCTAGAAATAGCACTCAAGTTTTCATTAAGTCTACAGCATAAATCCTCAAGTTTTCCAATCCGGTTAGAAGAATATAATTGAATGTCGTCGGCATATGCGTGCATCGTTATATCATTACAAGTGGTATAAATGTCATTAATGAATAAACTAAATAGCAGAGTTCCAAGAATAGATCCTTAAGGAACACCTGTTTTAATTTCTGAATAGTCAGACAGTGCATTGCCAATTTTAATTCTTTGCATCCTTCCTTTGAGATAGCTTTCAATAAAAGAAGCAGCGCCATTACTGAACCCAAAAAAAATTTCAGTTTCCTAACAAAAAGATAATGATTAACACTGTCAAAAGCTTTTGAAAAATCAAGAAGACAAAAGAGTGTGATATTACAAGCGTCATAATTTATGTGAATATCGTCTTAGATCTTAGGCATGGCTGTAGCGCAACTTCGTCCTGATCGAAAACTAGATTGATACGGTGAAAGCAGTTTATGAGACTCTAAGTATTCATTAATTTGTTAACACATCAATGATTCACAGATTTTAGAGAACAAGCACAGAATACTAATGGGTCTAAAATCTTGCATAGATGAAGTATTACTGACTTTAGCAATTGGAATTATTGTAACAAGCTTCCAAGAGTTGGGAAAACATGAAAAAGTGATTGATTACATAAGTGAGGGGTCTAATGATAAACGGCAATATAATTTTGATTACATGCAAAGTCCATCATTACCAATGGCGTTTGACTTTATTTTAGTAATAGACACTATGACATCATTTTCATAAACATTACAGAAAGAAAACTGATCATTACCTGGGGGTTATAAGTGCTACGGACATTTCCATTACGGAAAGTTATTCAGACTTTTAGGTTTAATTTCACATTTTTGATCATCATTACTACTTACACCTAAGGAACGAATATTCTTCCAAAGAATTTTAGAAGGAAGAGCACAATTTAGTTTTTTAAAGAAAAACCTTTTTTAAACAATCTAATAATGGACATAGCATTATTGCGTGCACGTTTGTATGTATCCCAGTTTTCATTAGTAGGGTGCCTTTTCCATTTAACATAAAGTTTGTTTCTTTTATTTATCTAGGAACAAAGTTAAGTTATCAAAAGCATGTTTTACATGTGAAACAAGAACATTTAACTTATCATCAACAGATTGGCTTAACCAACAGATACTAGACAAATAGTACAAACAGATACCATACAACCGAGTGTAATCAATGGAAATCAAGCTGCAAAATTTCTTCCTTCAACTTTGAAATCGGGCGCTCTTCCACGGCGATGAGTGCTGCGCTATATGAAAATAAGCTGCCACTCTCTACTTTCGGCGTGTGTTCACCTCTATTACGATGGGCTAGCTTTTGGAGCAATTGCTTACGCATAATAAAGGCGATATTTTTATTTTATTTGCGAAGGGGGAATCTTCAAAAGGCGCCATCCGTGCAGGTGGGAGTGTGCGATTCCTACGCACTAAAACTTAACCTCCGCATTGAATCTTGGACCCAGGGTGAATTCCGTGCAACCGCCGTAAGGCATAACTTCGCGGGATGGGGGAACAGCACTAAGCTGAAAACTGAAGAACTAATTTTGTCTGTCGGATGACTGTCAAGTTAAGAGCCTAAATTTTCTACTTAACTTGATGTCGACTCTGGGTCAGGGAGAATCCTAAACATCGAATATAGTTTCCTATCTCACGCTGAACTATTGTGCAAACGCTCGACTCTTCGAAGTTCGTCGATTATGCGTTTGGACAAAAAGCTCACCACTGACCAGTTAGAGCTTCCTGCGCAGTTGTGGTGACAAGATTTATGGCATCTGTCGTTGAGTGTAGTTTCCGAAAGCCAAACTGGCGATTGGATAGCCCTCCCGCTATTTGAATCTCGTCTTTTGAATCGAGTTTAACGCACGGTTAGGAATACCATCTGGCCCTAGTGCCTTTTCGTTCTTCACAGATTTGGCAATTGTCACCACCTCGACAGTGCTTACCATTATTATTTGATTGAGATCTTCGTCTGCATCGTGGGGCAAAATCACTGGTTATGGCGGGATGAGAGTCCTTACTACGTTACCAAGCTGGTGTGGGTCCATAGGAGTGGACTGTCTAAGCCCCTTCAGCTTGCTAGCTTGTAGGCGGTTCCCCATGGGCTAGCTTCTGCCTCATCACATAGCTGCAGAAAGCTTTCGAGCTTGCTATTAATAGCTTTTAGCTACCTCTTGAGCGGTAGTATCTTCTTCTAGCTTCTGGGGACGATTTCTGGGGACCACCAGTAAACTGAGCTGCGCTGTTGTTTGCTTTCTCTTCTAAGGACCATGGAAGCGTCGCGAGCTCTCCTGACTTGGTCAGTAGTTTGTCTTGCCATATCGGTTGCTGTGCCGGTGAGGTGTATGTCGGCCATAACAACTCTGAAGACGTCTTCGTTTAGCGAATCTGTTTTATAAGCTGATCTGTTTTCGCTACTATTCTTTCGGCTCCGATTCTAGGTGATGTTGGCTACAATATTTGCTGGGTTGCGTGAGATGTGGAACATATATTTTGATAGCACACTATCAGCATGTGCTTATTGCATATGTTTAAGGCAACGTGACGAGCAACAATCAATCTTTAATGTTTCGGGTTTGTTTATTTTTATTTATATTAAGTTAATATCAGTGAAACAAGTGCAGTGTTTTATATCGAAATTAATTAAGTGCAGAATTTTCAATATGAAGTGCAGACTCACCGCGGACCATGCCAGTTGTCAACCATTCGTGGACAGCCTGCACAGCCCGTGACAGCAGCGATCCAGACCCGAGGAGCACAGACGTCTATAACAACGGACGAGACGTAGAAAGCAGAGAAGTCAGCCACGCGGCAGTAACAGCAGCAGCAGCAGCAACAGCGAAAAAAAAACAGTATCACAAGACACTTAAATGTATGTGAGTTTGTATTTAAGGTAATTGCAAAGATTTTTTAAAAAGGAAAAACTAGTTGATATACGACGAAATCAGTGCTGAAAAGACGCGGCACATCTTTATCTGCTAAACCGACGGCTCAATGCACTTTCTCGGCACTTTTGTGTTATGAATTTAAAACAAAATCACTGAAAAAAAACAAATTCCAACCAGTTAACGTCACAGTTGACTTTTATGATAGATGTCTTAGAAAAATGGGTGTCACCCACTCATGGACACTCCCACCTCCCATATAACCCAAAAATCTAAAAGTCCATAAATAAGCTTATGTTTTACCTAGAGGTATAAAATTTGGTTCATAAGTTTTTTATAACAAAGCAAAGATATTTTTGAGAAATAGGTGTCATCCGCCCACGGACACGCCCACCTCCCATACAATGCAAAAAACTCAATAAATAATGTTATGTTTGTCTTACAGAGATACAATTTGGTACGTATTTATTATACAAAAAAACGGAGTTGTTTTTGAAAAATGCGCGTCATCCGGACACGCCTACCACCGGTACAAGCCAAAAAATTTAAAACTTCATAAATAAACTTATGTTTATCTCTTATGTTAATCTCTACAGAGATTTAATTTGGTATTTATGTATTTTATACCAAAACTACGTGTTCAAAAATTGGGCGTTATCCGTTCACGAACACGCCTACCTCTCATACAACCCACAATAGCGAAAACCTTATAGTAAAGGCATTAACATGTGAGCTACAGAAATAAAACTGGGTATATATAAATTGTTCATTAAAATTGAAATACAAATAAAATATTGGCTTCATCCGCCCACGGACACGCCCATTTTAAATAACATTATTGTATTTTGAAAAAGTAGGTTTAGTCGGTTTAGGTAGGTTTAGTAGGTTTATAGTCGAGTGAGACCGACTTTAAACTTTCTTTACTTGTTTTTAATTAAATACATTTGTTAATATACTCTTTTTAATTTTTTCTTCACACTAAATTGAGTTAAATAATGTTTATAAATATAAAATATGTATTAAATGGCAATCCCAAACGTGATTGCATTATCATACTTTTTTTCTTAATTGTATAACTCACAGCATTTGGCGAAAACTACTAACAATGCATCTTATCAGCAGGCTAATCCCAGAAAACTTTTTCTTTTTCTATCAGAGATCACGGCAAGTAACACACTTCTGAGCAATAATAGACAAAAGAAAAAATCAAAAATTTTTCTTAACACCACTTGCCATTTCTGTTGCTAAAACATTATTCTAATGGGAAAATTTATAATTTCAATCAAAAAGAATCAAAACTAACTAACTATAACTGAACTATCAAAAAGAATTCTAAACTAGTAACTCCTCTCAAAAATTAAATGATTTCCCCAATATAATTAAATATAAAGAAAACCGCATCATCTCCCCGTTATTTTTGCTTTCATTTCCAAGATTGGCAAAAGTCAGCTCCCGTAGCTTGGTCGCAGTTTGGTCGCACAGTTACGGTTTGATACACTTAAAGTCTACCAAAATTGAGACGTTAAGAAACAAAACATCAAGAATACCAACAAATTAGAAAACAGAAAATTATTAACAACTGTGCCTTCTATGAATTTGTATAAACATTATTTCTTATTTACATACATTTCTTCCTTGCACAAACATTATTATTTCATCCCTAATACAATGTTTACACTAAGGCCTTCTATGAATTTGTCTAAACATTATTTCTTATTTACATACATTTCTTCCTTGCACAAACATTATTATTTCATCCCTAATACAATGTTCACACTAAGGCCGAAAAGCCGCTTTTCGGACAATAATGTCTTTTCAGCTGAAAAGCTACATACACGCAGAGAAAAAAAACGTTTATCGCCAGTTTGCTGAAAATGAACTTATTTGTCATGCTTCAAATCATTGTTTGTAAACGTTTGAACAGTTGGCATAATAATGGTTAGTTGCGGAAACACGTTATTTAGTTGAAAGAAATTAATTTTGTTTGTCATAAACGGCAGTGATTTTTAAATTGCAGCAACCGAAAAATTTATTTTTTCCAACTGAAAACTTTGTTTGCAGGAAAAGAAGTTAATTTGTTATAAGCGAGTAGTTCTCAACTGACAAAAAAAGTTGCTTGATTTCGGTGATGAAAAGCGTTTAATATTTGCCATCAACGAAAAGGAAGTATTTTAAGAGTGTGAAGAAACAGACACACAACTGTGAATCACAAGCGCAGTCACACAACTCCTACACAGCTCGCTTTCGTTGATGACAAACGTAAAATATTTGCCATAAACATAGAAACAAGAATGTGTTACAGTTTAAGTAAGCGCAGCCACGCAAATGTCATCTCGCTTGTACCTTTGCACTTTGTCTTAACAAAAATTTTAGTTGTTGTTTTTATAATAATAGTCAGTTGCGGGAAACGCGTTATTTAATTGCAAGAAATTAATTTCGATTAACGTAAGTTGTTTTTAAATTTCGGCAACCGACAAATTTGTTTTGTTCAACTGAAAACTTCATTTGTAGAAAAAAGATCCATTTCTTATGACATAAACATTTGTAATCTAAAAAAATTCATTCTACACAATATCTCAAAATAGCTCAATGGATGCATGCTAGACTGGCACGCGGGAGACGTGGGTTTGATTCTTGGCTGTGTAAGTATCGAAAATTTTAATTTAATTATTGAAATTGTAATTCTGTTTCATTAACTGCTTGGTCAAAAGGAACCGTCAAAATAAGAATAATAAAAATAAATAATAAAAAACATTAATAAAAAAAAAATAATTGGTGTTTCTGTTAGGAATTGAACCCAGGTCACTCAAGTTCCTAGATTCGAACGTCAGCACGCTCGGCTAAACTTGAACTTCCAAAACAATGATAAAATTTCATTAAGTTCGATGTTTTTTCGTTTCAAGTAAGAATATTTTTAAGTTGATGACAACTGAATACTCGTTTGCAGCAAATACAGTTCGCAAACGAAGTATAGTTGGTGAATTTTTCAGTTACGATAAACGAAAAATTTCTTTGCGTGTAATATTCAGCTTTTCGCCATACAAGAACTGTCAAATGAAAAGCTGGTTTTCGTTGGCTTTTCAGCGAAAAGCAATGAAAAGTTAGAAAACAACCCTGATTCTGAAGTCTTTTCGTTGAAGTTGAGTAAAATCTATTACAAAAATATAAGTTGTCATTGTTATTTGAAGTTTTGTGTGTCTGTTTTTATTTACATATTTATTTACATATTGGAATCCCAATTTAATCATCTTGTTGAAATTGACAAGAAGAATGCAAAGTGTGTGTAAAGTGAAGTGAGCTGCCTGAGGCAATATATCTAGTGCTGTAGGAGGAGAAAACTAAGGAGTTTTTTGAAGAATACGCATATAAATGCGGAAGTGGCCAAAATTTCAGCTATATGCAACAATTGCAAGAGAACGCAGTAATAAGAAACATATGACTATATGTCAAATGAAAAGCATCTTTCCCAGTGTGAACACCTGCTTCTGAAAAGTTGCTTTTCAGCTGAAAAGCAGCTTTTCTGCCAAAAGCATAGTACTCTGTTCGGCTTCACGTGAAATTCCACTCAAATCTACATACAAAAAATGACAGCTGTGAAACAAGCGTGAACATTTCACAACTTTTTCGTCATCTTTCCGTTTTTCACTGCAATTTAATTGAACCAACCATTTATTTTGCCGTGAAAAGGACAGTTGTCATTTCATTTAAGAAAAAAGTGCAAGCAAAAGAACAATGTTTCTAATTGAAATTATATTTTTGTACTACTTCTAAAGTTTTACAATTCATAATTGCATTTGTTGGAAATTGTGAATACGGATGTACTTTTCGGCGGTGTAAGCGGTCGCAAAACTTCGCAGCTTACAGATTTTCATAATCTAATAACTTGTCCTGCTTAACAACAAAGCAGATCATCCATATGCATAGTCGTATAAATAATGTTTTTGTATTCATATAATCACAAATTTTCTGATTTTCCTCTAATAAATTCTGGACATAACGTGTGCCAATAAAGTAGCTAGATATTTTTGAATCATTTGTAAAAACCACGATTTTTTTTTATTTTTAGAAATTAATAATTTATTTTATTAGAGTATTCACTGTACATAGTAAGTTACATTTTTGTAAAGATTTAAAGCACCGTGATCTTCAATTTTACGTAACTTCGATTTTAATCCTTGAATCATAGTTTGGACGACCTCCATATCAATTTTCTTGACAAAGTTCTTTATTCTTGCTTTGAGCTGTGCTTTGAATGTAGCTTCCCAGCCGTGTTTGTATACTTCCTGACATAAATGACTTCAGAAGTCTTCGATCGGTCTTGCCTTAGGAATGATTGGTGGATTTGCGTACTTTGGAACAGAACTAATTTTTCTGCCCTTCAGTCAGTCCTAAGTCTTAGAAGCATAAGGGCTGCTGGCAAGATCGGGCCAAAATATTATGTTGTCATGAGCATGATTTCTTTTAATAAATTTTTAAACTTTGGTAAGGTAATGAGTAATGTACGTATCAGATTTTATGGCAGGAGCTTTTGAATCTTGAATGTGAAGTTGTTACACTCTTTTTACAGATATGGCTGCCCAAAATAAGATTTTTGGCTCAAATTTACCTTTAGAAGCAAATATAATATTGTCAGGAGCATTTTCAATACTGTCTGTGGAAAATCCAACATTCTGTTCTCCGTTATTCCATGCAAAGGAAAAATACTTTTCATCATCAAGAATTATTTCAACATTGTTTGTCAAATATTTTCGATGAAGAATTCTGCACATTTTTGGGATTTCCTCAAGCTGCTTCTCACTTTATCGTGGAACTGTTACTCGCTTGTGATATTTAATGCCAAAAGTTCACAATTTTTAACGGACTTTCCTTGTAAATACCAAATTTTCTGCCTAATTTCCGATTCGATGCATCAATTTTGTTTACTGCAACTTTTTTTTAATTTCTTAAGCTGGGTTTTATTTAATTTTTTTGGACGACCTGTCTTCTTTACACCTACAGCTGGTTTATCAATTTTGTATCGTTTAAAATTTAATAAAGTGTGCATCGAGCCACATTTTCATGAAGAAAGTGTTTCAAAACATTACATTGTCCAAGCATTTTAAAAACACGTTGTCCCAAATAGTTCTGCTCTGCCACCTTCATGACGAATTTGAAACTAAAACCTGTTTTATAATTACTACGCAATGCAAGCTATATGCCACACAAGTTTTTTTTTCACGATTTTAAAAATCGTGCCTGCTTAAATTGTATGTTAATTTGAATTTTGTCTATCTACTTTATTGACACACGTTAGTATTACTTCACTCTTAACTATTTGTTGAAATTGACTATCAAAATGACTTTAAGTTTTTGTTGAATTTTATGTTGTTGTCTAAAATTACAATCTGTTGGTTTCAATAAATGAAAATAAAACAAAGGTATGCAAAGTTCAAATATACACCAAAAAATCTTTAAATTACTGCACAGAAATGTGTAATGTTGAACTCAAAATGTGTAAAAGTTTAAGATCTTACAAAAATGTTTATTTAAAAAAAAACAATGTACAAAACTACACAAAAATTTGTAATGGTGAACCTTCAATGTTTAAAAATTTGAATAAAGTGCTTTTGAAATTTATAATTGATCATGATTCAATGACTAAAAAATCAAACAAGATCAGCATTTCTTTGTCATAATGGCATTTATTGTTTACTATTACATCTCCAGATTTCTATATATCTGTTGGATTTGAGTATTTTTTATATATATTAAAATTTTTTAGATAAAACAACTTAAATTCATACTACCAATTCAAAAAAACATATAAATGCTCGTTACTACCAATCGTCGGGAACGCTTTTCTAAGTGAGACAATCTAAATTTACACATGGTTATTTTATACATTTTTGTTGAAATTTATAGGACAGTTTCAACTTTTATCGTTGCCGACGATTATCGTCATAAAATTCAACAGAAAGTAGTTTCTATCGATACGATTTCGAAACTAGTTCCTGGCGTGTTTTTATTGTAAGTTTTTCTCTTGTATGTTTTGTTTGTTTATTAATTTTGCATTTTTTGCAATTATTAATGCATTTCTTTATCATTTTATTCATATTCTTTCTATCTTGTTTTATTGTTCTATTGTATTTTTCAATTCTGCTTTTCTGTTTTTCTACTTAAATTACTTTTTCTGGTTCTCTGTATATATTAATACCTTCAAATTTTCTTTATCTCTTTTCAAACTCTTATAAATCTTTTTAAATTTTTCCTTACTACTGTTTTAAATATTTCATCACTCAAATTGAGCGCTAATTCTTGTATTCCTAACTTATGCATTTTGAACCACCTCTGTCCCAGCCCCAAAAATGATAAAAAAAAACACACACCTTCCGAATATAAGCATTTTAGCCTTTGTACCCTCGTACTTTTTGCAAAAAAAAAATGTCAAAGTTTGCAATATTCAAATGCTGATGTCTCGATAATTAATTGATATTTCGATGTGCACCTTGCGTCAATAATTTGCAACTTTGCTCCTCTTATTTGCACCATTGAGAAAAGTGCGAAAAATACATCGTATTTTTCTGAAAATGCAAAAAACATGTTTTAATTCGATAGCTCGTTCTGCGCATGCGTCGTATCAGTGACACGTGCGCGCCGCGCATTCCACTAGGGACTTTGTTGTGATGGGGCTTATCTATTTATAGTTTATAATACTATCTCTGTTTTTAAGTATTGATAAAAAAGTATAGACTATAATAGTATTAATCATATGATAAAAAAAAATATTGTGACTTTGTTATAAAATATTGAATTACGCAAAACAAATTTTTTTTATTATTTATTTATTTATTAGAAACGTTAATATAAACTATAAAAATTAATATTAACAATATTAAAAGCTATGGCGACTTTGGCCTTAAGCTTATGGCGTTTTCGTTTCTACCAAAAAATGTTGCCTTTTCATTGCCCTTGCCTTTTTTCGTGTTCGATTCTAAAATAAGTGCAAACGGGTGAGTAAATTCTGTGTTCGTTTCTTAAAATGTCACACTCACAGAGGGCAAAAAAGGCGCATTTTCTGCCTTGCAAACTTTCTCAGGGTAGATGATTGCCCTGCATATCAGCTGTTTTTAAAACGATAATATTATGACATGCGTGCGTTAGACAAGGATGGTTATATTCGTTTATTTAAGTTGACATTTTTCGAGTAGGCAAAAACATGCACTTTACAGGGTTGCGGGCAACATTGAAAACATTTTGCACTGCGACAGGGCAACATTTTTTGGTAGAAACGAAAACGCCATTAAATTTATAATTAAACCATCATACATGTGTTTATATTACAATATATAATCTTAAAAAAATCGTACGGAATAAGGAATAATAGAAATAATTTAAATGACTATAATACGTTAGCATAATACGTTTTGAATATTTTTGTACATAATTTCGATAAGTGTATAATGTTTACTTTATTATAATGAATGAATTTTATAACAAATGGTAAAGACTTGTTTGTTTTAAGTATTTAATGAGGTTAACAATGTCGGCTGGGGAGGGATTTGAAATAGTTTCTATAGGATTGGTGTTACGGTATATCTGCCTTCTTATGTTGTCAAAGTGTGGGCAGTCTGAAAGAAAGTGTTGGATGGTTTTGATCTCGTTACTATTGCAAAATGAACATAAGTTGGAAATGTTTTTATTTATATAATGTTCGTGAGTTAGTTTGTAGTGTCCTAATCTAATGCGTTCAGTGGCGTAGCTAGGGTTGGTCGCACCCGGGGCGGAAACTAAATTGTGCACCCTTTAAGAAGATTTTTTTTATACAATAAGTCGATGAATCTTACTACATATTTTCGAATCAACCTCTAAAAAAATGACATATTTTAGAAGAGATTAAAAAAACAAAACTATGCTATCCATGAATATTTGATAAAAAAAGTAAGAATCTAAAATTTTCAGAAACTTAAAGAATTTTTTCTGAATTGTTCCAATCTTTTTGCTCCGGGCTTATAAGTTGTGAGAGACAAATGTACTAAGAGTACACCACACAATATCAGTTTAAATATAAAAACTCTAGTTAGTTGAATATAGAAAACTTTGAAAAAATTACGAAAAATTTTGCATAATTGAAGAAAAAATAGGACCTGCAAAACGTTAACAAATTTTTCCTAGTGACCCTGAATAACTATTAATATAATTATTTTTTTTTCGAAATCAACCCCCATTTTATATATAAAATTTAAATGAAATATTAAAATTCATTTATAAACATTTTTCATAATTTTTATCAATTTCTTTATAGTACACTGAGGAAAAAATGTGTTAAAATTAAATGAAAGTGTGTTCATATCTAACGAATTTGTTTTTGAAATAGAGCTTGAAATAAATTCAAAAAAAATTAAACAGAGCTGTTTTTAAAGTTAAATTCAAAACAAAAGTTTTTGTTTTTAAAACAATGTTTTTTCTATGAAAACCAAATTTAAAACAAACATTTTAAAATTAAAAACTCATGTTTTAAAGCATATTTTTTTCGATGCCATTTTATTAACTTTTCCGAGTTTTAGCACCAGATTCACAACCAAATACCCCCGGGACCTTCCGAATACCAAATGTAAACTTAATTCGATGAAGTTTGCATTTGAAATATTTTAATATTTAATTTATTAGTTTTTATTTTATCATATGTTCGATATTTGTCAAACCAATTCAAAAAATTCAAAAATTGTCATTGAATTCAAATGTTTGTTTGTTTTTTCAAAAAAATAATAAGAGAAAAATAAAAAAAGAAAGGAGTTTATAGGTAGGTGAAAATTAAACACACTTGTTTTAAATATTGTTTTGTAGAAAAACAAAGGCGTTAAATTTCTATTTTAATAATTTTTGTTTAATTTTTAAGTATGTTTTTTTTTCTCAGTGTATCTATATTAATCTCCGCTTGGACTTTTATAGACAAGATTGAGGTCTGTAACATTTGACTGCTTTATAAATATCACCATAAATACCACCATAAATATCTTAGTATCACAATATTACAGTGATACCAAATTGATATCAGAAATTTTTTTTCATTCTCATTATCTACATAACTCCCAAAGCAAACTTGCCCAGGTTGAACAAGGTCAAGACTCATGAATGGCTCAAAAAGATCTGACAATTCCAAGAAATCTGGTGTTTCTTCACATTCGTTGATTGAGAACAAAATTTAATTTTAATTATTAGAATAATTTTTAAGGAACTATGCATCATATCTTCTATTAAAAACTGTATTTTTGTTAGTTTTTGTTGGTTGATTTTTGAACAGAACAATAATTATTTTAGCAAAATAATGGAGTCGGAAAATCATCTTAGAGTTTTTAATGGACATCTTTAAAACAAAATAAAAAAAAAAAACGTTAGAAGGCCATGAAAACTTAATGAATTTAAATCAATTTAATTTTTTAGAAATTATTTTAAGCAAGTTAAAAGTTTATAAATGATTTTTAAACTAGTAGTTTTATGTAACAGTATACCCAAACCATATTACTATTCAAAATTATGTTCTAGCAGGTTAAAAGCTGTAAGTGAGGTTTGTTTCATAAAGTATATTTTTTTTTTTTAAATTTATGACATGAACATGTTTTTCTGAAAAATTCCGGAGAAATGTATTGTTTACAAAACAACTGACGCCTCCATTCATTATACTCTGAAAATCATGCAGGTTTTCGAAACTTAATGGTTTTAGAAATGTCTACTCTGCTAGCAAGTTTGAACACTTCTTAACCTGACTATAAGATGTAAAAAAGTGCTGTTTTATAAAACTTAATGAAATATAAAAAAAGGGTTTTTACATTTTTAATTTTGTACTCCATCTTAATATCAAGAAAATTTTAATATAATTTGTTTGGAAATTGCACCCCTAACCAATGAAAAATTACATATGGAATTGACTTGGGTTTTAGTGTGAGCGTTAATATTGAACAAAATTTAATATAAAGTTTAAGTTTGTTTCAATAAAAACGAAGTCGTGGTGATGGTAAAAAATATTTTCTTTCACTTTTGCACCCTCTTGATATTCAAATATAAAACCGAAGTCATTGAGGTGTGTTCTTTTTATTAAAAAAATCAAAAATTATGTGGTAAAAAGTTCTTTTGCCAAATTTTACACCCCATTTTGGCGTGTACCCGGGGCGGACCGCCCCCCCCGCCCCCCCCTTGCTACGCTACTGAATGCGTTCAAGTTTGATTAGATCGAGTCTGTTAAATAAGGTAGTATGGTCAAAGTTGAGAAAGTCATATATATGTTCATTTTGTTGGTATTGATAGTTTGATACCATTGAGATGTCTGGGTCCAGTCTGGTAGTTGGTTTATTTTAAAGAAATTTTTCAGATATTTCACTATGTCCTTTTGATTGTAGTTAGGTGTTAGAGTGAGTGGTGCCTTAGATGCATGTTTGCTGCTTTATCAGCGAATTCATTGCCTGGGATTTGTGAGTGTCCAGGAACCCAGATTATAATTATTTTTGGAAAGTTATTTATTAAAATACTTCTAATAAGGTTTGGATAGTAGTTTAGGTTATCATAATTTGATATTGCTTCTATAGCTGATAAGGAGTCTGTACATATAGCGAATTTACTTCTTTTTCCTTTAATGAAACACATGGCTTCTAGAATAGCAATAATTTCAGCTGAATAAACTGAGCTATAATGAGGTAGGAGGGACATTTTTAGAATAGAGTTTGTGGTTGTGATGCTGTATGAGGTAGTGTGGTCGGTTTTGGATCCGACCGTGTATATGAAATTGAAGTTATGGAATTGATCTTGAATTTCTAGGAATCTTTGTCGGAGTACAGCATGAGGCCTAGAAGATTTTAATGTGCTATGAAGAGATGTTATTATTGAGTCATTTTTAAAGCTCCATGGAGGCGAGGTTGCAGTAGTAAGCTTTATAGGACAAAATGGTATATTTAGTTTTGTGCAAAGAGTAATGGCTCTATATAATGCTGATTTTATTTTTGGGGACTTTTTGGATTGTGAGACTTTATCGATTATGTAATGTAAGGCTGAATCTTTACTTTTTAAAAATGTTATAGATAGTTTTGACAAATTCAGGTCTCTTCTAGTTTCTATGGGTTTTACATTTGATTCGTATAATAAATTTTTGATTGGGGTGCTCTTAAATGCACCGAGTGCTATTCTGATAGCTAAATGGTAAACAGTTCTTAATTTATTTAATATTGTTTTGAGAGCGTACCCAAAGAGATATATACCATAGTCTATTTTGGACATAATCATCGAGTAAACAATGCTTATTAGGGTGAGGGTGTTACAATTGAATCTTTTGCTTGCCAGGTATTTTATAATATTTAAACGTTTAAAAAGAGATTTTGTGAGATTTTCTAGGTGGGAGCTCCATGTATATCTCTGGTTAAAATGAATTCCGAGTACTTTTAAATTGTTGACCTTTGTTATAGTGAAGTTATTGGATATAATGTTGAAAGAACATTTTTTTTGCGGCAAATGTGTAAGTGCTTACACTTTGGCATAGAAAGATTTGCGCCTGAAAATTAACACCATTTAAGAATGTCGGTTATTAAATCATTAGCATCTAAGTTGCAAGTTGTTTTGGAATTCAATGTTTTTATAATTACAAAATCATCCGCATATGCGCAGAATTGATATTGCTTATGTATTGAAATAGTGTCGCATAGCTTATTGTACGCAATTAGGAAAAGGATAACCGATAACGGCGATCCTTGAGGTATGCCATTGTGCAGGGCTTGTGTATTTGAGACGGAGCCACTAATCCGCACACTTAATTTCTTATTAGATAGGAATCTGAGAACGTAGTTTACCATGTTTGTTCCAAGTTTCCACTTTATAAGTTCGTTAATGACTGTGTGTATGCCGACTTTGTCAAAGGCTTTGGCAAAGTCTAGCGATATCATAGATATATGTTTTTTTGCTGATAAGGCTTTAGTTATCAGATAGTCTAGTGTTACTAGAGAGTCCGATACTGTTTTACCTCTTTGGAATCCGATTTGGCGGCTGTTTATGAGTTTGTTAGCTGAGACTAACCACCACAGCGTGTTGGCAATTATCTTATCGAGAACTTTAGAACTACAGGGGTTTAGTGATATTGGACTGTAGGATGTTATTAAAGTTTTGTCAGAGTTGGGTTTAAGTATGGGTATGATTAGGCTTGTTTTGTATTCTTGAGTTATGTAGTTTTTGAAGATGGTATTGTATAAGTTCAAAAGTCTGTTTTTTGTGGAATCTGTTAGGTTTTTTAGTAAAGGGTAGGATATGCGGTCTGCTCCGGGAGTTTTACCTTTTAGTTTGATTAAAGCAATATTCAATTCCATAAGGCTTATGTTTTTTTCTATTACTAAAGCGCTTGCGCATGGAGTGCAGTTAAGAGGTGTTGAGTAAATTTCAGATTTCTTCGATTGAAATAAATTTGGATAATTTTTATCTGACGATTCCTCAGACCAAAACTTAGAAAAGCTGTTCGCTATAAGAGATCTATCTGTTAGTAGGGAGTTGTTGTAATAGGGTGATGAGATGCCGTGTATGTTTTGTTTTGTTGAGAGGCCGCATAGGTGTCTAATGTTGACCCATGTTTTTGCGGTTGAAGATTTGGGGTTGATTTCTCCTGTGAAGGTTTGTAGAGACTTATGTTTGCATTGTTTAAGCTCGCGTTTAACCCTCCCATGAGCGTATGGGTCTGTCCAGACCCAAACGGATTTAAAACGTGCATAACTTTTTTTCTGTGTTTTTCTGAGTGATGCCGGTCCATGACTTCTTCAACTATGCTATTTTGAACATAACGGAAAAATAACCGTTGATTGTTTTAAATATTTTAAGTGGAAAATTCCATTTAAAGCTCTTTTCGTGAATCATGCACACATGGGTCTGCACAGACCCAAGAGAGTTATATATTCAGTTGATGAGTAATATTCAGTTGATGCAATGAATTCAGTGTGTGCACATCGAAATTAATTGTGATTTGAAATTTTATGTTTTATTTTCAAGTGCTATTTTGTGTTGAATCGACTTTTAATAAATTTAAATAATATTTTGGTAAGTAATATTGCTTCAATGAATTTTATTTTTAGTTCAAGTGTTTTATGATTGTTTTTGGAGATATTTCGCAGCTACTTGTGAATGATGTTTGGATTTATTATTAATTTATGTGTTTTATTTGGTTCCAGTCAAATGAATCGAGAAGACATCGACGAAGGTGTTGTTATGACGCGCTTGGCTCGAAAACTGAATGCACCAAATGTGAATCCAGAAGAACGAAAGCGCCTTGAGGAGCAAGTCGAAAGAATTATGGGGCAGGAATTGAACGCATTTGAGTTATGTGATGACTTGGAGGATGAAGAATTCGTCCCAGAAGAAAGTTATAATGTGGATGAGGCAACAGATATAGAAGATGAGATAGAAATAGAGGTCGTTCTTGAAAACGACGATGATAGCGATGATGCCGAGGAATTAAATAGAGACGCTGTAGCCGCCGTGGTGGTGACCGTGGCATGCAGGTTAAGTGTGTGGCTTAGCATGCTCGGAGCCCGGGTTCGATCCCCAGCCGTGGCGAAAAGTTTTTTCAATAAAAAATTTTTCTGATCGGTCACCACCTCTCTGCAGACAATGGCAAACCTCAGAGAGTAAATAATGCCATGTAAAGCTTCTTGAGAACATGAGCCGTTCGGAGTCGGCATAAAACACGTAAGTCCAGTTCTCGGTCAATTGTGTACAAAAATTTAATAACACACACAACACAATCGATCCTAACAAGCTCGGTCAAAGTCCTTTCAAGCGCTGAAATGGCCAATTTGTTTTTTTTTTTTTGTAGCCGCCGTGGCTGTTCCTTTTCAAGAACAGGTTTATCGTTCCAAAGACGGCAAGGTCTGGAATGCAAGTCCACCACCTTCTGGAAGACCCCGATCACATAATGTGCCGACAATGCCACGTAAAGGTCCACCTCGTGGTACATTTCACCAAGGTATTTTCAAATCGTTATTGACCCCTGAAATTGTTAATATTATTGTGCGGGAAACTAATCGAGAAGCCCTTGAATCATTTCGTCTATGAAACGAAGCGCATTCCAATGAAAAACATCTTATTTGGACGATGATCTCCGAGAATGAAATGTTTGCCTTTTTTGGCATGTTGTTGTTTGGTGGTGTATTTCACGCAAATTCCCAACCAGCAAAAGAATTGTGGGCGAGTTACAATATGCCCATCTACAAAGCCACCATGTCTTTTAACCGTCTTTTGACCACCTTCATCCGCTTTGATAATGGAAACACTCGTACGGAGAGGCTTCAACAGAGCAAATCAGCGGCCGTGGACGATATATGGCTCATGCTGATGACTAACTTATAGAAGTCATACACTCCGGGCTGCGAACTGACCGTCGATGAACAGTTATTTCCGTATCGTGGGCGCACACGGCTTACTCAATATATTCCGAGTAAGCCCGCAAAATACGGAATAAAAATTTGGTGGATTTGCGATTCCGTTGCAAATTATCCCTTGAAGGGAATAATATATACAGGAAAACAACCGGGTGGCCAACGAGAGACAAATCAAAGTGAACGGGTCGTAATGAAATTGATGGATAAATACATGCACAGCGGCAGAACTCTTTACGCTGACAACTTCTTTTCGTCGTACAATTTGGCAGAAATGTTAATGGAAAGAAGAGTGGCGTTTGTGAGCACCGTTAGAAAAAACAAAACCTTCATCCCTCCTCAATTACTGGATTCAAAAAGTCCTGTGAATAGCACCTTATTTTGCTTTCACAATAATAACGTATCCTTGTGTTCGTATATGGCAAAGCCAAAGACCAGTATTAATGATATCCACCGTTCACTACGGTCGTGACATCGACCCATCAAATGCATCAAAACCAAATCAAATATTGGACTACAATAAATTCAAAGCGGGTGTTGACACAATGGATCAGATGTTGACAGGGTATTCCCACAAACGTTCGAAAAATCGCTGGCAGTTGGCCGTTGGTCGTTGGTCATTTATCACCTATGACGACTTGAAACCAGAAAAACAGAGAGACAAGCGTCAACCACAATCATATGCAGCTCAACCACAACCATATGCAGACGTAGTCTCCACACGTTCATCATGCTACCTCTGCTCTTGTTTTTCGATAAAGCGACGTAAAACTAGATATCATTGCAGCACATGCAATCGTCCTATATGCCTCAATGAACATGCAATAAAATTGCATCAGTGTAAGCCAGAATGCTCTTCTTAACATTTTGTTTTTAATAATAAATTAACATACCAGTTCTTTTCAAACATAGTAATACATTCTTTTTTTATATTATCATATGCATAAACATATATACACATTTCAGATGGTTCTTGTAACACACAGTGACAGATTTGGCACCCCTGTAGTGATCTGTCTTTACCCATCCTCAACTATATGCATTAAATAAGTATGGGTCTGGCCAGACCCCTTATGATTCACTTACCGCCTCATAGGCCACTGCTCATGGGAGGGTTAAAGAGTGCATTAGATCGTTTGTAGTTTATAATATTTTCTGTTGAAATATTGCGCCTTAAGATGTACCAGTATTTGTTTCTTTGTTTTTTTAGATTTTCTAGGTTTTTGTTCCACCAGGGAACGTTGCGTTTGTGTGTAAGGAAGGAAGATTGTGGAATGGTTTCGTTGGCGCTTTGTAAAATGATGCGGTGTATATTTGCAGCTTCTTGGTTGATATTTTTGCTTATAGGTCGGTTGAAGTTGTATTTATCTAAGCATTTTTGGTAATTTTCCCAGTTAGCGAGTTGGGTTTTGAAGTGGGGTCTGATTTTTTGGACAGAATTTTGTTGGGTGCTGAAAAGAGTAATAATAACTGGGAAATGATCACTCCCAAATAGGTTTTCTTCTATAGTCCATTGGGCTAATATTGCTAAAGTTGGTGAACAAAGGGTAATGTCTATGTGGGTGAAAGTGTGTCGAGTACTATAGTGTGTGGGTGATCCGTCATTGAGTGTTATAAGTTGAGAATTGTCAATGAACTTTGATATTATTTTACCTCTTTTGCTGTTAGTAGCTGAGCCCCATCTTTGGTGCCAGCTGTTAAAGTCTCCTGTAATGATATATGGGTGAGAAAAGAAGTTGGTTATATTTTCAAGGCAGCGGTTGCTGAAGTGCTGTTGGGGAGGAATATAAGTTGAGACTATTGTGAATTTATTCTTAGAGGTCATAAGAGCTGCTACAGCGTCAATGTCGGTATGTAATGTAATTTTCTCGTGTTGGATGGAGTTATGGATAAGTAGTGCAACCCCACCATAGGGCCTTAGGGATGAGTTGTGTAAATAAATATTATAGTTAATTGGGATTGGAATATTATGAGCTGAACAAAGGTGGGTTTCTTGAAGGGATATGATTTTTGGAGAATATAATTTAATAAGAATAAGTAATTCGTTATAGTTGATACAATAACCTTTAATGTTCCATTGGATTATCTTTAAATTCATTATTAATAAAAGGTAGTCACAGGGTATTGTTCGTTGAATTCTAATTAAATATATTATATAGAGATAATGGAAAAATAATTATTGGTCTATAGACATGGTTTCTGAATTTTCTTGATCCGAGATTTAAGGCGGTTTGATATGTTCCGAGGGAAAATTTTTAGTTTTGTCTCTGATATGGATTGGACTGCTAAGTTGCGAGAAGGTAATGGAGGAGGTTTTGATGTTGATGTTGACGGACCAGTAGAATCGAAAAAATTTGTATTGTTGGGGAGAGGAGTTGTTACGATCTCAGTTGAAGATTTCTTAAGACAGGAGGTGCTTTGTGTTGTTGAAATGGGTGGTGTTGTGAATACTGAAGAGTATGTTTTATCCGTTTTGTGTCTTTCTTCATAAATTTTGTTGGCAGTTTTGTTGTCTACTTTTTCAAGAGTTTTAATTGCTTGGAGTTCCTTATGTTTTATGAAGATTGGACAACTTTTGTGCTTTCAACAATTTCAATGCTGTGGTAATTTTTGGTGATTTTGTGTTCGGTGCAATTGATGCAAGATTGGTTATAGTTGCACTTTTCATTGAGTTCTTTATTTACGTGGTCATTATTTCCACAGTTGCTGCATATTTTGTTATTGTCACAAAATTTATGTATATGACCAAACCTGAGGCATTTACTGCATCTGAGCGGTAACGGTATGTAAGGTCGTACGAATGTTTTTTCGTAACCGATGTTGATGTCGTTTGGTATTGTGGGTACAGAAAAGGTAATTATTAATAAACCTGTTTCTATGAGAGAATCGTTCACTTTTTTTAAAAATTTTTTTCACCTCGATTATGCTTTGGTTTTTTATTTCGTTTAATATTATGTCTTCAGAAATTCCACGAAGATCATTTGAGTAAATTACACCCTTTGAGTAATTAAGTGACTGATGTTCGGAAATATCGACACTTATAGTGGGAGTAATTTTAGTAAGCTGTATGAGTTTGTTTGCTTGCGTTAACAGAATTAAAGTCTCCGCAAGCGCTTCTTAATGGTTCATTTTGCAAGTAATTTGTTCTACAAAAGTTCATAAAAAGTAACTCAAAAGATATTCTAGGACGAAGTGGAATATTAAAGTAAATTTTACTCAATAAATATGGACTGTCTACATGTCCATGTAAAAACTTAAAAATCCAACTAACGTTAAGCATAACTCTCCTATTTTTTAAAGTAGGAAGATTTAATAGCTGTAGGCGATATTCATAAGGTGGTAGATTAAAGTTAATATTGCAATTAAGAGAGTTCAGGCAGAACAAAAGAAATTTTTTCTGAACAGATTCAATATCATCGATGTAACAACCATATCGTGAACACCATACAATCGAAGCATATTCTAAGATAGGCCGAACTAGAGAAGTGAATAAAGTTTTAGTAATAAAAAGATCATTAAACTCTTTTGCCTAACGTTTAATAAATCCTAGGGTACTATTTGCTCTATTTATTATTTTATTTATATGAATGTGAAATCGTAGTTTAAGAATGGTTTTCGTGAGAAAGTCATGTGCTTACATTTTTTCATATTAAGATTCATTAGATTTATTCTGCACCAGCTATGAAGATTGTTGGTGTCAATTTGTAAGAATAAACCATCATATTCATTCTTAAAAGACAGGAATAGTTTGACGTCGTCAGCATACATCAAGATGTTAGAATGCTTTATGACCGATGGCAAATCGTTTATATAAAGTAGAAACAAAAGTGGCCCAAGATGACTTCCTTGGGGTACTCCAGAGATAACAGGAAACTCGTATGATTTCACGAGCTTAAATAGAACGTATTGTGTTCTGTTACTTAAATACGATTCGATCCATCTCACCATTTTTGTGGGAAATCCAATCAAAGATAATTTTAGAATCAAGAGCTTGTGATTTACAGCATCACAAGCTTTGCTAAAGTCCGTGTAGATAACATCAGTCTGTAAACCTTTTCCAAAATTTTCTATTGTCATAGATGTAAATTCAAGGAGGTCAGTGACAGTAAATTTTCTTGAGAGGAATCCATGTTGACATGGGGGCATCAACGACTTAACACTGTGTGATAATTGTGAAGTAATAATTGCCTCAAAAAGTTTGGGCAAAGCACTTAATTTCGCAATTCCACGATAGTTATCAATTAAAGATCTATTCCCAGATTTATGCAATGGGATAATGAATTAAAAGGAAAGCTACCATTATCAAAAGATGACGACGAGTAAGTCGACTTGAAGAAGTCAGCAAAAAGGTTACAAATGCTATAATCATTATCAGATTCCACATTTTTATATTTCATATGTCACCGGTTTGTGTACTAGCTAAGAAGTAGCAAGCACTTAGATGTACACAAATGTCAGAACAGCTGATATGAATAAATAAAAAAAACTTGCACTCACTGAGAACAGATGTTCTGTTAAAGCAGAATGAAAAATAAAAAATAGCAAAGATATAAATGTAAACTAATTTGATTTTATAATAAAAGGATAACTCCAACGCATTCACTGAATGTAACTGCAGAAATCCAACGACGATCCTCAGCAAAATACAGCAAGATGAATTAGAATTAATTTAAAAAGTTAAAACCGGGTTAAAGAAATAATTTAAAATAAAACTTAAGGAGCTGAAGTAAAATACGAACTTGTAGCAAGTAGCAAGAGTTACTTACTTACTTATATGGCGCTTACAACCGTTGGTCGGTTTTGGCCTGGTCTAAGAATTTGCGCCAGCCTCTTTTGTCGTGCGCTTTCTGGCGCCAGTTGGAAATTCCAAACGTCGTCAGGTTATCCAATGCCTGGTCTTTCCAACGGAGATGCGGTCTTCCTCGTCTGCGTTGGCCACCGCTGGGTACCGAATCCAATATTTTTTTCGCTGGAGCTTCGTCGTTCATTCTCTCGACATGACCTAGCCAGCGAAGCCGCTCTATTTTAATACGCTTGACTATATCGATGTCGGCATATAGCTCATACAACTCGTGGTTCCATCGTATTCGGTACTCGCCATTGACGCAGATTGGACCATAGATCTTGCGAAGGATTTTTCTCTCGAACGCTCCCAAAGTCCTTTCATCAGAGCTGCTCAACGTCCAGGTTTGTGATGCGTATAGTAGGACGGGCATGATTATTGACTTATAAAGCGTCAGTTTTGTTCGTCGAGAGAGAGCTCTGCTTCTCAATTGCCTACTGAGCCCAAAGTAACACCTGTTGGCAAGAGTTATCCTTCGTTTAATCTCAATACTGATATCGTTGGAGGAGTTAATACTGGATCCCAGGTAAACAAAGTCTTTCACTACCTCAAAGGAGGTGTTGTCAACAGTGACGTGGTTTCCAAGACGCTTGGACTGTTTGTTTGTTGACACGAGATACTTCGTTTTATCTGCGTTCACTGCAAGACCCATTCGACTCGACTCTTTTTCTAGCCTGGAGAATGCTGCACTGACTTCGCGCGTATTTTGGCCAATGATGTCAATATCATCAGCATACGCCAGCAGCATAACGCTCTTATAGAAAATTGTGCCGCTGCGTCTCAGGTCAGCAGCTCGGATGATCTTCTCCATTACTATATTAAAGAAGTCGCACGATAAGGAATCACCTTGTCTAAAACCTCGCTTGGTATCGAACGGAAGGGAGAGGTCCTTCCCGATTTTCACTGCGCTGCTGGTGTTGTACAGTGTCATCCTACAAAGACGTATTAGCTTCGCAGGAATACCAAATTCAGACATGATGGAGTATAGGTGACTCCTTATTGGACTGTCGAAGGCGGCTTTGAAATCGACAAAGAGATGGTGCGTGTCGATTTGTTTTTCGAGGGTCTTTTCCAAGATTTGTCAGAGCGTGAAGATCTGGTCAATGGTGGACTTTCCAGGTCTGAAGCCACACTGATAAGGTCCAATCAGTTGGTTAACGATGGGCTTCAGTCTTTCACACAATACGCTCGACAGGACCTTATATGCGATATTTAGAAGGCTAATCCCACGGTAGTTGGCGCAAATGGTGGGATCGCCTTTCTTGTGGATTGGGCAGAGCACACTGAGGTTCCAATCATCTGTAATGCATTCTTCCGACCATATTCTGCATAGAAGTCTGTGAATGCATTTAAACAGAGCTTCGCCACCGGTCTTAAACAGCTCAGCCGGTAGACCATCGGCTCCTGCGGCTTTGTTGTTTTTAAGCCGAGCTATAGCTTTTAAGACCTCGTTATAGTCGGGCAGCGGAACTTCAACGCTGTCATCCATGATTGGGGTTTCCGGGATATCATCTCCACTGGCGGGATTGTTGTCAGCGTCGCCATTTAAAAGACTAGAGAAGTGTTCCCTCCATAGCATCAGTGTACTCTGGATATCTGTCACTAGATTCCCATTCTCATCCTTGCAGGAAGAGGCTCCGGTCTTAAAACCATCGGCCAGGCGTCTTATTTTTTCGAAAAATTTTCGAGTCTCATTCCTGTCGCCATGCATCTCAATTTTCTCGCATTCACGCATTTCCGCCTCTCGTTTCTTTCGCCTGAAAATGCGTCTCTCTTCCCTCCTCTTCTCTCGGTATTGCTCCATAACAGCACGCGCTACAACCGACTGCAGGGTGGCTTTGTAGGCGATGTCCTTCTCTGCAGTGGCATCGCGACACTCCTGGTCGTGCCACTGGTTTCGGCGAGGGCGGTGGTAGCCTATCACCTCTTCGGCAGCCGTACGCATAGAGTGGGATATATGCGTCCACTGTCCGCATATATCGTCGATCGGAGGAGTGCTTTCTTCAAGCAGGAGTGAGAGTCGATTAGCGAAGGCTTCGGCCGTCCGTTTTGACTGCAGCTTATCGACGTCTAGCTTTCTTTGTGTAGGATTGCGAGCATTCTTAGCTGCGCACAGACGTGTGCGGATCTTGGCTGCGACAAGATAATGATCCGAGTCTATGTTAGCACCACGGATCGTGCGTACGTCTAGTACACTGGAAGAGTGCCTTCCGTCAATCAAAACGTGATCAATTTGGTTGCATGTTTTTTGATCAGGGGACAGCCAAGTGGCCTTATGAATATTGAGATGCTTGAATCTAGTGCTACAAACGACCATGTTTCGTGCTGCGGCGAAGTCAATCAACCTCATTCCGTTATCGGATGTGTTGTCGTGGAGGCTGAACTTTCCGACTGTTGGACCAAATATGTTTTCCTTACCCACCTTGGCGTTGAAGTCACCAAGCACGATTTTTATGTCATGACGGGGGCAGCGCTCGTATGCGTCTTCAAGGCGCTCGTAAAAACTTTCTTTGGTCTCGTCATCTTTTTCTTCTGTCGGAGCGTGCGCACATATTAGGCTTATGTTAAAAAATTTTGCCTTGAAGCGGATTATGGCAAGTCGTTCGTTCACAGGAGTGAATCGCAGGACATGATGCCGTATTCTCTTGCCAACTACAAATCCGCATCCAAACTCGTGCTTCTCCGCATGGCCGCTGTAGTAGATATCACAGGATGCTTGCCGTAAGCAACCTTGTCCCTTCCATCGCATTTCTTGGATTGCAGTGATATCAGAATTATATCTTTCCAAGATATCAATCAGTTGGATAGAGGCACCATCCCAATTTAGGTCAATGAGTTAATGAAACAATTAGAATTATTATATAAATTATTAAATTAATACTTTTGATACTTGCATAGTCAGGATGCGAACCTACGTCCTCAGCATACCTATCTAGCACACTTCCTGTATTGTAGCAAAACATATTTAAAATTGCTCATCTTAAAAAATGTAGAAAATCTTGACAAAATATGTTAAAACGTTCATTGCTGTTTCTAAAATATTTCGTTTTACTTTTGTATTTAAAAATAAGCGTTTTCTTTTCTGCATGGTGCAGAATGTTTTTGAAAATATTCATTTTACCTTACTATATCATAGTAAAACGTTCGTTTTTGTTTTTAAAACGTTTCATTTTACTTTTTTATTTAAAAGTATGCGTTTTCATTGTTGCATAGCGTATAATGTTTTTAAAATTAACATATACTTATCGTTTTTAAAATGTGCGTTTTACTTATTTTTGTTTTCTCAGTGTACTGTATTTTACATATTTGATTCAATTTTACACTGATTGAAACTTTGGTACTGAAATAGTAATAAGTATTTGAAGTGTTACTCACAGGTTTGGAAAAACCTTTTTTCTATACGAGATTATAAAGGTAAGAAGCTCCTATGGAATTTCAAATTCTATTTCTTTTCTGCTACGAAGAGGCATATTGCAGTCACATATTTCGAAATGAAGTTCTGTTGCATTTAAATCTGTATTATGAAACTCACCCAAATTTTTACAATTCTTTTCAAGATTGTTATCGGGATCGAGTAAGAACTTATTTCCTGCTGCTGATCAACGCTTTTCATAACGCGAGATTTTTCGCTTTCTGCGGAAAGGCCAACATTTCGAGTGAATTGTCTGGGCATTTGTCGGCGACATTTTATACGGATTTTTGTATCGATTCCCCACTTTTTACAAAGATTCTTAGCCTTTTCGATAACCTATTCACAAATCTCGTTTCGAATTTCTGCAAGTTCAGGCACCAATTATTTGAGATCATGGAACGTTTCTCTAAACTTCATTTTAAGACCTTGTTATCTGAGCTGATAAGATTGCAGCTCCATTTTGGTACCATTCGTGGAAGTATTTTCATTTGCTAATTTTTCCGGCAACGCGGGCGTAAAAAAATGTTTGTCTTGGTCGCGAGTGCTGATGTAAAAAAAAGTGTTAATAAAAATATAATAATAATCGGTTTACGCATACATTATTTATGCAATATGATTCTTTTTTTGCTATACATTTTTCGCATCGGTTTAGAGCTTTATGTTTGAAGCGCGTTATATTTTAATAAATTTAAATAAATGTTTATATTATGCGGTGATAGTTCATGAATGAACTATCATCGCATCAAAGACAACACTATGACACAAAAAACGGTTTTTGGAAAAATAACAGGATTCTGTGGTAAAGGTTCGATACTATGATTCAAGGTGAGTAAGACCCTATCTGATTTTCCCGAGTTTGGCGACCATTTGTTTTTTATGGCCCCCAACATATTGTGCTCCTGAGTGATTTCGCCCAAAAAAGGTACCATCACTTTTTGGTCAACAGCTCCGTCATAGTTAGAGATATTGGTTTACTGTCTTCGGCAATGTTGTAGCTAAATGGTTAAGTTTAAAAAAAGTATAAAACATACTCATAAAATGATTTCTTTCAACACTTTTTTTGAAAAAATTAAAAAAAAATGTTGACTTTTTTGCTTTTTTTTGCATAGCTAGAAGGGAATCCAACTTTTTCATATACTATATTCAACAAAATTATAGCCGAAAAAAACTAAACAAATCTTGTGAACAAACTTATGTGATCTGAACATGTCCACAGTACTTTAAAAGCTCTAAAAGATCATATAAATTGGTAAAAAATTTTTATTATTTTATTTAAATGTTTTCTTTTATTTTCATACACTTTATTATGATGCAATGAAATTCAGAGTTTACTTCTTAGAAAACGGAAAGCCTAAATGAATCAAAATTAATTCATTTCATGCGAAATCTTAAAAACTTAACTCAATGCAATACTTTAAAAAATTTAGAAAGATCTTGTTTTTTTGTTTAAAATATACGCAAGTGATAAATGATGATAATGTATTTTTTAAGATTATTCATTTAGTCAGCAAGGTCTAACAAATCTTCGTCGCTCAAAAATCATCATCAGAGTCTTGATAAACTTCAGCAAATGTATCTTCATTGTCACTCTGAGATTCTGCTTCTTCGCCATCCACTTCCATGTGCTCAAATTCACCATCTTGAAATAAGTTTTTCGTGCGCCAACATATTTCGGCCATAAGAGCGTCAGGGGATCCCTTTCCTCGATATCTGAATGTAAGAAAACTAGTTATTACTACACAGTTTACTATTACTTTACTATTACAGATCTTATTACCTTAATTCAAATGGCAACACCGTTTGATGAAATCTTTCGCCTTGCTCGTCTGATTACGTTGGAAGCTGACGGCTAAAATAATCTAAGTGATGATGTAAGTAATGTATTTTTAATGACATATGAACACCAATAGCGTCTAACGCAGTCAACATGTTACTTATAAATTTTTTATAGTTTTGAGACCGGTGTCTACCAAGGAAACCAGTTACCACTTCTTTTATTAGGAGCCAAGCATCCTTTTCGGCACCAACTAAAATGTTATCGAAGCGATTATCTTTCATGAGCTTACGGATGTCTGGGCCATTGAGAACGCCTGTAAAGTGAATTTTTTAAATGATCAATATCTGGACAAAATTGTTAATTTTATGTTTATCTTACGCAGCTTCAATTTTTCAATGCTAATTTTCTGTTTAAGAATATAGTCTCTTAATAGGTTTAAAATATCGCGCGCATGTTCGGAATTATCCTTATCTCTTACGAGGGCCTTAATGAAGTTTTTTACAACACCGAGCTTAACGTGGAGGAATGGCAGCAATATCATCTCACGCGGCACTAGTGCTTTTTTAATTACATTCATTCCTCCCTCTTTGTGATTTGCTCTACTTCTCCCATGAATGATTGTGGTAATGATTGCCTTTATATCGGGAGTCCCATTTGCATAAAAAACACATTTAGTGTAGCCACTATGCAATCTGGTGAGCATTGCTACGACCTTAAGGTCACAACAAATCCGCCACTTGTGATAATCATAGCTTACTGAATTCAAAATGCGTTCCATTTTTCATACGTTTCCTTTGTATCGGTGGAATATGCTATTGGAACACATGGCTTCTAATTTGTTCGATGTTACAGAACAGCTTTAAGACTCTGTTTTGAACTGTCTATGAATAGTCGCCAATCAGCCGAGTTAAAGAGTATTTTCATTTGCTCAATGAGTTTCTTGAATTCGTCACAATACGCAAATGTATTGTCGTTGTCGATGTTAAAAAGCTTTTGAAGTTCAGTTTGGCGCTTTCTTTATCACCTTTACGTCTGGCGCCAATATATTTTGTTCATTCAAATATATGTTGAGCTCTTCGGACTTTCTTTGAGAATGCTCCAATCTGCTAACCATTAAATCTAGCCGGTCCTGTGTGATCAGAATTGTTATTGAGGTTGAATATGATGGTTCCGGCATATATTGAGAATGGCTTTCCCATTCTTCGTTGTCGGCACTATAAATTGTAGCAGTTTCTATTTCGGATGGTTGCTGCGGAATTTGAACAATGCCTATTGAGTGTCTCTTCGGTAAGATGGCACTAGACACCGCATGGTACTGAAAAGCTTTAGCCTTCTTAGTGTTCATGCCATTAACAGTGTTTTTACATGCGTAGCAGTTTGATTAATTGTGCTTCCTTCCCGCATTAGTCCAAATCATCGGCGTTTCAAAACGCAAGGATGTTCGCTTTTGTTGTTCCCACGCAAAAAGTTCATTATAACATAGTGCACACACTGAATTAGGAGCCCATTTTTTATTTTCAATAACTTTTTTTTGGTGCACTTTCTTAAATGCTGTGGAAATGTTTGTGGAAATAATTGACGTAAAAGTTCCACAAACATAGCAGAAAACATTTATGTTGCCTTTACACTTTCCCATTTTTTCACTCTTTTTAAATTTGTCTTTTCAATTTTAGTATGGCACAGGGCTTAAATTACTTTCAAAAGAACAACGAAAGCAACAAATATTTTACTGCGGTAGTGCTAAAAAACTAAAACTTCTTTTGGAGCTTTTAAAGTACTGTGGACATGTTCAGATCACATAAGTATGTTCACAACATTTGTTTAGTTTTTTTTCTGCTTTAATTTTGTTTAATAAATTATAGAAAAAATTTGGATTCCCTTCAAGTTATGCAAAAAAAAATCAAAAAAAATCAATTATTTTTTTAATTTTTTCCAAAAAAGTGTTGAAAGAAACAAATTGATGAGTATGTTTTGTTTTTATACTTAACGATTGGACTATTAGCTACAACATTGCCGCAGACAGTAAACTAATATCTCTAACTATGACGGAGCTGTTGACCAAAAAGTGATGGTACCGTTTTTGGTACTCATTAAAAAAATTTCTGCATACTTTTTTTCAAATCAGAGAAAAACCGCCTAAGCAATTTTAATTCTCCTGAAGGTCCTTTTTGGTTAAAAAAACATGTTTTTTGCTTGTAACCTTTTATTTTTCATAGAACGTATACACATACATCTGCTAAAATATTAAATTTCAACTTTATACCAATATTTTGACACACAAAAACTTTAAAAATAATGTTTCATTATAACTCTTATTGACCACCAAAAATTGAATTTTTTGCTATTTTCAAAAAAAAGCTTTTTTTATAACCGCTTTAATAGACACATTTTTTATGAGATTTACGTGGAATTTTTTACGTTATTGTTGGAAAGGTATTAAGTTCTGCTCTCTTTCTTTTTATCGCTTCAATCAAAGCTGTGTGCGAAAACTGTCAGAACGTTAGAAATCGACAATAGAAATCTGATAAAATGATACATTTCTTGTTCATACAAACAATTAATTTTATTTGTTCATTGATTTATCGTCCAGTTTTGGATAATTTTTTTTTATCTCATAGCTTTGATTTAAGCGGTATGCAGAAAGAAAGAAGAACTTAATATTTTTCCAATAATAACAATTTCACGTAAATCTAATAAAAAATGTGCCTTTTACAGCGTTTTTAAAAAAATGCATTCTTAAAATAGCAAAAAATTCAAATTTTGGTGGTCAATAAGAGTTACAATGAAACAAAATTTGAACAAAATTTTTTATTTATGTCAAAATGTTGCTTTGAGTAAGAAATTTAACATTTTAGCAGATGTTTGTATGTATTCTGTGAAAAATAAAAAGTTAAAAACAAAATAACTTGCTTTTTTTACCAAAAAAGACCTTCCGGAGAATCAATTGAATCGGCGGATTTTCTCCGATTTGAAAAAAAGTAGAGGAGAGTCGTCCCCGTTGTCTCAAGTACTAGTTGTCACAACGCCGATATCTTTTAATTCAACACGTTATCGAGTTTAATGTCAATGCCATCTATACGCTATTGCAATGTCTAGCCTCCCAAGAAAGTTTAAGTGCAGTTAGTTTTGTTTTGCAAAAATTAAAAGAAATTTAAGAAACTAAGTTGGATTTGTGTATTTTTATATTTTTTAAAAATTTGTGCTTAGACAAATAGAATTGTGTTTTATTCAACTTTAAATAAATTTCCAATACAATCAATATTATATTTTGCAAATACTTATGAATTTTTGGATAAAACATTATGTTTAAGTTTACAGAATATTGTTTACATTTTTTTGCAAATGGTACATGTTGTCACAGCGCTTGCGGTGCTTGTTGTCACATATAATTGCATATAACCATTTTGAAAGTATTCTGTTTTATTTGAAATTAAGGAAATATGCCAAGAAATCGCAAACGACTTAAAACCCGAAGCCGGACATCTTCAGCAATCATGATGCAAGCCGAATACAGCTAGTATCAATGAAGATAACGTAGATTCACTATGTGTAGTTTGTTGTCAAGCGTCAAATCCAATAACAATTGTCGTCAGTGCTTGAAATGCAAACGTTGCATAGGGGTATTTGGCTCGAAAAACCGCTCATTAATCTATTTCTCAAAATGTAAGGTTGAGAAGTAAAATTCTTTTCTAGCTTTTGTTAATACTCATTAAATAAGTTACCGTTTGTTATTTTAATTTTAATGCACACACTTCGTCGCAGCATCAGTTGAAAGTCATCGATCGTAAGCTTGCATTGTTATTGAGTTAATTTGAGTGAAAAAGATCACACCTAAACAAATATTTTTTTTTTTTGTTATTAATATTGTGAAATAAGTTTGTTGCTATGGAAGATTTTGATGCAGGTATGTACTTTAAAATACAACTTTTTTTATGGATATTGAAGCTTTATTTATATAGATATATAATTTGTTATGAAGGTATGAATATGGGCAATTTTTTTTAATATTTTTTTTTTAGTATGTACCTTTTGTTATATTATTTGGTGTTATTGGGTAACATTTTTGGTATAGGCTAATGAAGAAAGATATCAAAAAGCAAAACCCAAAACAAAATGCTGCCCGAAACCGCCCCCTCCCCCAGATTTCATTGTCCCTGTTAGGTGTCTAGTTTGATGAAAGAGAAAATTTGAAATGAAAGAGAAAAGGGACATGACATTGGCCGTTTTTATTTATAGTTTTGTATTTTAGTAAATATTCTTAAGATTCTAAGAAAAAAATTTAATGGAAAAGTTTATACGAGCTCAAAAGTTACAGCCAGATTAGTGAGAGCGCATTTTTATTTTTCCTTGCATTTTTCTTTGTTCACAAACTTTGAACGCGTTTATCTGAAACCCTGTTTTTCGTACTGGTTGCGGTACTAGCGGAATCATTTTTTGACGAGTTTTTTTTTTTGTATTTTTTTAAACTTGATTCGCTTTCGTATGACACGAGCTTTTTTTTTAATTTTTTTTCGATTATTTATGAATTTTAAAGTCAATATTTTTTTCGAAAAACACACTTTCAAATTTGGAACATCACCAAAAAGTGAAAAAAAATGTAAAAAAAAGTCAGACACTCCTTTCATACGATAACAAATTTTGTTAAAATTTAAAAAAGTAATTTTTTTCCAGATCGGACAATTTTTGCGACTCCCAGCGCTGCAACCGCGAGGCCCCGTTTTTTTTCTCTGCCGCCAGTTTGGAGCTCTACAAAATCATGTTGGAGTGAAAAATATATTTTTTTGAAATTTGTTCAATTCTCTACAATAAAAAAAAGGTCTGTTTTTTCTGCCACGAATGTTATATCCCTCCTTAAGAAACTTAATTTACACCTTTATTTGTTCGAAACAAGCTTTATAGCCCTTTTCAAGTTCTTTTAGACAAGTATCATTTACTCAGGACAAACAAATATTTTTGAGCGGTTTTTCGAGCCAAATACCCCTATGTGCGTTGTGCACATAATGCATTGAAAGTGATAGTTTGATAAATTGCTACTTAAATTGTATTTCGGAGTGTGGCAGTAATGACGATTAAGAAGTGCGACCACGTGGACTACGCATTGGGACAAGTTACCCCACTCGTGGTTGAATTTTTTATCAAGAAAATTTGTTGATTTATTTTAAATAATATACGTTATTCATATCAGGATTGAAGAATTAAATATTGAATTTATGTTTAAAAGTTTTGCAGTGTCATTATTGCTTGATTTGTGGGAGTTACAGCGGATTATTCAAATTTTGTGACAACTAGTACCACTCTCCCCTATGTAGAAATAATGTTATTGAGTTCTTCTAACTTTTGAGGCCACGACCGGTTGACATTTTTTTATCCATACAAGATTGATCCCGCCTAGTGTACATTAAGGTGGGTCGTTTTTGTATGGAGAAAAATAAAATTTATTTTATCATATTCTAATAGTAATATTATGTTGTTTTAGGTTAAAACAAATAATAATTGGCTATAAATTGTTATATTAAGTCATATCTTTAGCCCGCGCATGGGGTTCAAAGTTTTGGGAATTTTCGAAAAAAAAAACAATGTTGGGTTATTCCTTTGTATATGTTTTACATAAACAAAAATGTATTTATAGGAACTGAAAAATTACATAAAATGCATGAAAAACCAGCATTAAAATTTGGCAATATAAAATATTAATATAGTAAAGTGTAAATAAAAAATCAAAATTATTTTGTTTTGGCCAAAAAGTCTCGTTACTCTCAATCGAGGCATGACTTTTCTGGATGCAAGTTTCGCTTGAATTAAACCTTCTTTTGAGTTTTTATCGCATAAGGATATAGATGCTTCTGTCACTATTTTTACAGAACGTTCAACTGCTTGAGTATAACAGGGTAGCTTTAGAAAAATTAAGCTTTCGTCGCACCGAGACTCAATGATCTCCTTTATCTGTTGATTAGTGATGTTTCGAAGAATTGGCGGATCGTAAAAGTTTTGTTGCCAATCACTATTGGCATTAAAATTGATTTGCGGTACTTCAAACACACAAAGTAGCTTTCCTGTATGAGGTGAATTTCGTGCTTTAAGTATCCTCCTGACAGCGAGTTCCCTCACTGTTTTGTTTTCATCAGATAACATCGACAGAAGCAAATTCTCAGGATGAGCAAAATATGCGTTACGTTGAATTACGGGATCTATTATTAGTTTAAACTCTGCTGGCAGGTATCGAGAACTTTTAATTCATTTGTTAAAATTCTTGGACCCATCTTTCCATGTTGGATTTGTTTTTATTTGAAACCAAACTGGAGCGTATACTTTAACACAATATTCAGCTAATAGTTTCAATTTATTTGATGGATTTGATGTAGAAATATATAGTCGCAATATTCTAATTGCTTTTGTTAACCATCGGGCATGACAAATCTTTCCTGGGGATCTGTTACTCAAATCCTTTGTGCATTTTCCACTAATAACTGACATTGTTATTTCGTATAAGTATTTTTAATCAGTACTAAGATCGTCAAATTTAATTTTTGGAAGTTTGCATTGTATTTTTTCATAAACTGTTATTGGTAATTGTTCGCAATTAGTTACAACATCTAATTTGTTAAGTAGATGCCTCAAAGGTAATTCGTTTAAATGCAGCATGCAAATAATCCACTGTAAGGAGCGTTGAAGTCTTTTTTCGAAGAGCTTTATCACACCATTGAATTTTCCTGTTTACTGTTTTCCTCAGTTCTTTAAAATTTTTAGCGTCTTATCTTTACGGCCATCAAAGTATAAAGCGGGTCAGTAAAGCTGCGCCTGCTGTTTACACAATTTATTACATCCTTTTGTCCTTTCTCGACGTATTTTTTATTTATCAATGACTTCAATATCCGAAGATATATCGTGCAACACCAAAGAAACAATCGCAGCGGCTGCTCTGTCAGAAAAACCGTAACGGTCACAGGTTTTTGACTACATAGACAAATTTTTAACAGATTTTGTTGTTTTCTTTTTTGCTTGTGATGTGGAAGCTAAGATTAGCCTATCAAGCGAAGAAATATGGCCTTCAGACTCACTTGAAGATGGCACTAGCTCCTGCTGTTCAGTATTACACTTTTTTTTAATTTTGTTAAGTGTCAAACTAGATATATTTGTCTTAGAGGCTCTTAATACCTTTTTTTGTAGTTTTTTGTAATAATGCGATCTATTCCAGCAATTTACATCTTCCTTTCCTGTCTTTGGTCAAGCAAAAACTTCTGCTCTTCTTTTTGTACTTTATTTTCTCTTGGACAATAACAAAGTTGAATTTGTTTACATTTACATGAACATATGTCGAATAGAACTCTGCTATGCGTTACAAAATCATTTTTCTTATCAGCAGATATTCTTTTTAAAGATTTGATAAGATTTTTGCACTTTAAATGATAAGTTTTTAAAAGCTGAATGACTCTTGTGTGCGAAACCGTAGGATGGGACGCTCTTATCCAAACTTCTTCTACTTTTTGAGACACAAGCTTGGCGATATCTAAAAATGATGGCTCTTTGAACGGGTTTCTGCTAATTTTTAGTTCCAATCTATTCCATTCATAACATTTCATGACATCTTCGTAGCTCGGCAATACAATGTCCTTAATATCTTCTACACTCCCGAATATAGGACACTGATAACTTTGTATTATAGTTTCCATAATGATGCATTAGAGAAATAATGTTACGTGTTACGTGTTTCGCGCGACTTTAGTTGTTGAAAGGTTCTAACGGGTTTTTTGAAAAAGAATATAAAACTTGATTTTATGTACTTTCTCTGATGAGGTGCAAAATCAAACTGACCTAGTGACGACACTAGAACGAGACGATATAATTTGCGTTATTCACCGAATTCAGTTTGGTCCTTACCCTTGGTTCCTATTGCAGTTTAAAACAGTTCACATGACATATCAAATATGAATTCAAACTGTTGGTCAAACAGCATGAAACATGCTTTTTGGATTTTGACGGGGAAAAAAAATGTACATTTCTTGTCAAATTCCATAAAATTGAGTGTTGTTCTGTCGTTGTTTGACCAACGGTTTGATCAACTGCGATTATAATTGTTAACTGCGCGCTTGTTGTATTTATGCACCATCGTTAGCCGCATTGGTGATCGATGCGCGGGCTGTTACAAAAAAAAAAAAAAAAAAATTGGCCATTTCAGCCCTAGAAAGGAATTTGACCGAGCTTCTAATGATCAATTGTGTTTAGCCGAACGGCTAAAGTTCATGTTCTCAAGAAGCTTTACATGGCATTATTTACTATCTGAGATTTGCCATTGTTGGCAGAGCGGTGGTGACCGATCATAAAAATTTTTTATTGAAAAAACTTTTCGCCGCGGCTGGGGATCGAACCCGGGCTCCGAGCATATTTGAAAGAACTCCACAAGCGTAACAAATGGAAATCCCCTTCAGAAAACATAAAAGAAAATACAATGGTCATAGTAAAAGAAGATAATCTACCACCAAATGATTGGCGCTTAGGTAGAGTAACAAAGGTATATTTCGGTCCACATAATAATGTCCGAGTTGTTGATATTGCTACCGATCGTGGTTTAATCAAAAGACTAATAGCAAAACTTGTTGTGCTTCCAGCTTAACATTTCTATTTTCTCCTATTTTTTTCTTCTTATTAAATCCTAACACTTCGCAATCTCATCTTACAGGACATAATGACCAACGACATAAAAAACCTACAAAAATTCGGAGCAACCGCAGTCAGAGGAATTCAAGCAGCCTCAAGTCTAAGTCATTCCAGTGCAAAATTTGTCCACGTCATCATGCGCTTCGATTTTGTCAAAAATTGTTAACAAAGAATACCGAACAGCGAATGCGTGTAGTCCTTCTACACAAATACTGTGCAAACTGCTTAGCTCATAAACACTCCGGAGACTAATGCCTAAGTGGATCTAAATGTCACTATTGTCAGGAGGATCATCATACGCTTCTTCATCTTCACGAGCGCCTACGAAACAAATCTTCCAGAGCATTCGGAGAACTGTCCAAAATTTCTCCAACATTGTCATCTACCCTGACGCAACATTCTGTTAGCCTTTTTCCAACTGCTTACATAAAAATTGATGACAACATTGAACTTCAATATGTTCGCGCTCTGTTGGATACTTGTGCAGCACACAGTAGAATTTCTTCGTTCTTAGTGCAGAAATTGAAGCTGCCGACAACTTCAATTGGAAGCGAAAAAGTGTGGTCTGCAGCTGTCGGAGCTCGTTTTGATATGGCAGTGAAAATAGATGCGATCCTACGTGTTGATAATCGCATAACTATGAAGACGCCCACAAAATCAATAGATGACAAAATAAAAGAACATTTTTCCAATTTGCTGCTTGCGGACTCCAAATTTTATAAGTCTGCGCCAATATTCATAGTTTTAGGTGCTGACCTCTATCCGAAAATAATTAAATCCGGTGTCATACCTAGCACTGGTGGCCTTCCGCTGGCTCAAAATTTCGTGTTTGGATGGGTGCTTTCTGGCCCTTGTGCCCTATAAGTTTATATATGGGTTCATTCTTTACCTACATTTAAAACGCACGCACGCATGTACTATTATATTGAAAAGTTTGAATATATGCAAATACACATTTTATAATATATCATACATTTTATATATTTTGACTATCATCTAATTCATATTATTTTATACATTTTTTATACATTTAAGTACACTTTTTACACTTTATATCACTTTTTACACTTTTATTTATTTTATATCATGAATTTATAAAGCTAAATTATGTAAGAAATGTAAACATATATATCTATATCCTTTCAATTTTATTGCAGCCGTACTGCAAGGTGGGCGGCATGTTTATGTCAAGATGTTTACTCATCTGCATAAACAGTCTAATTCTTCTTGAATTGTAAGAGGGCGCTTTCGCTTCTCACCACACTTTTTCTTTTTTTCTTTATTTCCGTAAATTTTATGTTCGAAATCTTAAATCCAAAAAAGTGACATGTTCCCGCCTGTAACTGAGCGATTTCTCGTTCACTTTTTTGGCACCCACCTCCTTGGTAAGAAAAAATCCATTGTTAGTAAAAATTAATATTTTAGAAAAAACTTAATCCGCCTTTTTTTCATTTTCACGCCAACCAAATTAAACGTTTTATTGATTTGGAGCTACGTTTTTGCAGAATCAACTGTTTCACCATTTCCACTGGCAATCAAATAAATTTCCCACATTTTCACCTACTTTTGGAAAAGTTAACCCATGAAAAAGTACTCAATCAATCTTTTGAATTGCTCCGTGAGGAAATGGCCTAAGAGTTTATCAAGAACTACTTACTCGAAAAGATCATAGGTCTAGTTCCCAATGCGACAGATCACACCACTTATAACGTTTCTTCTTTATTTACAATATTATGTGTACTTATTTATAATTTTGAGTATACATATAGTATAAGAGAATTAGCAAAATACAATACTTAAATGAATAAGATGAGTTTATATATAGTAAATATGAAAATAATGGAGAGTTAAGTAACTGTTATCATTAGTCGTACGACATTCGGTAGAAATAAATAGAGGATCACGCCACTTTCTAACATTAGTTATATGTTGTATTTATAATAATTATATGAAATATTTAAAACATTGTATTGTAATATAAATGAGATTTGATAAAAAAGTTAACGTATATATAACTCGCCCTCTGTTATGATTCGAGTCTCTGCGAATCTACAAAATAATTTAATATACTTTGTAATTTATTAATAATAATTTATAAACATGTTTTTTGTTTTAAATATGAACTATACTCGTAAAGAGTTTACAAGGTCTTTTGATCTGCGCAATATCTACTTTATTTGGATTGCTTCTATGATGTTTTAAAAATCGTTTAGCCGTTTTATGCCGATGAGTTTGAGGATTTTTTACATAAATATTTTCAGTGTTTTAGGTAGGTGTTTTTTCCCTGTTTAGATTTATTGTATTTATTGCTTCTTCTTTTACTTTTTTTAATGTGTTAGCAACTTTTTCATAATAAATATCTGATTTATTAATAAAATCGATAGGTTTCAATTTGATTGTACTATGAATTGTGTTGTTCTTCATCTTGACAAATGTTAAGATGAAGAACAAATGTTAAGATGAAGATTGACAAATGTTATCTGTGTTTTTTAAAATTCGAGTGGATTCTAATAATGTTGAGTGTAGTTTTTCTACGTCTGAGTTCCCAGTATGAGAGTTTGGTGTAGTAAAATGCATTTCAATATTTTTTTTTCCTACAAAACATCTTTATTAAAGCATGATTGAACTCGTTATCCATTATCATAAGCTTTGGAGTTCCTAGCCACGAAATCCTTTCTTCTAATTTGATTTTTATAGTGAACATATTCTTATCTGTGACTTTGTGTACTGAGGCTAACTTTGTAAATCTGTCAATCGTGGTAAGAAAATAAGTTTTATGAATCTGAAATATATCGATATGAACAATTTCGTTTGGTGCTTTTGGGTTAGAAGTGTGCTGAAACATTTTTTGAAACGGCTTGCGTTCGTATTTGTTTTCGTGGAAAGTTTGGCAAGAATTTATGAATTCATTTATGAATTTTTTTAAATTAGGATAAAAATATTTAATTTTCATTTCTTCAAAGTGTTCAGAGATTCCTCTATGGTTTCCCTCTTTATGTGTACGTTCTATAATACTAAAAAGATCTTCTTCAGAACTTACATTGGTCGCAAGTTGATTACACTTCGTAAATTTAATATTTCTGTCGTTAAAAAACAGACTTATAAGCTTTTCTTGAATAATATTATACTGATGATTGTCTAATTCAGAATAAATACCTATTGTTCCTTTTCGTAAGAAACGTCGAAATAAATCGTTTAAATAATGATTCTTGTCTAAGTCAATTTCTGCAACATAGAGTATTTTGCACTTTCTATACAATATTTCGAATTCTTTTCGTTTAGTTTTTAATATTCTTATTTGAGTTTAATACTTATTAACTATGAAGTCACTTACCGGAAAGTGATCATTTAATTCTTCGGCAGCTGAATGCACCGTATCTATAGAATTTTCAAAAAGGGACTTATGCCCGTATTCACCAACCTCGATATAGTACTCGCTTTATTTCAGCAGGCGTTTTAGTTTACTATTTTTTTCGTATTCACCAAGCAATCTACATTTTTTGTTTCGAAATTATGTTCGAACTTTTCGAATAGTAGTTTGCCATACAATATTTGACAAAGCAAAGCCTACTATTAGGTATTGTTTTGTTTTAAGGTTGGAATCGATTGCTATTTTATAGAGAAGTCAGCGGTTGCTTAAAAATAAAATATTGGTGCATATCAAAAAGACAAAAATAGCATGCTAAAAAAATAGTAAGGTTGGTGAATACGGGCCTTAATTTCAAAATTTTGCGTATCTGCTACGCATTCTTTGTACTAAGAATTTTCTGCCATACAAATAAAGTCTAAAATATTTCATAGACCAAACGATAGGACAAAGTTCTTTTTCTAAAGGACTATAGTTACGCTCATGACCATTAAGTGTCCTGCTAGTGAAACAGATTGGCTTACTGTTCTGGCTGAGGACTGCTCCAATGGCTAAATTGCTGGCATCTGTTGTAAGTACAAATTTTTTTGTAAAGTCAGGAAATGAAAGAATAGGAGGAGAATTCAAAAATCTTTTAAGCTTATTGAAGGCTTCAATAAAATTTGTGTCTTAAGCGTTTAGTTTTGAACCTTTTTTCAAGCAACTTGTTATAGGAGCTGCGATTAATGAATAGTTCTTGATGAACTTTCTATAATACCCGGTCAACCCGAGAAAAGACTTGATGTCTTTTACTGTGGCGGGTACTTTTAACTTATTAATCACATCTACTGAATGTTGCTGGTGCATTTTTCAAGCCGAAAGGCAGTCGCAAATATTCGAAATGGCCCATAGGACTTGAAAAAGCTGTTTTTTCAATGTCAGCTTCTTCCATCGGGATTTGATGAAACCCTTTTGCGAGGTCAATATTAGAAAAATACTGGGCACGGCCAAGTTTATCAAACAATGATTTTATGTGTGGCATAGGAAACTTATCATCCACAGTAACCTGATTTAACTTTTTAAAATCAACGACAAGTCTCCACTTCTGTTGTTTAGAGTTGTCTAATTTTTTCGCAACAATCCAAAGTGATGAGTTGTACCGAGAGTTACTGTGCCTAATAATTCCCTGCGCCAACATATCTTCAACTTGTTTATTTATTTCATTTTCTAATGCGTACGGATACCTATAGTTTTGCGAATAAATGGGTTTGTGAGAATAGTAATAATTTGATGCTTTACGCAATTAGTCGTAGAAATAACCTGACCTTCTTGATAGAATAAAGATTTGTTTTTCTGTAAAAACAATTTTAATTCATTTTTTTCTTTTTCATTAAGTTGTTCATCTAAAAACAAATCCACATGAAACTCATTTTTCTCTAAGTAGTATATTATTAAAATTATAAAGTTTTGTTTTAGAATCGCATAAAGGAATCTCTGAATTGTTTACTAAAAGTTTATTTTCCAAAAAATCTAGTTTAGCACCAATTGGCTTTAATATGTTGACTCCCATTATACAGTCAAACGGTTTGTTAAAACAATTTACTAAGTTTATTGACAGTGTCTCTCCGTTTCTATTAAACTCTTGTGGAATATCTGTGATTATCTCTTCTCTAATTATACTAGACCCTAATAGCATATTTAATTTCAATGGAATTTCTAAATTTCTGTTTCCTTTGAAATTTTTAAATATTTTGTAGTCATCTAATGTTGTTGCTGCCCCACTGTCAATCAAACACATGATTTTTATACCATTTATTGTCAAGGCTACTAGTGGTAAACCGGTAGTTCCCGGTACATATAATGTATCTACCTCCATAGGCTCGACTTCTCGATTGTAATACACTCTGTTATGTCTTGGGCCAACATTATCGTAATGCTGACTGTAGTGCCCTAAAAAATAATAAAAAGAATTTGTTTTATTATTTTAAGAAAATTTTTATTTTCCGATATTTCGGCCCGCTTTGCTGGCCATCTTCAGGGTTTTTGGAAAAGTTTTCTTACAGAACACAAACGACTTTTGTCGTTACCGGTCGATCGTCAATTGTTTTTTGTTTTACATTTTATTAAATGCTTATAAATATGTGCACAATTGTCAGTGTCTGTTTTGTAGTTTAATCTTTCTGGTGTGTTGATGATGTGCAGCATTTTGAGTGTATATCTTCTTATGTAGTTTGTTTCTTGTTGTAATATTTTAGTTTTTTTCAAAGTTTGGTGTATGTCCTTTTCGCAAGCAGTGGGCCACGAGAGCTGTTTTTTGTTCGCTTTTAGATTTAAGATCTGATTTGTGTGATGAGATGCGTGTTTTTAATTTTGAGTTGGTAGTGTCCACATATTGTTTTCCACAATAGTTTGTTCCATCGCCTTTACATTCTATTTTGTAAATAAGATTACATTTGTCCATTTCTTCAATTTTGCTTTTCATCTTACTGTGAAACTGTCTTAAAGTGTTGTGTGACTTTGGAGCTAATTGGTGAGTATTTTTGTTGTTTATGTCAGATTTGTTTAGTTTTTCCGTGAAGCCGTGTAGATATGTTACTTTTTTGTATATTTTTGGATCTAAATTTTGTCTTATGTACGTAGTGGTTTGATTTGTATTATCTTTTAGTAAGCGTGAAAATGTGCCTTTCGGAAAATCGTTCATGGTAAGTCTCTGTCATATGTGTTTAATGTTATCTTTATGAAAGACAACATCGCTAGTATTGAGGACTGTGCTTATGAAGTTTTACGCTGTATTTATGATGGTTTTTCTTTGAATGTTTTGAATGGAAGTTCATAAGACTTCCCGACGCAGTAGGTTTTTGGAACCAATTTGTTTTTAGGTGTGTTGTAAGTTGTTAGTGGTGACCGTGGAATGCAGGTTAAGTGTGTGGCTTAGCATGATCAGAGCCCGAGTTTGATCCCAGTCGCGGCGAAAAGTTTTTCAATAAAAAAAAAAAATGTTTGTGATCGCCCAATGTGCACAAAAACAGATGCGGATCCGTTTCGAACCCGTTACGAGTCCGTCAGAGCGGAATTTGTTTTTTTTATGTTTCGACGGATCCGTTTCGAACCCGTTATGAGTCCGTCGACGCGGAAACGTTTTTTTGTGTTTGACAGACTCGTTTCGAAACCGTAACGAGTCCGTCGACGCGGAATTGATTTTGTTATGTTTTGACGGAACCGTTTCGAACCCGTTACAAGGCCGTCGACGCGGAATTGTTTTTTTGTTGTTTTGTCGAACCCATTTAGAACCCTGTGCGAGTCCGTTGCGAGTCCGTCGACGCGGAATCGTTTTTTTATGTTCTGAGAGATCCGTTTCGAACCCGTTACGAGTTCGTCGATGCGGAATCGTGTTTTTATGTTCTGAAGGACCCGTTTCAAACCCGTTACGAGTCCGTCGACGTTTCGAGCCCGTTACGAGTCCGTCAACGCAGAATCGTTTTTTTATGTTTTGAAATAATATTCAGAACGTAAACATTAATCAACCATCGCGTTTTGATTTTAGAAAACGTTTTATAAATTGAAATTACTTCTCATATAATTTGAAAAAAATCTAAATTTAAATAAATTTTAGCAATAATTTGCCTACTTATTATAAATTCAAATAGCAAATTTTGAATTGATTCAAGCAAAAAGTTGCTTGCTTATTGAAAAACAAAAAAAATTCGGATAAACTGACTCATGTCTACAATAAAGAGAGAAAAAGGTTGAATTTTCCTTTTTCTTCTTTTTTTTTGTTACTTCTTTCTCATCAGTCAGGATTTGTTTCTTTTTTTTTGTTTGTCGCGTGCCTTTGAACAAATAAGTTGTGTGTTGAAGTGGACAGCACAATTGTATTTTATGTACCTATATATTTTAATAATAAATAACAAATATTGTGTTGTGCTGTATTTATTATTAAGGTAAGAAAGTGCGAACTTGTATAGGTTTTGATAGAACTTTGCAATACAATTTAAAGTGTTAACAACTATTTCGCAAAAAGAAACGCACTTGAAACGGCGTGCCTTGCTTTGTTTTGTTGTTGTTGTTTGTTGCCGCTATGTAACTGGTGTAACAAGTTACATAGTTATTTCGCTACTGTTATTTTGTTTTCCAGCCGGGGTATGCTCAGCGGCTGTCCAGGGTCTTGTACAAGAATTTATTTTCAGAGGTTGAAAAATGCGGAGTCCCTTGATGTGGGTGTCCGTTGGTGTGGGTGTCTCGTGAGCTGGAGTGTCCCTTGACGTAGGTGTCTCGCTAGCGTGAGTGTCCCTTAAGTGTGGATGTCCCTGAAGAGGGTTTTCCTTAGTAGACGTAGGCTTGTGTAAGGGTGTCTCTTTGACGTGAGTGTCTCTATAGTATGCATGTCCCTGAAGAGGGTGTTCCTTCTCGTTGATGGTGCCGTGTCTTGTTGCAGCTGCTAGTAACCCTTTGACGTGGGTGTACTTTTCGTCATCGCCATCCTTCTTGAAAGCGCACGATTTTGCCGTTAATCGTGCGGTATATTTTATATACCATCGCGTGACTTTTTACCGGTCGTGCCGCTAAGTTCGTCGCGAGTCTTTCTTGCCAGTGGGGTCTCGTAGAGAGCGAGAGTGAGTGTAACACAGAGCAGAAGTAAAACTCGCTGCACCTCTGTGTTAACTCAAATAAGGAGAGGGATCGAAGTAGAGAGCAGTCTTGAGAGCTATTTTCACTCAAGTCGTGGTTGGACTGGTTGGAGGTGAGTATCACTTTATGAGAGTGGGCAGAGAGTACAAATACCAAGCAGAAGCATGGTTGAATAACAAGGTTGCCTCAAAACTGACTGTGCTCTCTTTCGCTTATCCGAAAGTGTCAAAAATCAACTGGCTGTCGAAAAAAATAACAACAACAACAACAGCTGAATCAGTTCGCTTTGACATTTGCGGCAGTCGCGCTCTCCGTGTTGCGGCTACCTTATTCAGTGTACCCTGAGCAGAAGTAAAACTCGTTGCGCCTCAGTGTTTGACTCAAAATTTGCTGGGGAAAATGCAGAAGTATATTCTGTTGAGTGACTTTGGGGTATAACGCTAAACAGAAGTAAAACTCGCTGCGCTTTAACGTTAAACCCAAAGACTTCTCAGAAAATATGGGAACTGCGTTTCACGTATGGAGCGAATGCTTAAAGTAAAACACTAGGCAGAAGTAAAACTCGCTGCCGCTCAGTGTTATCCTCAAATCAATAGGATTGTAGAGGAATAAGGATTCCGCCAGCAAAAGGATAAGGAATGTCGAGGTGATGTTCGTTCTGTCCGATGTTCACGGCACGACTTACCTTATTATTCGATGTGATGATCGATCTGCCCGGTATAAAATAAGACACGTCTGCTTGCTTGCCTGGTCTCTAATCGACTCATTTATTTTATCATATTCAATTTTGTCTTAAGGGCCAAATAGACTACACAGACTGTCGGTCAGACAGATGTTTTTTTTTTTGTCATTGCGACGCACAGTGTGTCCAAATCGCGAAAAACTGCTATTAAATAAACCCTTCTTTGGATTTATGCCAAATTTGGTATGGAGGAACTATAGGAGCGACGACTATACACTACACAGACTTCATGCACGCAGACTTGGTTTTTTAGTTCACTTTTGTTGCGCGATGAGTGAGGACAGTGATGCTTCATGAGTTCTATCATTATTTTCATCACTAACACTTCATATTCATTGTTTTTAATATTTTTTCAGAATACTTTTTGCTTTCAATCCTCCAAAGTGACGGCAGGGATTTGAAAAGCTCAATAAATTCAGCTTAATTTATCCTTTCTTTCGCTGCAACACGTCTTTGCACAACAAAAGTTTCGCAAGTCTGTGAGGTTTCACCATACACTACACAGACGGTCCGTCAGACACGACCGAAAATTAAAATATTATAATTTTTGTCAGACATCTGAACAGACTTTCAAACAACCAAATACACTATTAAACCGTCGCAACAAACACGTGTTTGATGCGACTGTCTGTGTAGTCAATTTGGCTCTTTAGCCTACGTTGCTGTACAGAGTTGCTCTAACGGCACTTAACTACTTCGTTTTAGTACTAATACATAAATAATAAAATATATTTTAAATATTCTTACATGAAATATAAATATATTAAAAAGATTATTATACATATTAATGCGTAATATGTAACTAATAATTGTTGTTGGTATGTTGTCTAGCTGGTGTGTTGTTGTCTTGCTGGGTTCTTGATGTTATAGCTGGTGTGTTGTTGACTGGCTGGTTTTAATGTTCTGGCTGGTATGTTAAGGCGGTAAGACTATATTTTGTGCAAAATATGTCGTATGATGTGCCAAGTTGGTGGTGACACTAGTGATGTATATGAGGAGAGTGGCTTATTGTGAGGTCATATTTACTGGTCCAAAATATGTTCCTCACACTGGTATTTCTATCGGCTGCTTCTGTTCGTGTCAAAGCAAATGCAAAAAAAGGCACATGAAAAAACAGCGTTGCTTTGGCGTTGTTGTTTTGTAGTTTTTATATTTGTCACTGTTGCTCAAGGTTGCCAGTTAAAATTCGGAATAATTCCCACGAAAATTGGCTTTTCATACAGCACCATAAATTAATACCACCTAAATTACCATGAAAATATGGAATCGGCAGTGGGTATATTGGCAGTGGAGGACGTTGTAAAGAAGTTCTTCCACTATGCGAATGATCGCATTACGAAGAAGAAGAAAAGTGATAGTTAATATTGAATTATAAAATAATTTTAATATTCATATCTATATATTATATATTCATATCATTTTTATATCATTTTCATATCCATATTAAAGCATGTTAAATTTTAATTTCATGATTTTTTTATTTCAATTCGTGGAAAGTTATTGTAGTTTTAACTATATAACATGCTTTAATATGGATATGAAAATGATATAAAAATGATATGAAGATATAATATATAGATATGAATATGAAAATAATTTTATAATTTAATATTAACTATCACTTTTCTTCTTCTTCGTAATGCGATCATTCGCATAGTGGAAGAACTTCTTCGCAACGTTCTCCACTATTAGAATTTATGAAGCAGAGTGCAATGCAAACGTAAGCTTTCCGCAACAATATTTGCAATTTTCAAATGCAAGCAAATACATGTTATGTTATATGTAATACATGTACTTGAGCATTTACAAACATTTATTACCTCGGATACCTGCAACGACAATTAAATTTTTGGCCGCTTTTTTTCTCCTTTGTGCCCAACCAGGTCATCTTTTGTGCTAATTCATCACAGAAAACATCATGCAGACACTTCCTCAAGTGGCAACCTTGAGCAACAGTGAGAAATATAACAACTACAAAACAACAACGCCAAAGCAATGCAAGTGATGCCGTTTTTTTCATGTGCCTTTTTTTGCATTTGCTTTGACACGAACAGAAGCAGCCACAGTTACAAAGCGGCAACAACAACAACAAAACGAAGCAAGGTACGCCGTTTCATATTCGTTTCTTTTTGCGTAATAGTTTTTAACATTTTAAATTGTTTTGCATAGTTCTTTCAAAAACTATATGAGACCACAATGCACTTATTTGTTATTTATTTAGTGAGTTTAAGCCTAAAATTAAGTCTGAAAGGTTGAATAATATCGTCCGTCAGACCCAAAAAAACTAAATAGGCTATCCCTTTACTATCAAAATGTAAGGGGATTACGTTCTAAGACGCGTGAAATATTTTTGTCAACTCAGAATTTCTCAGAAGATATTATTGCGTTAACTGAAACGTGGCTCAACGGAAGCATTACTGACTTGGAATTGTTTGACAATAGTTTCCAAGTTTTTAGAAAAGACAGATACGCTGACAGTTCTTCTGCTGTTGGTGGTGGTGTCTTATTAGCTATTAGGAACTCATTTGTTAGTTCCTTTATTGATATTCCCTGCTCTTCGAATATCGAACTAATATGCGTTAAGGTTGTACATTGTAACTCCAATGTATATGTTGTCAACGCGTACATTCCTCCAAAGAGCAGTGCTGACGTCTATGCTAACCTTGCGGATTGCATAGAATACATTATAAATTTACTTGACGTTCATGACGACATTTTATTGTTGGGTGATTTTAATTTGCCTGACTTAAAATGGCATTCTTCTGACGATGATACATATTTATGTGTATCTAATTCGAAGACCCGCCAAGAACATATTTTTGTTGACAATATATGTTCTGACTTACAACAAGTGAGTTGTATTTATAATAGTCTTAATCGACTTCTTGACCTGGTCTTAACTACGGACAGTAACAATGTCATTGTTAAGAGGGCCTTCCATACTCTTACAACTGTTGATGAATACCATCCACCATTGAGTATTTGGTACAAATCAGATAGAGAAAATATAGTTAATTCAAATTCCATAGACAAAATTTATGAATTCAACTTTAAAAAAGCTGAATTTTTGAAGTTGAATAATTTGATTCATAGTAAACTCAATGTAATTTTAGAATACATAAATGAAAATAATCTTAATAATTCCATTAGTTATTTTTATTTGGAACTCTTTGCTATGTTTTCTCAATCCGTACCATATAGCATCAAATTTGCGAATAATTCGACGTACCCCTGGTACACAAAAGAATTAAAAACACTTCGCAACAACAGAAACAGAGCATGGAACAAATATGTCTGTAGTTTAGACTCAAATGACCTAGAAACTTACAAATGTTTGTTTCTGGAATTTGAAAATCGTTCAGCTACGCTATATAATGAATATTTAGACAATATTAAGCTGAGGATATTGTCTGATCCAAGGAAATTTTGGGGATTCATAAATACAAAAAAGAAATCCGATGGATTCCCTTCATCATTTAAAACTCTTGACGGATTTACTGATGATCCCGTCATAATCTGTGGCCTATTTGCTACTCTTTTTAAAGAATCATTCTGTTACGATTCTTTTAACCCTGATGTTGGGTATTTTGATTATATGATTTCTTCGCCCAAGGTTTCTATGGAATCTATATCCTTTACCGCTGAGGATATTTTTAATTATATTGGATCGATAGATGAAGATTTTAGCGCTGGACCTGATGGAATTCCTGCCGTTGTGTTAAAACAATGTGGTTCTTTTTTGTGTCAACCACTGTCTTTGTTGTTTAATAAATCTATAAATGAAAGCCTTTTTCCTCAATTTTGGAAAAAATCATTTATAAGCCCCATTTATAAAAAGGGTTGCAGGAATGATGTTACTAATTACAGGCCCATTGCTAAACTATCATCGATTCCAAAACTTTTTGAGAGAGTGGTGTATGATCGGGTTAAGAGGTACTGTGGAGAAGTCATAACAACTCGTCAGCATGGTTTTGTTAATGGCAGATCCACTGTATCCAACCTTCTCGATTTTACATCTTTCTGCCTTAATACAATTGAATCAGGTAACCAGGTCGACTGCATTTACACTGACTTTAGTAAAGCGTTTGATAAATTACCACATAATTTAATTTTATTTAAACTCAAGTTATTGGGATTTCCACAATATTTTGTTAGCTGGATTAAATCGTATTTGACAGAACGATCTTATCAAATACGATTCCGAGGGGTTCTGTCTCCTGCATTTGTTGCGGAATCAGGTGTTCCTCAAGGCAGTCACTTAGGTCCACTTCTGTTTATTTTAGCTATTAATGATGTTACCCACATTATTAAGCACTCTCACCTGTTAATTTATGCAGATGATATGAAAATATACAGAACAATTAATGCTAAAGACGACTCCAACCTACTCCAAGCTGACCTGAAATCTTTTGAAGTTTGGTGCTTTAAAAATAATATGTTTCTAAATCCTGTTAAATGCCAAACTATGACCTTTTCGCGCAAAAGGAATAATTTAATTTTTGACTACAATATTAAAGATACTGCTTTAAGTCGTGTTGACACCGTCAAAGACCTTGGTATATGCATGGATTCTAAGCTGTCGTTCAACAATCATATTGATTACATTTGTAAAAAAGCATCTTCAATGCTTGGATTTATAAAACGCTGGGCCAAAGAATTCAATAGCATGATTACAACTGCTACGTTGTATTATGCAATAGTGCGCCCTCACTTGGAGTACGCAAGTCAAGTTTGGTCCCCAAGTTATAGTGTGCACGTTGAACGTATAGAGAGAATCCAAAAACGTTTTGTTCGGTTTGCTCTTAGGGGCTTAGGTGGGATTGATTTTTTGAACCTTCCTCCTTACGAGGATCGTTTAAAACTTTTAAAAATGCAATCTTTAAGTGAACGAAGGAAGTCTGCGGATATCGTCTATTTACACCAACTCATAACCGGTGTGTTCGATTGTCCGGAATTACTTTCTCTTATAAACTTTAACTCTAACCGTAGAAGTAGTAGAAATGCTAACAACTTAATTTATCTACCATTTAGTAGAACAAATTACATGGCTACTGCTCCCTTGAACCGCATGAGTGTCTTTGTTAACAACTGTACATTTTTTGATGTTAGTTTGTCAAAAGGTCAACTCAAAAGTAGATTGAAAGCTATTGTGTAATTAGATCTGTATTTGTGTATGCATGGTTAGTTGTTATGTTCTGTGTTGTCCCTGAGCCCAATCCATTTTATGGTGGGTAAATTTTTCCCACATTAACCTGTTTTGAGCCGCTGGAATTCATGACATTGAAATATTTCAATGAGATTTGGATTGTGGCTTCAAATAGATTAATGCTGAGAATGTGCGAAAAAGCTGTAGTAGCTGAACTCTATTGTTATTGCATGTTAAAAATTATTTTATTATTAAAATAAATACATATAATAAAATTGTGCTGTCCACTTCAACACACAACCGATTTGTTGAAAGGCACGCGACAAACAAAACAATTTGAAACAAGCCTGACTGATGAGAAAGAATAAACGAAAAAAAAAGAAGGACAAGTAAAATTCAACCTTTTCTCTCTTTATTATAGACATGAGTCAGTTTACCCGAATTTTTTTTTTGTTTTTCAATAACCAAGCAACTTTTTGCTTGAATAAATTCAAAATTTGCTATTTTAATTTAAAATAAGTAAGCAAATTATTGCTAAAATATATCTAAATTTCGCTTTTTTCAAATTCTATGAGATGTAATTTCAATTTATAAAACGTTTTCTTAAATCAAACCGCGATGGTTGATTAATGTTAACCTTCTAAATATTATTTCAAAACATAAAAAACCGATTCTGCGTTGACGGACTCGTAACGAGCTCGAAACGGGTCCGTTAAAACTTAAAAAAACGATTCCGCGTCGACGGACTCGTACCGGGCTCGAAACGGTTCCTTCAGAACATAAAAACACGATTCCACGTCGAAGGAGTCGTAGCGGGTTCGAAACGGGTCCTTCAGAACATAAAAAACGATTCCGCGTCGACGGACTCGCAACGGGTTCGAAACGGGTCCGTCAAAACATAAAAAAACCATTCCGCGTCGACGGACTTGCAACGGGGTCAAAAAGGGTCCGTCAAAACATTCAAAACTATTTCGCGTCGACGGACTCATAACGGGTTCGAAACGGGTTCGTCAAAACACAAAAAAACGATTCCACGTCGACGGACTTATAACGGGTTCGAAACGGGTCCGTAAAAACACAAAAAACGTTTCCGCTCTGACGGACTCGTAACGGGTTCGAAATGGATCCATAAACATAACGGAATAAACGAATAAACGGATAAACGAAAAGGAAACAGAAAGATAACATCGACATATTTAGTTAGCAACCTAGGTTTCTGTTCGCTGTTTTCCATGAATTTGTCTAAAATCTGTTTAATCACTTTATCTGAAATGATTGGTGAGATAGGTGATCCCATCGGCATGCCTTTCAATTGACCATTGTATTGTTAAATTTGAAATAATTGTTTTCTTTATACAGAATTTTAATATGTCGATAAAAAGGTTTTTTGGAATATGTGTATGTTTTACGATTTTGTCCCACTGTTTGTCTATTGTTTTGATAGCAAGTTCTATTGGAATGTTGGGAAAGAGAGAGACTACGTCAAACGAAACCATCTCCTCGTCGTCACATATGTAGGTGTTATTTATTTTGTTTTTGAATTCGATCGCGTCTTTTGTGTTGTATTTGGAGTCTACTGTTACGTTTTTTAATATGTTTTAGTGGCCACTAAGAAATTGGTCTTAGTGGCATGTCTCTTTTGTGTATCTTAGGTAGTCCATATATTCGTGGTGCTGCCGCGGAGTATGTTGTCATTTTTAACTTTTCTTTTAACTTTTTGCTTATGATTTCGTTTTTAAATAGTGTGTCTACAAAATTGTTGTTTTTTTGTTGTAAAGTTAAAGTTGGATCTCCTCTTATTGTTTTGTAAGTCCATCCATCACTTAATATTGCGCGCATCTCCTCTTCATACTCTTTTTTGTTCATAGCCACTGTTTTGCTTCCTTTGTCTGCTTCAACGATGATTATGTCTTTGTTTTGTTTCAAAAATTCTTTTGTTTGGTTTGCAATGTTTGTTACGTAGACGTCTCTTTCCGTGGGTTTAACTTCTCTTATTTGTCTTTGTATCATAGTCGTTAGCTTTATTCTCGCCGTTTCTTGCTCAAATTTCTCTGTGATCGTTTGTATGCAGTCTTCACGTTCTGCAATGATTGTAAATAAAGGGAAGCTACTCATCGTCAGTGGCAGCGCAAACTTCGGTCCGTGCGCAAGTAACCATTGTTTTGTTTACGAACCAATCCTTGCTATTGCTGTTGATATTAAGTTTTGTAGTTTGTTCTTTTTTCAGTTTCACAAATTTATGCTCTTGTCTATTACACGGTTAAAAATTTTGGACTAAATTTTAAACTTTTTTGGATAACATATAGGACACGACCAAAAAAGGATTATTTTTTAATCCAATGAAAAGTTTTAAATTTTTCAATCCAAAAAGGATTTATTTTTAATCCGCAAAAAGTTTAAAATTTCTTAATCCAAAAAGGAATAATTGTTAATCCACAGAAAGTTTAAAATATTATAATCCAAAAACGTTAAGATTTTAGTCTAAAAAAGTTTAAAATATTGTAATCCAAAAAGGATTATTATTTAATCCATAAAGGTTAAAACACTGCTTACTGTAAAAATGTATATAATAACATTTTGGTTCAGATTTTAATAAACAATTTGTTTCATTTAGTTAAAAATAATTAAATCGGATGCTTTAACAGCATTTAGAATTATATTTATCTTAAATTTCATAGTAGTAGTAGTAGTTTTCAATCTTATACCTGAATAACAATGCGACAGTGGCAGCGTCAGTGGCAGTGGCATTGATCAGCTGTTATTTTAGGAATACTGTTGTTCAATGGTGAAACTAACATAGCAGCAGTGAAAGTAAGCAGTACTACCAAGGTTAGCTCTATTTCTAAATTCACTGCCAACATGCAAATAGTTAAACTACTAAGAAAAATTCCACATTCACTGCTTTTAATGCTGACTCTGCCACTGCTAGATTGTTATTTGCAGGCAGTAAAATACGAAACAGCTGATCACTGCCGCTACCACTGACACAGCTGCTGCCACTGCTGCATTGTAATTAAGCTTTTTAATAACATAAATACTTTTTCCTGAAAACTCTACTTTAATGCAAATTTGTAGTCCAAAAAAAGTCTTAAACTTAAACTTTTTCGGATTTAAAAAAACATAAACTACAATATGGATTAAAAAATAGTACTTTTAAGATTAAAAAATACTTTAAACCAAAGTTTGGATTAAAAACTAGTCCAAAATTTTTAACCGTGTAGTTACTTGTTGTTTGTCGCGTCTCGCTAGATTTTCGTTAATTATTTTTAAATGTTTGGCTTCTTCTTTCTGTAACTTCATGTCTATAAATGTTTCTAATTGATCTTCTTGTTTTGTGATGTCTTTTGAAACAACATGTTTATAAGAATTAGAAGATTTAATATTTTTCTTTGAAAATTTTAAATATGTTTTTCTATTGCATGTCTGAATTTTTCCGGTGATTTTTCCGTCAATTTCCAGTGTGTTTGAAATAATTTTGGTACATTTGCAGTAGTGTTTTTGAGGAATTGTAGCATGATTTGATGCCTTCTACACTTTACTAAAAATTCTATTTGGCAGTTGCCGTTTGTTATGGTTTGACTGATATGCCTGTGCTTGTTGATGGCTTTGCTGGTGTTATTACCATACTTTCTTCTTAACTGTTCGTAGGTTGGTATGTTAGTACCTCCTCCTGGCGTGCTCTCCATGGTTAAATATGTTGTTCTTTCGGCCCTTTAAGAAATTATTTATGTTACTAAATTTGAGCTTTGGCCGTATACTTTAAAACAAAATAAAAATAATTTGTTTTTGTTGTAGTTTTTGGGCTTTGGCCGTAAAAAAAAAGAAAACACTATTTAGGTTTAATTTTCAACAATAATTTGTTTTATTATTTTAAGAAAATTTTTACTTTCCGATAGTTCGGCCCGCTTTGCTGGCCATCTTCAGGGTTTTTGAAAAACTTTTTTTTACAGAACACAAACGACTTTTGTCGTTACCGGTCTATCGTCAACTGTTTTTTGTTTTACATTTAGTTGGTTTACATGTAGTTGGTTTCTTGTTGTAATATTTTAGTTTTTTCAAAGTTTGGTGTTTGTCCCTTTCGCAAGCAATGGGCCACGAGAGCTGTTTTTTGTTCGCTTTTAGATTTAAGATCTGATTTGTGTGATGAAATGCGTGTTTTTAATTTTGAGTTGGTAGTGCCCACATATTGTTTTCCACAATAGTTTGTTCCATCGCCTTTACATTCTATTTTGTAAATAAGATTACATTTGTCCATTTCTTCAATTTTGCTTTTCATCTTACTGTGTAACTGTCTTAAAGAAATATCGGAAAACAAAAATTTTCTTAAAATACTAAAACAAATTCCTTTTATTTCGTTTTAAAGTATACGGCCAAAGCTTATAACTATACCATAAGTATACCATTACTAGTCATTTTTTGTTGCTTATTTTCATTTGAGTTGCGAGATATATTTATATTAAGACTAATATCTTTCACAAAATTATGTTCAATATAATAGGTCATGCCGAGATCGATAGTCGTAATATTATTTTGCAGAAATAAAGTTTTAATGAAAATTGGTAAAAAACTCTTATATACATCGAAAATTATTTAATCATTATTCATTGGTGCATAAAAAATATCAATACTTCCCTTTAAATAATATTTAGAATTCATTAAGTGTAAGATTTTTCGTAATTTATAATGCAATTCCTCTATCGTCAACGCGCTTACATTCATTGTTTCATTTCGTAAGTTAATAAATGACTGCTTTACTCCAAACTCTTCTCTTAGTCTCTGGATTGTCTGCTCCCATGTTGGATGCAATAAGCTTTCTACGGCACGCAATGCTTTTCCCTGGAGGCGGTTAGCAAGTACAGACTGGATCGTTCCCTTATGTTCTTCTGGTGTCAGCGACATAATCGTGGAGACATCTCTTAAAAAGTTAATCAAGGCATACTCGCTGCTACCATTAAAAATTTGAAGACTTCTGGCCTCTTCTGGTGTTTTTGTTTTTTTTTTTTTTTTAAAAAACTTTAAGCTAATAATTTTTTTATTAACTCATTTAGTCGATTATATATTGGAATGTCACAATACTTTTTAAACATATTTTGAAAGATGTGCAAACATTAATTTTAAACATTGTTTTGTTCTTTTTCTTTGTCTTTTGTTTTTTTTTCTTTGGTAAATTTTTGTTTTACTTTATAAGTTCGAATCACTGGATGCTTGTTTTATACAGCATCCCATCCTCGTCGCCAGTTGTGTTCTTGTTATATTTTAAAATTAAACACAATCATTTCTTTTTCGTTGTGGTTTCGCTGGAAGCAAAATTTAGAATGAACCAAGAACTACTTACTCGAAAAGATCATAGGTCTAGTTCCCAATGCGACAGATCACACCACTTATAACGTTTCTTCTTTATTTACAATATTATGCGTACTTATTTATAATTTTGAGTATACAAATAGTATAAGAGAATTAGCAAAATACAATACTTAAATGAATAAGATGAGTTTATATATAGTAAATATGAAAATAATGGAGAGTTAAGTAACTGTTATCATTAGTCGCACGATATTCGATAGAAATAAATAGAAGATCACGCCACTTTCTAACATTAGTTATATGTTGTATTTATAATAATTATATGAAATATTTAAAACATTGTATTGTAATATAAATGAGATTTGATAAAAAAGTTAACATATATATAACTTGTATGCTCTTGAGTATTCCCTGTAAGATCAACCAAAAATAAATAGTTTCAAGCAAGTTGAAAAATTTACTTTTGGCCTCAAAATAGGGCCGAATTTCCCATAGTCCGTTCGTCGTCAAAGTATATGCGACATTCTTGTTTTTAGTTATAAGCCAGACACAAGCCATTCATGGCAGCTCCGACGTGTTTAAATATATAATTTGGATACGTGATTTGCCGGACAACGTACATGAAGCGCTCAAACCTACTATCGACAACAACGATTACTATTTTCATCATGAAAATATATTATTATCCATGATTACTCCGGATGCAACGGTTCGTGCAGATGGATACAGCAAATTCTTGGAAGCGCGGTCAAGCGTGGCAATTCAAATTCGGAAATTTCGTGGTCCCAACAACTACCCAACATCAACTATAGCAGCACAACTTACACTGAAATGATAGACTGGACAAGATTTCAGATCACTGAGCCGCCATGTCTTCAGTTTTACAAGCAAGACCAACTGTCTGATATACAGTATTCAGACAAAATTATTAAAATTCCATGTGAGCACCACAGAAAACATTAGTTAAATAATTGAATGATGTAATGTTGACGCCATACTTTAATCCATTTGTATCATGTTTTATTTTCGACTGATTATCTTTGCCACTCGCAAAACACGGAGAGTTTCGTTCAAATAGTACATAAGTCGGCCACAGCAGTCACTGAAGAAAATCGAATGTACATTTTCGCGAAAGTTGACAGTTGCGAGCGCCACATCCACCTTGAATTCCGAAGAGATTTTGAAAATCAAAAATAAAATATTATTGTGATTCATAGTGTTATCCTTTGCATAAAAGCGGTCGGAAGTGCTTCGAAAATAACAAAAAAAACCAAAATAGCACCATAGGGACCACTTGAAAAAAATTTTTTCTAAAAATGTCTTTCAAATATCTAACGATTGAGGCGGGGTCAAAAATAAGTTTACTTTTCTGCCATACAAGGTGATACGGTCTACTGTGCATTGAAGGCATCAGAAAGGCTAAAGAGAGAGCTAGGCAACGGGTAAATGTCCAGGTGAGTTCTTTGGAAAACAACTTTTCAACCCATTTGGAAGCATTCGTACTTCCAAACATCATTCCCGTTCAACCAAACCACAACTTGATATAACATATGTATGTGGCCGATTCTTCCCAACATACAACTAGCAGATCCAGAGTTTCATCGACAATGAAAAATAGACATTCTGCTCTGTGCCGAGTTCTATTTTAGGCTATTGGCTCCCGGAAAAATGAAGTGTTCACCTGATATCCCAGTCTTACGAAATACTTTCGAAAGACTGGAAGATTAAAAGACACATTGACTTGTGCTATTTTTTGGCGGTCAAAACAGCAGTGATATAAATTCCCCACTAGAGGAGGTGGTAGAACGGCTGTGGTGAATGTATGAAGTAGATTCAAATGGAAAGGATTTATCGCCGGCAGAGCAGCGATGCGAGGCATATTTCACTCAAAATGATTCCATCAATGAAGACGGTCATTTTATCGTTAGACTGCCGTTTTTGCAAAATACATCAGCGTTAGGAGCATCGCAAGGAAAAGCTTACAAAGGTTCGGAATCAGTTTGTCCAACTCATGGAAAGGTACATCAGTTGGGGCATATGAAGAATGTAAGCATTGATTCTGTTATGGTGCCTAATTATTTCATTCCTCATCATTATGTGCTATAGCCAGAGAGCACTACAATTAAGCTTCGAGTGGTGTTTGAGGCTTCAGCCAAAACTACGTCTGGATATTCCTTGAATGATTTGATGTACACTAGGGTGTCCCAAAAACAATTTTTTCGAGTTTCATAGTTGCTCAACCTTTGTTTGAATGCTTATACTGTCAAGTATTTTTGAGAATTTTTTCAGATTTTTTGGAGGACGTTTAGAGGTCGCGCTAATCGGATTTTCCGTAAAAATCAGGTGTTTCTGAGATTTTTCGAATTTCAATCATTAGTTGATCAATTACAGACATTTTGTTTGTATTTGAGTCCTCCTTTTGAAAGAAAAATAACCAAACTTTACTTTACCGTACATAAATTAGAAGTTTTGGATTTTTGTTTTGTAATTTGGATGTGACACATTAAATTATTTCGTGAAATTTTCGTAATTTTTTTTAAAAATAAATAAGGCATTGGTTTATTTTGGTTACCACCGAATCCACAAAAACACAAATAAAAATAAGAGGAATCTGTACATTGTACAAAATCATTTATTTGATTCCCTACGATGTAGCTCTATGCCCTGTAAAAGATTTCGAAAGTCCGTTTCAGAAGTTGTAAGACCGATGCAAGTGCTTGCCAAGGCCACACCACGTTCTGCGACATCGTTTACCACTTGCAGTTGTTGAATTATATGCTTTGTTTCCTGAAATGATTCGATGCTTATCCATTCTTCTGGGTCGGTTTGCAAAAAAGCAATTGAGATGTTGCAGGCTTCAAAAAAAGTATGGCTGGATTTAGAAATGAAATCTTGAATTTTCATACTTTTTATAATGTTTTGCGTTATATTGGCTTGTTCGGTTTTATTATTTGCCGTATTAATATTTTTTACCATCAAAAGCAAAGTTTTGGTTTTTATGCGTTCATCACATAAAGCTGAGGAAGCTAGTTTCCCCGGATAGGTACCACTGATGGAACCACGAGTTGTATGAGCTATATGCCGACATCGATATAGCCAAGCGTATTAAAATAGAGCGGCTTCGCTGGCTAGGTCATGTCGAGAGAATGAACGACGAAGCTCCAGCGAAAAAAATATTGGATTCGGTACCCAGCGGTGGCCAACGCAGACGAGGAAGACCGCATCTCCGTTGGAAAGACCAGGCATTGGATAACCTGACAACGCTTGGAGTTTCCAACTGGCGCCAGCAAGCGCACGACAAAAGAGGCTGGCGTAAATTCTTAGACCAGGCCAAAACCGACCAACGGTTGTAAGCGCCATCTAAGTAAGCAAGTAAGTTATGGTTGCCATCTCTGCCGGAATCAAGCTGATGTTAATTTGCCATTAACATCGCCGCCCGCCTTGCAGTATGGCTGCAAAAAAAAGTCTTCAGAGGATCAACTTGAAAGGAAACAAAATTTGATTAAAAACAGTTCATACGGATAACACTGGTTTACAAATAACGAAAAGTTGTTTGTACTTTGAATGCCACTATTCTTTTCTCATGTAAAATCACTCGCTTATTCCGAAAAAAAAATTTTTTTTTTTTCAGTCACTCCGTTTTCGAGATATTGCCCACTGTAGGGTTTTCAACGAAAAAAAAAAGTTGGTTCCACTTAATTGCTTATATCTCCAGAACCAACAACAGTAATCAAACAAATGATATATCAAATAAAAGCTAATAAAATTTCTTACAAACAATGCAAACATCATTTTTTGGTCGAGCAGTTAGTTTTGGCGGAATAAATTCAAATTTCTGGGATTTTTTTTTATTTTTTACAAAAATTTCCAAAAAAAGACAAAATAGTTGCAAATTTCGTCAAGAAATCAAAATATTTTGTTACTTTTGATATTTTTTACTAAAAGCCTTTATTTTTCCAAAAAAATAAGCTATTGTTAAAGAAAATCTATTGAGAAATGAAAAAGTTGTGTTCAATGGAACGAAATCACCCAAATTGTGTGATTATCAATTTAAGCATTTGGACTTATGTTATTGCCATAAAAAAAAATGAGAACTAAAAGTTGTTGCAATAAAATCATATATTCTTAATTTTTATTGTTCTTTTAATAATTTACATTATTTTTACATTATTTAAATTGTACATAATTATTATTAATAATTTTTATTGTTCCCTTAAATCATTTATATTGTTATTTACATTGTAAATAATTTTTATTTATATATCAGAAATTCAAAATGATTAGAATTCTTGTTTTGTCGTTTATTTAATTCGGGATCGGTTTCTCTGATGAGAAACCAACAATAGTCGCCCATCATTCCTTCGTCCCAAAATCCTTGGTACCGATTCTCAATCGCTTTCATCTGTTGGTGGAATCTTTCCCCATGTTCGTCGCTCTCGTCACCGAGATTCTTCGGAAAAAAATTCAAATGGGAGTGCAGAAATTGAATTTTCAGAGACATATTTACGCCCATTTTTTTATAGTTCTTGAGCAACTCGTTGACTATTTTTTCGTAAGATTCACTTTTATTGTTCCCGAGGAAGCTAGAAACAGTCGTCCTAAAAGAATCCCACGCCGCTGCCTCAACTGGTGACAATAGTTCTGCGAATTGAAGATCGTTTGACACCTTTTTTATTTGCGGTCCAACGAAGACACCTTCTTTTACCTTGGCATCAGAAAGATTTGGAAAAATCGTTTTCAAATATGTGAATGCTTCGCTTTCTTTGTCTAACGCCTTGACAAAGTTTTTCATAAGTCCAAGTTTGATGTGCAGCGGTGGGAGAATTATGTTTTCCATTTTGACGAGTGGAACGTTTTTGACGTTGCTCTCTCCAACTTTCGACTCAATTCTTTCTGGCCAGTCCTTTTTGTAATAGTGGTGTTCACGTGCTCGACTATCCCACTTGCAGAGAAAACAGCAGTGCTTTGTGTAGAACCACTCTGTAAACCACAAAGCATACCAACGACGTTGAGATCAGAACATATTTTCCAGTCGTGTTGTTCATATTTAATACATGTCAATAGCTTCGCCATTGTTTCGTACGTTTCCTTTGTGTTGACTGCATGTGCGATCGGAATCGATGGCTTTTTGTTTCCTATATGAAGTAATACCGCCTTCAAGCTCACTTTGCTGCCATCAATAAACAAACGCCACTCTTTTGGATTGTACGGCTGACCGATGGTATTGAATAAGCCAGGAATGTCTGCGCAATAGCAGATATTTTCATTCTTAGTAAAGTGTATAGCAAACGGTTTTTCACGATTTCTGTAGTATGTCACCTTAACATCGGGTCTCAAAAAGTTGAATTGTTGCATACGAGAAGCATGCAATTCCGATTTTTCCTTTGACAGCTCCAAATCTCTTATCCAATCATTCAACTGCGCTTGCGATAAAAGGTGAGTTGTGCTTTCAGTTGTAATAGTACTACCACCTGTGGTTCCTTCCGACTCCACTGAATCTACGGATTTTCGATTGTTTTCACGTGTTGAATCGGGACAAGTAGGATATGGAACATCGTCAGAATGAGATACTGGCAACGAAACAGTCGGGACAGTGGCGTATATCACTCGTTTGTGTTTTCCAACACCAGTCACTTTGGCCAGACAAAAATAGCAATCATTAAGGTGGCAAAACGGTTGTCTCCATATCATCGGAACATCGAATTTCATGTATCGTTTTTTACCCGAGCTCCATTCAGACAATATTAATTTGCACGATTGACACAAAATACTTGGCGTCCATGATTCACCAATATTCTCAGCCGCAATACCAAAATAATGAAGATATGACATTTGCAGTAAATTCGTAAAATTGACTCGATTCTTTTCGAAAGTAAATTCACCGCACACGTAGCAGAAAATATCTGGGTAGTTTTTACACTGGAATTCTCGCAGTCTTTTACTCATTTTATTTTTTTCTTTCGTTACAAATTGTGCGTCCGTTTGTTTGCGACGTTTTTTAGTATAATGCATGAATGTTTTTGCTTTTATACATCTCGAAAGTGCTGCAGATATGGAACAATAAAAGAGCGCGACCGGTAGGTCCACGACTCAGAGCGCGACCACCGAAACTGTCAAAAAAACACAAAATAAGTCTTCACATGGTATAATAACAGGTAGGCTCTCTTTCTTATAGCCATAAGTGTCGAAATCAGGTGTCTTGCTGTGACGGTTTCGACGGTTGCACTTTCAGTCGTGAGCCTACCTGTTTTTATTCTAGCCTGTTTGTTCTTATCTTTTCTTTCTCAAAACCCTTGACTTCCTATGAACAATTCCTATGAATTCCTATTCCTATGAACAATAACAATGAAAAATAAAAGATTATAGATTATAGGTATACAATAACCCAATTTATTTATATGACAATAAAATTTTTAAAAATAACATAACTTGGGTGCTTTCGTTCCATTGAACACAACTTTTTCATTTCTCAATAGATTTTCTCAACAATAGCTTATTTTTTTGAAAAGATAAAGGCTTTTAGTAAAAAATATCAAAAGTAACAAAATATTTTGATTTCTTAACGAAATTTGCAACTATTTTGTCTTTTTTTGGAAATTTTTGTGAAAAATAAAAAAAATCCCCGAAATTTGAATTTATTCGGCCAAAACTAACAGCTCGACCAAAAAATGATGTTTGCATTGTTTGTAAGAAATTTTATTAGCTTTTATTTGATATATCATTTGTTTGATTACTGTTGTTGGTTCTGGAGATATAAGCAATTAAGTGGAACCAACTTTTTTTTTTCGTTGAAAACCCTACAGTGGGCAATTTCTCAAAAACGGAGTGACAGAAAAAAAAAATTTTTTTTCGGAATAAGAAAAAAACATGAGAAAAGGCAAGTGGCATTCAAAGTACATATTGGCTGTAAACCAGTGTTATTATTAAAAATTCATAGAAGTTGTGGGTAAATATAAAACGAAAAATACTTATAGTCAGACTAAGGATAAGGGCATTTGCCTTTTAATTCATTATTTTCAAAAAGCATATAAAAAATACGTTAGGATCAAAATGTTTATATAAAAAAGAAAAAATAATACAGTGGTGCCTATACAGCGCAGGATCCGGATAGGATCCATTTGAAAACAGTGTTTTGGGCAACTGGAAGGCCGTTAGTGCTGGACATCATTCCCGGAAGGATTACACGAGGATATAGATCAGTACCTACGATAAAGGACAAAGGTGCTGACTTGTAGAACTTCGGATCAGCAAGAATAACGTTGTAGAACTTTTCTTTGATGGATTCTTTAATGAATTTAGTTGGCGTTCGCATAGTTATCCGGTTATCGACGCGTGCACTTGCTTCAATTTTCAAGTTGTCATCGTATGGAGATCGGATGGTGACACAACAAACCTTTTCTGTGCCGATCATTGTTGTCAATAGCTGCAATTTTTGGACTGTTGAAGTTGCGATGCGACTCATTGGGGTGCAAGGATCCAGTAACGCACGGACATAATGGCATTTACCCTGGACTTCAAGCTGTATTACAGCTGATGGAAGCAAAGTTATTACATGTTGCGAAAGGATGGAAGCAACAGATGGTGGCGGCGGAGTTGTTTCAGGGGACACTTACCGTCGAGGATTACGTAAGCGTTCGTGCATATGGAGCAAGGTATGTGTTTTCCTCGGCAGTAGTGACATCCTCATTGGCTGCGACAGGATCCACGGGAATGCTAGATTGCCATGCAGTTCGAGCAGTATTTGTGAAGAAGTACTTGGTGCATTCGCTTCTCGATGTTCATGGCAAGAAACACTATGCAAAACCGTAGTGCATGGTTCTCTTGACAAATGCGGCATGTGTACTGCTTTTTATTTGTATGACGAGTCAGGCTGTGGGTTTTATATCTTTTGGCATCTATTTTCTTGGAAGCTCTTCTGTTGTTGCGCACATTATCGGTTCCGTTTGCCATATCGTCTAAATAAAAAAAAAAATGTAGTGTAAAAAAAGAGGGTATAAAAGAAATGATGGAAAAATATTTATTTTGGAATAAATTGAAGTGTAGAAAGAATATCAGTTCACTGGAAGAATAACAAACTTCACGATAGGTCGGGTTATGGTACCGCGTTCAGTTAAGACGTCAGCAACTCCAACTCGTTTATCGTTACCATAATAGACCTTGGTAACACGACCGAGACGCCATTCGTTCGGGGGAGGTGGTCATCTTTTATAACTACCATAGCATTTTCTTCCAGATTTGGTTCAGGCTTTTTCCATATAATTATTTTTTGAAGCTCTTTGAGATATTCATGTTTCCAGCGAGAACATAAATTCTGATAGATAGTTTTAAGTCGTTGCCATCGATTAATGGTGGATATGGGTTGTTCCTGAATATTGGGTTCTATTGATGCAAGAATTGGCGTACCGATAAGGAAATGACCTGGAGTCAATGAGGAAAGGTCAGTTGGATTTTCTGACATCAGTGATAGAGGTCGAGAGTTTAAACATGCCTCAATTTTGGAAAGAAGTGTGGAGAACTCCTCAAAAGTTTATTTAAAGGAACCTGCGATTTTCCGGAAATGCGTTTTGAAACTTTTAACGCCGGCCTCCCACAAGCCACCCATGTGGGAACTTTCAGGAGGAATGAAATACTAGGACAGATTTTGTCTACTATAAGTAGATACAAGCACTTCACGAGAAGCTCGGTTGAAATCTGTCGTTAATGCTTCTGAGGCGCCGATAAAATTTGTTCCATTATTGGAATACACGTGGAGTGGACAGCCACGTCTGGATACAAATCCGTTAAAGGCAGCTAGGAATGCAGGAGTGGACAAACTTGATGTCGCCTCAAGATGTATTGCTTTTGTAGAAAAGCAAACGAAAACACACACGTACCCTTTTGTTATAAGACATGCACTGCCGGTGTAATTTTTAATATCAAATGGACCAGCAAAATCCATTCCGGTATGGGCAAATGGACGTGAAAGTACTGGACGTTCTGGAGGCAAGGAGCTCATCAGTTGACCTTGGACCTTTTTCTTGTGGATCACGCATGCTTTACATTTGTGGATTATTGTCTTTATAAGATTTTTAACCTTTGGAACCCAATATTGAAGTCGAATAAGACGGAGAACTAGTTGATTACCTCCGTGAAATGAAATTTGGTGAGTAAATTGGACTATAAGACGTGACAAATGACAATCATATGGAAGTATAATTGGATGTCTTTCATCGTAAGAGAGTACTGGGGAGGAAACAAGTCTTCCACAAACTCTTAATAGACCCAAATCATCGAGAAATGGGTTGAGATTTAAAATCTTGCTGAAAACTACGAGTGGCTCTTTTTTAGTAAGGCTTAAATACTCATCAGGGTACGCAACTTTCTGAGCAAGAATCATAATTCGCGTTTTAACATGCTTTACTTCTAGAGAAGTAATAAGAACAGAATCTTCTTTGAAGTTAGAAGAATGCTTTGGATGCGTACGAATAATTCTTATCGCTTTTGGAAATGAAGAAAAACGTTCGGTTATATCTTCAAAATTCAGAAAAAAAGCAAAATTAGATTTGACGGGTTTCTTTTCAAGCTGAGTTTCAGAGGAATCAGCTTGGCTCGTGCTTGCCAATGAGAAGGTGCATGGAGGAAGGTGAAAATTGCTGCTTGGAACCAGGGCCCTATTGCACCAACTACTTATCACTTTTCAACTTATCAAATAAGTTTTTTCCTGCTAAGTGTAAGTGATAAGTTTTTTCTATATCAAAATTTGGATTTCACTCATTTTCACTTTTCAACTTATCTAGTTTTTGAAAAGTGTAAGTGATAAGCGTTGCACCAAAATTTTTAAAAAACTTTTCAAATAAATTTACTTATCAAACAATTGAAAAATATTTTTGTGCGTGAAATATATTATGAAAATAACTCTGGAAACAAACTGATTTTTTGGCGAAGAAGAAGAATAAGAAGAAGGTACAAATAATTTAACACAACTCGTTCAAAACTATTTAATTAAAACAATTCAGCAAATTTTATTTGGTGGTTTTCAAAATACTAACACCATAGGGGTATTCGCGGCATGTCTTGAGAAAACCACAATCCTTAGAAGTAGCAATCAATCAGAACCTTTTGTGGTTCTATAAAGGCATGTTTCTTTGAGTTGTCACCTTCAGAAAATTTCAATCGTCAGAACATAATCCTTTCATAGCCCAATATATGAGAGATTATGGTGGCCTCACTCTGATCCTACCCCTTTTTTCTTAAGAGACGGATAAATTTTCAAAATAGAGGTAATTGGGCTATAAACTCCTTCGAGCCAGAAGATGTAAATGGTACTTTTTCAGCTCTTTTGCTGCAGACAATTCAGCTTCAGTTAAGACTATGGCAATCTTCCTGTAGAATGGAGAAAATTGGTAGCAAAATACCTGCCTAGTTTGGCATTAGCTTGGAAAGTAATTCAAAATCTTTTAGACCTGTAAGTCTTCATACGGAAAACCTCACAATTGGACCGATAGGTGTTTTGCATCGTGTGGATGTGGTATTTTATATCATAGAATGGAAAAAAAAACGTACCTTAAACGTACCGAATAAAAATCGCGCGCACTTAAACATTTTTCTCTCTCTATTCCGCATTTGGCTCTTCGACTCAAACACAAGCACAATCACTACCACGCATAAGAAAGAGAGCGGAATGAAATGTTATGGATTGTGCTGTTTGATCAAAAACACGATTTCCTTTGTTGTGCTTTTTGATCATGATCAAAAAACCGAACCTTATGTAGCGAATGTTAGCGAATGTCAGTGCTGCTGAACAACAGCAGAACAATTTGTTGGCACATGCAAACATTTTTTTTTAAAGACGCCGCATTTATTTACGCATTCTTTTAATGTCTTTGATTTCGTTATTGTAGCTTATTTAAATTTTAAGATAAAGCGCAAAATATGTTTAAGTTACATTGCAGCTGCCACTCCCAATAGTCCAATAACGCTAAATTTTTATATATTTTTTGGAAATCACATGTTAGGTGTTTTCCTTTGATTTCGTTATTCTAGCTTTTTTTATATCTAAGATATAGTGCAAAATGTGTTTAAAGTGTACTACAGCTGCCACGTCCACTTGTCCAAAATTTCTCAAATACTTTTTATAACTTTCCTAAAACCTTAACATTGAAATCTACTAAAAAAAATTCACAAAATAATTTTCAATTGTAGCATGTGCCAACAAATTGTTCTACAAATTGTTAGGTTCGGTTTTTGATCATGATCAAAAAGCACCACAAAGCAAATAATGTTTTTTGATCAAATAGCACAATCCCTAACATTTTATTCCGCTCTCTTGGTTCTGCGTGGTAGTGATTGTGCTTGTGTTTAAGTAGAAGAGCGGAATTCGAATAAAGCGGAATAAAGATTGCGCTCTCTCGAACCGAACAAAAAGGAACCGTTCGTTAAGGTTTTTTTCCATTCCCTGTTTTATATTCATTGTTTTAAATGACTGGCGCGGTCCCACATTGCAAAAATGAATTGGTGTTGCAAAAGTTAATCCAATGGATAATACTTTTATTTAAAGAATGTTTCTTAATAGTTGTAGTTTTTATAAGCACTATGTTGGATTATCATGGTTATTTCTGAGTGGTGATATAACGAAATCTTTTAACCGTCCTTTTAACACTTTCCGATCAGTTAATTTTCTACGTGAGGGCTCCGAACGAGTAGGATGGTTTATGGAGGTTCACCATTTTCAGAAGAGAATTTATTTTAATCGTTGTAACGTCAACGCATCTGAAAACTTCCCCATTGCTTAAAGGTATACAATTTTCGATAATATGTTGTTAAATTGTTGCAGTTAATGTGCCTTTTCAGTTCATACCTGTTCAATACAAGGTAGGTTATTGTTACTTGTAATTGTTAATTGTAAATTAAATGCTCACAACCACACTTTCTAAATCAAAAACACTGTGAACATTTGTTTTTGGATTGAACTGATAAGTTTTTCTTTAAATAACCTCATCTTCAAAAATACGTTCAAATTGAGATATTTTGGATTGTTGACACTCTGTGTAACTAATATTAATGATGATGAAGAGAATTTATTTTAATCGTTGTAACGTCAACGCATCTGAAAACTTCCCCATTGCTTAAAGGTATACAATTTTCGATAATATGTTGTTAAATTGTTGCAGTTAATGTGCCTTTTCAGTTCATACCTGTTCAATACAAGGTAGGTTATTGTTACTTGTAATTGTTAATTGTAAATTAAATGCTCACAACCACACTTTCTAAACCAAAAACACTGTGAACATTTGTTTTTGGATTGAACTGATAAGTTTTTCTTTGAATAACCTCATCTTCAACAATACGTTAAAATTGAGATATTTTGGATTGTTGACACTCTGTGTAGCTAATATTAATGATGATGAATAAAGTCACTTTTTAAGGTCGTTTTTTGTTAGAAAAACTTTTTTGAAAAGTAAATTTTTTCTTAGCAAATATAATGAAAACTTATCAAAATTTTATTTGATAAGTTTTCAATAATTTTTTGGTGCAACAAAAACTTTTCATTCTATACAATTTTGACAAATTTATCACTTTTCATAATAAAACTTATCACTTTTCACTTATCCAATTTCGGAAAGCAAAAATTTTTAAATTGAGTACTTTTCACTTTTCATAACTCAAAAAAAAATTATCAAATTTTTGTTTCGTGCAACACAAAATTATCAAATATTACGATAAGTTGCAAAGTGAAAAGTGAAAAGTTGTTGGTGCAATAGGGCCCAGGTCTACCAGGGTCAGGCCCAGGTTCGTTCTTAGATGGATGGATTGCTCATCTACAAGTTATGTTAGTTGTTCATTGTATTCGCCCATCTTGGAAACACAGCGTACATAAGTCTCGTAGGTGTTACGATAACGACCCTTCATCGTTTCAAGGTCCGGACTTTCATCATGGCTATAATCATCTACGACCTCCTTCATACACGCTTCGTACGCCAATTTGACTTTGGTCCAAATGGCCTTCATTTCCTCCTAATGCACTTCCAGAGAATGTCGGGAGAAGGCTGCTACTGGAACAGAATTGAAATCGGCTTCAAATTCTACGAGCGCATCGGTCAAGCGAATAAAATATCCAAGCGATGCCATTGTAAAAAAAAAAAACTTGCAGTATAATGGTTCTTATAAAAGCAACGAAATCAGGAGTCGACCGAAATCAGAAATGGAACAAATGGAATCAGAAATGAAATTTTTTGGAAATAACAATATTTAAAGGATAAATATGTACAACAATATTTAAATAAATTAAAATTTATCAGAGATGAAGCAAATTGAAACAGTTCCCAGAAAAATTAATTTTTAATCAAAAATTATTTATATAAAAAAAAACAAATAAGAAAAACAGTTTATCGATCATCAGAAATGAAACAAGCAAGGATTTATATATTTTTTTTTTTGTTTTTATCAAAACTTATTTTAAAGATATCGACATTAAACTGTATCGATGAAGAAATAGAACTTATCAGAAATGGATCTTTATTTAAGAAGAATATTTTTTGTTTATTTTAAATCTCGAATTGAATAAGTTTTTGATGAAGAATCAAAACAGAATTTAAGCTGATTTAAGAAATGGAACCCAAATTTTCTTCGAAATATTTTTAAAGTGATAAATTTATCAAAAGTAGTATGAAAAAAAAATAATTGTTTCGAATTGGATTGAAGCTAATTAACCACCCAAATTTCAGGAATAACCGGTGCAGGTTTCAATCGAAATCTTGATTAAACGAAATATATAAATTCCCCACATTTAAAGCTAAATTTAAATGTAAGTCGCAATTTCGAAAAGCTGAAAAATTTAAGTCTTACTCGCTGGAATAGTGGAAAGTTTATATGTTATATGGAAATTTTAAAATTAATTAATCAATTAGTAATTAATTAATTTATTATATTAAATTTATTTAATTAATTGAATAATTGGAAAAAAAAGAAAACTTTAACTTTAACAACTTTGTTAACGTTGCAAAAGAGTTACAACAATATTGCTAAACATGTCTGGCGGAAATGTTCTTAAAAATTTTATTTTTTATGTATCTAATACACGTTGCTTAGTTCAAGAACTTGGGAGAATGGTTGCTTTAGTTTAAAGAGATTAGCAAAAATATTGCTGAACATATGCTTCGGAAAAGTAGTTTAAATGTTTATTTTATGTGTATATATATGTTGTTTAGTTTAAACAATATTGGAGAATTGTTGCTGAATATAAAAGAGAATAGCAACAATATTGATGGTTGTTCCAATTTGCCTTTATACTGCATATAAACGTTGCCAACATTTGTTGATAATAAAGCATAAGTTGAGTAATGTTGCGAAACTTAATTACTTCATTTATCAACAATTTTAAACTTTGTTCTCTTTTAACTTAAGCCTAGTACTATGTTCGTTTGCGTGAAATTTCACTGGCAACAGCCATTTATTTGTTGCGTGAAAATTTCGACACATATTTTGTTGCGAACGAACAGCTGATGTTCAGCTTAAAAATGTTGACAAAAAATAAATAAACGGCAAGAATTAATTAGAGGCAAAGCATTAAATCATGTAATCTCTCGTACAAAATAAATATTTTAGAAAGTATATGATGCTAATGGATGATGTCCTTTGTTGTCACAAGTCCTTTGTTGAAGTCCTTTGTTGGCATAAGTCATCACTTTATTTCTGCAAACTGCGAAGATTGGCGACTGCCACACCGCGGAAAGGTACATCCGTATTTACATTTTCCATCCACTGGCATTATAATTGCAGTATTTAATTAATTAATAATTACTAATTGCAAAATTTTATCAAAAGCAGACAATATAATTGCAAATAGAAACTTTGTTCTTTTGCTTGCACTTTTTTCTTTAGTTATATGACAACTGTCACTTTTCACTGCAAAATAAATGGTCGGTTCAATTAAATTGAAGTGAAAACAATGTTACTAGATGCATGTTGCGGAATATAGTACTAGATTTTCCGCAGCGAAGCATAGTACAGCTTTGACGAAAAAGTTGTGAAATGTTCACGCTTGTTTCACAGCTGTCATTTTTGAAGTGAAACTTCTTTGACGGCGAGTGAAATTTCAAGGTCCTTTTTCGTGACGCTAGGCTAACGTTTTCAATTCATATGAAAATTAAAAAAAAATAACTGCCGCTGCCGAATTGAACCCCGAACATCGTTACTTATGAGCCGGAATCTATTCCTTAACGCCACGTAGGCACATGATAAATAGCCAAACAAAATGTAATTAAAACTGAACGCGTAACATACTGAAAATAACATAATTAACATTAACATTAGATTAACATTAACATTACATTATTAACATAACCGTAACATTAATTTTCATCCCACAGGTATGCACAAAAAAAATAGAAAAATAGCTAAAACAAGAGCAGCACGCGTTCGTTAATATAGAGAGCGAATTAGAGCTCTTAAGAATACAGCCGCAGCTGGGTCTGCAACTAATGATGAAGGTAAGGTGATTGCAACAACGGCTGAGTTTCAAAATGCATTTTTACGAAACATCAGTGTATTTTGGTGAATCTACAAAGAACCAATCCCCAAAAAACACACTGATGCATCTCAACAAAATTTTAAAGCCAACCAAGTTGATGCACTCAACAATCAACGTTCGCGGCTTTATGAGGCCCTCTATCAACATAGCAATTATTATGATCAGGAAGCAGGAGGTAATAATGAACAAGATTTGCCTCTGCTTTCGGAGGCTCCTTCAAAGAGTACTATGCAAATGCAATCCAGCATTCAAAAAGTAACAATGTTGAGAAGACATTCCAAAGCAAACTAAAACACCAACTGAACTAAAACAAGTACCGAAAATAACTGTTATTTTACAATTTTCAAATGAAAAAAATTGTCGAAAGACTTTTTCAAACATACCATTATGTTACAAATGTCCTCAGCCTCACGAATATTAAGTCGCTTTTAAATTTGAAACTGATTCTTTACAAGTTAATTTCTTGCCTAGTATATATCGAGGAAAAATAACGGTTACTTTTGACTTTTATTTTATCGGTCAAAAATATCAGTTTTTTGGTGACTTTAATTTTGTCGGTCAAAAATATCAAGCAATTTATGTTTTCTTAAAGGCCGCTTGACAGATTGAACTGTTGACACCATGTGTAAAATGTCTAACCGATGAGATGAAAATAATAATATCAAAATTTTTTTATCGGTAAAATGACTTGAACAAATATAAATTACCAATTTTGACCGAAAAATAAACGGCAGAAAATAACTGTTATTTTTGCCCAAAAAAACTATAAGGCACAAAAAATTGTTATTTTTGTCGGAAAAAATAAAAATTAAGAGATAAAAGTTAATATGTGACACTTTCGACAAAAACCATATTCGGTACGGTCCCTGGATGCAAATATTGAATCAACAAATTATTATTCCATTTCGTATTGATTGAATTTCTTTTCAGATACTTTCTCTCTCTATTTCAATCTATCTTATTTCTTACTGTTAAAGAAGTTTCACTTCTGCCACGTGTACGTTGCTACACGCGAGTTTTTTTGTATGGAGATTTGAGTGAAATTTCACGTGAAGCCGAACAGAGTACTATGCTGAACGAACAGCTGATAAATTTCGACAAGAAGTTAATAAACAGCCAGAATTTATTAGAGGGGAAGCAGAAATCATTTAAGTTCTTTAACTTTTATTATTTCTGATTATATAAACACAAAATAAATATTTATACACGTATGCATATTGATGATGTGCTTTGTTGTGGAGCAGGACAAATCATTAGTTTATGTGGTCAGCTGCGAAGTTTTGCGACCGTCAACACCACGGAAAGGTGCATCCGTATTTACGATTTCGAACAACTGCAATAATAAATTGCAAAACTTTAGAAATAGTACAAAAATATAATTTCAATAAGAAACATTGCTCTTTTGTTTGCACTTTTTTCTTAAATGAAATGGCAACTGTCTCTTTTCACGGCAAAATAAATGGTCGGTTCAATTAAATTGCCGTGAAAAAAATGTTGCTAGATGCATGTTGCGGAATATAGTACTAGATTTTCCGCAGCAAAGCATAGTACAGCTTTGACGAAAAAGTTGTGAAATGTTCACGGTTGTTTCACAGCTGTCATTTTTTGTATGGAGATTTGAGTGGAATTTCACGTGAAGACGAACAGAGTACTATGCTTAAAGCCTAGTACTATGCTCGATTGCGTGAAATTTCACTGGCAACAGCCATTTATTTGTTGCGTGAAAATTTTGACAGATATTTTGTTGCGAACGAACAGCAGAAAAGCAGAAAATCATTTAAGTTCTTTAATTTTCATATTTGTGATTATATAAATACAAAATAAATATTTATACAAGTATGCATGTCCTTTGTTGTGGAGCAAAACAAGTCATAAGTTTATGGCAGTCTGCAAGCTGCGAAGTTTTGCGACCGCCAACAACGCGGAAAGGAGCATCCGTATTTACAATTTCCAACAACTACAATTATTAATTGCAAAACTTTAGAAATAGTACAAAAATATAATTTTAATTAGTAACATTGTTCTTTTGCTTTCACTTTTTTTTTTAATTGAAATGGCAATTGTCACTTTTCACGGCAAAATAAATGGTCGGTTCAATTTAATTGCCGTGAAAATAATGTTGCTAGATGCATGTTGCGGAATAAAGTACTAGATTTTCCGCAGCAAAGCATAGTACAGCTTTGATGAAAAAGTTGTGAAATGTTCACGCTTGTTTCACAGCTGTCATTTTTTGTATGAAGATTTGTGTGGAATTTCACGTGAAGCCGAACAGAGTACTATGCTTAACGCTTTACTTACTTAGTACGTGTGTTTAAACGAACCAAAAATGCTAGTATGCGTGTTGAAATGGATACAATTAGAAAGTTGGTCTTTTACTAAAAGCGTAAGCGACACAAGATAATCTTAGCAACAGCTTGGAGAGATATTTCAGGAGAGCATCATACATGTGTGTGTGTGTATGTTAGTTGTTGAATTAGCGGCTAAAAAAAATCTAAATCTAAATCTAAAAAATCACCATTTTTGGCCTTTACATGAAAATATCAGCGAAATGGCTATGTTTTTTCTTTATTTTTATTTATTTAATTATAATAATATTTATTATTTATTTATAATAATATCTATTTTTTCCCTTTTGGAATTTATTTAGTCAGAACATATGTAAATGAAAAAATTAATTTAAGTTAGTTATAGAAAAGAAACTAAAGAAATTATTGTTTGAAGTCTTTTTACTTTCAAGTCTGGGCAATTTCGCACGGCTCTGTAATGTCATCGCCATAAAAGCCTCTACATTTTCCGGTATAACCCGTTTGGAAACGCTAGCTAGCAATTGAACATGTCGTTCCGTTCCTTGTATGTGTGATGGAATTTTCGGATCATTAAACGGTGGATCATCTTGATTTAAATATTGGTTTACTGGTTGCGGTGCATTCCAGTGATACCTTTATTGTTAAAATGGTTGCATAAAACGCGTATTTCTTAAGAAGGTTCCATAAAATACCCACAAAAAGGGTTGTAAAAACAACCTTCATTTCTTAAGTAGGTGCTATAAAAAAACTACACAAGTAAGTTTACGACATGCAGCTGTGTCTTGTGGTGCCTTAAAAAACGCACACAAGCAATTTTCCGATTTGCAATTATCTCACAGTGCTACCTTCATTTTTTAAAAGGCTTGAATAAATTTCTAAAGAGAAAAATCTCCAAAAAGAAAAAACATACGCATTTCGCTGATTTTTCCATGTAAAGTGCCAAAACTGGCGATTTTTTGAAATGTTTGTATGGGGAACCCCAGGGGGTTCCAGGGGGTGTGCCACTGGCATGGGGGTCGGGTCTCCAAAGCAAGTGGGGGTCGGTCATACATATGGACTCGATTGGAGCACTCTAAATGGGTCAAAGTGGGATTTTTCAAAATTGTCCCTACCCAAAAGTTCCACCCAAATTGGGGACATCAGAATTCGTTTTAAGGGTATGGTTCCTTCGGCAAAGTTTCTAATTTTGATCCCTAGAACACGATTTTCACAGAGCAATGGGCGATTTTTTTGCCTCCCCACAAATCGACCCGCCCTAATATATATACTTAATATATATGAAACATATACGCTTAACGGCAACAAGTAACGGAACTGCGTTTTCATTTTTATGTTTTAAACACTTGTTGATTTCATATATACTATTTTTGCACTTTTTCGCTTTTTATTTTTTTTTTTTTTTTTGTTAGTGATTTTTTTCACACAATTTCTCACGTTTTGTACCACTGTCTTATATATCTTTGCACTGAAGACTTAAAGAAATAATAAAAAGAAAATGCAAACGCACCTGTTAAGCAGCTCTCTTGATGTTTGGATGATGGAATTGTCTTTTTGATAGAATGGATGATGAAATGTTGCTTGATTGGATCGTTGATGAAATGTTTCTTATCGTTGATGAACTGTCTCTTGGTTGGATCGTTGATGAAATGATGTCTTGCTAGCTATGTCTTGAATTTTTTCCTTTTCAGGAATCCGGCTCGAAGGACCAAATGCTTTTGCGTAGAAAATGTGGAGCTCCAGATGCGTTGCGGAAAAAATAAGTAGCGGAAGGAATAAGTGGTTTTATGATTTTCTTTATTTTTAATTGATTTGTTCTTACCGTGGTGGTCTTTCACAAAATGAACGATTAAGTCTTAATCGCTTGTGCAGGGTCTTAACAAAATATACATATAAATTTAAGCTTAAAACTAAAAGACCGCAGATAAAAAGTGGATCTTATTCTGTCAGCTGTTATGGTTGCCATCTCTGCCGGAATCAAGCTGATCTTAATTTGCCATTAACACTCTTATAATTTCTAAAAACACTCTCTATCAAGCATGTGTGTGCTGCATGCTTCTTTCGAACATTTTTAAATTAGTTACCGAATATTTTTGGCGAAAAGTGTTTTTTATTGTATGGTTTTTGTAGAAAATTCCTTAGAATACTGCATAATTTTCAATTAAGTTTAAAACTTCAAAATTATTACAGCAAAATAAATGCCACTGTTGAAGCTTTAAGCAAAAAATATCTTTAAAGCATTTGAGACGTTTAGTTAAAAAAAACCACGTAGCCGCTTCCTCAGTAACCGTCTGCGTTCGTGGTCTAAGAAAAGTTTTATATACATATATTGCAAATTTCCGAATAAACTGATTGCTTATGGTGGTTAAAAAACGCTGATAACAACGTTCACAGCTTTGTTGCATTTCTCAACTAACGCGGTTTGTAAATAATTCTGATTTAAATTAATTTTTCTTATCCGTCGCAACTACTTTTTAGCTCGCTAAAATTTAAAACACACTTGCTTCGACTGTCTCATTTTTTCTCCGCACTTAACACTGAAAGTATAACAACCTCATCTGGCACAACCACACTGACAACGTAAGCAGTAAGTACCACAAACTTCGTAACAAAAGTCACCACCGCCAGCAGCTTTAGTTGCACCCAGTTCATCATTGCCAAGATCATCGGTGTCAGCAGTATGCAAGAGCGCATCTCTTGCTGGCAATCACTTCCTGGCCAACATATCAATAAAATTTAAAATGACAAAATATGTACAAAATACAAAAATGATTGGAGAAAAAGATAAAGAGCTTAAAGGTTAACTATAGAACTACATAGTACTTCTTTTGTCTGTTTCTTGCAGTCAAACCTTAATTGGAGCGTTCGGCGTTGTGTTATTAAACGCTTCTCAAAAATGTATAGCGCCATTCCGTTATATTTTGGCAGGTAAACAACGCTAACGCTTCAATTTAGGTTCACTGTTACTTAAATTGTATTTTTGTATATTTAGACTGGTAAAAACCAATCCATGTTGTAAACACTCGTGCTTTTTGCATCTATTGCAAAACTGACATTTTAGCTCATCGCAAAAACTTATTGCACCATGCAGTTTGCAAGAAACATTGGAAAAAGATTGAGGATGAAAAACAGCTATTCAATATTCCAAAACTAACCAATTTCGTCACAACTGAAATAGATGTGACAAGAAAGATCATAAAATAAAAAAAAACAGACAAGCTGTGTCAGAGACACGGCCATCACATTAGACGTAGAATACGTAGTCTAAGTGGTACACTGTTAAAGAAAATGGAAAATAAATAAAGTAAAATAAATAATATGCTTAGGACCAGAAGAAGAAATAACATTATATACATAATTGTAATATAAAATAGCATAATATATAATAGTATAATAATAATAAATAATAAGATAATAAAATAATACATTCCTTGTACAATTGGTTTTTGTTATATTTTTTGTTATATATATGATATATGTTTATTTATGATAACGATAAGAAGAAGAAACCAAACAGCAAGGCAAAAGAATTGTTATTTAGGTTTTTTTGTTGTTGTTGCTTTCTTTTAGGAAATAATAGCGAAAAGCAAAAAAACTAAAACAAAAACATAATGTATGCACAAAAATTTAAGTGAAAAAATAAACTTGCTCACCTTCAAATGATAAATAGACCCATTTTCTTGGAGCCGATTTCGAGTTATGAAGGATTAAAAAAAATCCTAATTTTTTGCACATTTTTTGCGTGAAAAACGACGATTTTTATAAAATCACATACAAATCATATACTATATTATGTATTGTATTCTATTTTATCAATTTAGCTATACTCCAGACATTTCTAGTATATATGAACGTTTTTATAGCGATTTAAAGTTGGAAAAATGCATAAAGTTTGAGATGGTTTTGAAGAAAAAATAGAAAAGTTTGCACACAGAATTATAAAGAAATATAAAATTTGAAGTTTAATCTATTAAATGAAATTTGTTTGAAGCAAATCGGTCCATTAGTTTCTTCACAATAGCCAATTTCGTGAAGCTCCAAAACTGCAATTCAAATTTTTCATACATGGTGCCCTAATATCGAAAGGTAAGACGTATTCTACGTCAAAAAAATGTCAGCACTTGCTATAGAGCACTGCAGTTTCCGAACTGCTAACCATCTAAATCAGAGGTGTTTTGGCAGTGAGGTAAATATTAAATTAAAACAAAAAGATAAAAAAAAAAATATTACCTTACGATGGGGATGAAAAAAAAACAAAAAATAGCAAAAACAACATGTGTCTTCTGAGCTTATATGGTCAAATTGCAAAAATGACAACAAAAACTAGCCACCACAATGAATGTGAATACCAACAAAATACACGCAGCAGCAAAAACTTTGATATCAACGCGAGCAAGCAACAACAATGCTATGCAAATGTTTTTTCTTGCTTTAGCAGCGCGATGCGCTGGCGAAGTCAATTCTAAGAATTACAACATACGAAAATATTGAAGTTGTTGTAAGTGAACAAATTGAGCTATGGGATTTACAACTCTGATCTACATGAAATAACTAGGTCGTAGCAATCGCTTAGCAAGTACCTAAGCTGGCCACATAAATAGGTACGTTGAAGATACAAATTAGTTGGGTCGCTCGCTTTACAAAATTTTTTCTTAAATCTGTAAAAAAAGAGATATTATCTCTTTCGATTATCTTCAACGAAAAAATTAAAATTTTTTAATTTATTCTAGTTTTCTTCCATTTTATGTTCCAAAGTCACGTGTGAGGTCATTAATATATATAAAACAAACATTACTATATATAAACCTCTAAAACGGCAAACAGTCTAAAATAACAAAAAAAAAACTAAAATTCACTTTTTTAGATGAAACCAAATTAAAGTTTTTCAGAAAGTTGGCAACTCAGCATACAAATTCCAAAAATATTTAATTTTCTTAAATCGCTTTTCTAGTTTTTTAATGATAGGAACTTTACATTTACATTTACAAAAATAAGGTAACATAAGATGGAGATATGATTTATTAGAAATGACTTAATTTTTAAGATTGTTGCTTTTATAAAACAAATTGGTATATCCATAATATTTTACAAAATTATGGCGATAAAAAAACAAATAACTGATATTCTTATAAGTAGAAAAGGAACCTACTAAGAGCACGTGATAAATTTTTGGAAAAAATTTGCCATATATTTTTTTGGTGCAATGAAAATGATAATTCAAAACGAAAATAATAATATTTAACAATTTCATAATTTCTCGTTTTCACATAAGTTGACAGACTAACACTTCTATAATTTTTTTCTTACTAAATCTAAAAAATAATTATTTAATTAAGTTACTTTTGAACACCGAAAGCTTTAGAAATATGCTAAAAAGAAATATTATATTAAATATGTTATAAGTAAACACTCAAATCCAAAGATGTTGAATAATAAAAACAATTAAAGGCAATAAAAATCCAATTGGATTATTTCGGTTTTTCCACACAATAAAAAAAAAACAGCGAACGTTCGTTTTTAATCACTTATTCAAAATGAGCGTTTGAATAAAAAATTCAGGAACTTTGTTCACGACCGGCACTTAATTATTTGAATGTTTCTTGCAGATTGATTTCCCTACTTTTCTTTCTTATTTCTTATTGTTTTCATTTCTCCACGGTAACGCAAAAACGAAAACATGTAGAACAGCAACAACGCAAACCGAACCGATGACGAACGCACAACAAAAAAAAATCACTGACGCTGCTAGTAATTTTTTTCTGAACGGACATTCTACTTAAACCTTAACTTTTAATGAACGGTTGAAACGAACGTTCGTTGATTTTTGAAGTTGTGTGTAAAATTTCTTGAGAAAATATGCAACAGACAAATTTTCCGTGATAAAAAAAATGCGTTTATCTTTCGATCAGACATGCACGAAATCAACAGAATTTTTTTCTGTTTCGTTGAGGCAGAAAAATAAATTATCAAAATTATTTATTTTTTTAAATAACGTTAAAAATTTATCAAATCAAATTTCGTTTCGTTGAAAAACGAAAAATTTTCTATTATTTTCTCCTATGCTAAAGCTGGTATGACACTTGCTTTTTTCGCATTTTTAAGATCTTTAAAAAAGCAGCGGGTAAAAGGGAAGAATATACTTTTTAAAAAAGGATAATTATTGCAGTCCGTTGAATTTAGCATTTTAGTGTTATTTTGAATTTTGTCAAAAATTATGAATTCTGTACATAAAAATGGAAAAAATTTGTTAAAATATTAAAAGTCGAACTTTTTTGCAGTTCTTGTGTAAATTTGTGTTTATTTGGTTTTGTATATTCATTATAAATAAACAATAAAAAAAGTATATTGTGAAATGTCAGAATTTAATGTGCCTCTGTCAGATTTTAAGCGGCTAAAAGAGTAAATATTTTTTAACAGTTTTCAGCCATTGAAAATGACTGTTCTGCATTTTTTTGGACTTGCAGCGTACTGCTCACACCAACTAAAAATTATACAGCTTCGTTTGGTGTGTTGCTCTTTTTGTATTTTTAAGATATTAAAAATACGAAAAAGCAAGTGTCATACCACCTTAAACAAAAATTTCTTCGGATCCAAAAAAACCGAAATTTTTTGTTGAAATTAACATTATTTTCAACGGTTCATTGGGACAAAACGAAACAATTTAATTTCGTTTTCACCGAAACGAAATAAATATTTTTCGTTTTTGGAATTAACGTTTTTTTATTTATTTTGCTTCAACGAAACGAAAAAAATATTTTGGTTATCGTTAAAATTAACGTTAACGTGCATGCCTGCGTTCGATTGCAAACGAAATAAATCTGCTTTTAAATAACTTTAAGAATCATTTAAGAAATTTATTATTAAACTAGCAGGCCACAGTCGTCCGAGGCTTCGCCACGGACATTTTCTCTTTATCAATAATACCTTTCTATATATGAAAAATTTCAATAATAAAAAACGTTAAAATATTTGCATATTATTTGTATTTGGAAGCAAATTATATTAAATAGTATAATTATAATAAAGTGAAGATATTTCCAATTTAGTTATTTATTACTTCTGTACTAACAACGTTTTTTGATTCATTGACATTACCAGGAATAAGATAAATCTGATTATCTGCTGTACCGACTCGTTTACCATAATCTACTTGTACGTTTTTCAAAGTTTTGCATTAAATATTTATTATACTCCACCCGCAAAGCGTAGCGGGCACAAAAATTTTGTCACGAAATTTTTTTTACGACCATGAGTCGATTAAGCCATGTTCGTCTGTCTTTCTGTTCATTAGTTTGTCCACACGATTACAGCCGTGTCTTTATTGCAAATCTCTTTAAAGTCCATAATGAAATAATTTTCATGATTTGAGATTTGTCATACAGTGGTGCTCCAGTTTAATGAAAGATATAATGTCCAGGGTCGTTCGGTAAATCGAAAAGTTCATTAAAGCGGTAATACTATTTTCGAGTTTTTTATCATATAACAAAGCTAATAAATTTGTCAACTTGAAAGAAATATCCTTACATTTTTTGTTTTAATTATGCACTCCAATAAAGTTGAATTTTGTGAACTTGTTTTAGGTATTATTAATTAATATTATTAAATATTTAGAAAGCTGCTGGTTAAATCTGTTCATACTCCAAATGAAAAATCCAAGATTATGTCAATACATTCCTATTATGTTTTTTAAAAAGGAAACCCTACAATATGTTTATTAACCCGAGGGGACTTTTTGAGAATTAGATAAGTAAATACATATTAATATTATTAAAAATTCAAAAACAAACGAAGCGAGCTCAGAGAAGCAAATGTTGTTAAATAGAATACCTACAATTTTAAATGTTCGCAATATAGAGTCAACAGCATTAAATAAGGGTTCGTTATATTGGAAGTTCGTTAAATCGGTGTTCGCTAAATTGGAGCACCACTGTAATGCTTTAATTTGAAATTTATAACCTGCAGTTGAAATTCAACAAAATTTTGTGAATACTTCCATAGAAAGTGACGTCACCAAAATATCAAAACCTTCATAATTTATACAAAATTTAATGTGTTGAATTGAAAGATCATACATAAGTCTTGTTTTCTTGATAAATAAAACATACTCTGAGTTTGAAATATGAAAAATTGGAAAAAAAATATAAGACTTCGGGCAAGTCGAAGATAATTTTGTAATGGTTTTATTTTTTATTTGTCTTTTATACATCATTAAAGTGATGAATTAAAGTATATTCCTATGTATATATTCCTCACTTTATATTCCATAAAGTTTTTTCTACTTCAAATATTCATCTTAAGAAGTGCTCAAACATGCTAGTATAATAGACATTTCATCCAATATTCCAGCAAAATTTTTCGTTAGGTCTTGTTTTTTAATCGATTCTAAAATGCATTACATAAATGCTAATGCAAGAACTTAAACTTAATCCGTAATAAATTCACGGCAATGCATTCACATCAACTTGAAAGTTGTTATTCAAGTATTAATTTCGTGAAATCAATTATAAACCAACCGTTTTAAGAGCTTAATCTTTTCAAGTGACAATTGATTGAAGAAATTGATGAAAATTTATACATTTTTTATTAAAATTAAATTAATGGCGTTTTATAACAATTTTATGGCGTTCTGATGTTTTTTTAATTTATTTTGAAAATGTCTATTTAAAACTCTAAGATGGTCTTAACTCCTTTAATTTACTAAAATACATAATTATTATTCTGTTCAAATCAACTAACAAAAACTGTCAAAAATACAGTTTTTATGAAAAAACTATTCTAAAAATTATTCTAATTTTCATGACTCTTGACCTTGTTCTCCCAGGGCAAGTTTGCTTTGGAAATTATGTAGATAATGACTATGAAACAAATTTCTTATATTAATTTGGTATCACTGTGATATTTGTGGTCGAGAATAAGGCAGTCAAATGTTACAGACCTCAGTCTTGTCTATTAAAGCCGAAGCTAAAATGTATAAAGAGTACTATAAAGAAATTTATAAAAATTAGAAAAAAAGTTTTATAAATTAATTTTAATATTTTTTTCTAATTTTCACTTAACTTTTATATAGAAGACGTGGATTGATTTCGAAAAAATATTTAAATTGATAGTTATTGAGGGTCACTGAGTGAACATTTGTTAACGTTTTACTTCCCGGTCCTATTTTTTACTCAATTATGAAAAATTATTCAAAATAGATCTTTGGCAATTTACTCACTATTGCTTGTCAAAATTTTACGTAAACAAAACATTTTTGAAAAATTCCTTGATTGCGGAAAATTTTTCAGTTTTGTATAAGTTACCAAATTATCTTTCAAATGATATCATATATATTAATATCGATGAGATTAATTTTGTTTATTGTTACCTACTTTTATAAATAATAAAATGAATTTTAATATATCTGTTTACTCATTTGCACTTTAACAAAATAATCATAACAGCAAATTATTATTTAAAAAAATTATATTAATTTCGTAGTACTTTTTAAGCATTGCTTTTATGAGGTTAAGTATAACCTTCTTAAAGGGTGCACAATTTAGTTTTCGTCCCCGGGTGCCAGCAACCCTAGCTACGCCACTGCCTCACTCCAATTGTAGTCGTGAAAGCAAATAATTGCATGCATAATTTACCAACAATTTTCTCTTTCAGTCGCTGCTCTTGCTCTCCTAGCGCGGAGCATCGCTCTTGCATTTTCTGTTAAACTTGTCAAACTTGTTTTTCGTTGAGTCATTTATTTGTAGCTGTGTTTGTAGTTTAAGGGAAATACGAACACATCATTTTTCAAACTTTCAATTTATTTTTAATCTATACAAAATATGCTATCACACTTGTGAATGCCATATTTTGAAATATTAAAATATCTTTCTTTCTCAAGTGTAAATTAAAAATTTGGAAAACTACAATAAAAATATATGTAAAGAAATTGTATGCGGCGAAACAAATATGAACACATTGGCTTGCAGCTCATCATTCCACAGCAACAACAACACAGCAAACTTTATTTAACTTGTATTTCCATCACGTCAAAGAGCGCCAACTGCTTTTGGTTACTCTTCGAATGAGTGTGGAGAGCGAGATCAATAAACTTTAAAGAGAAGGGTTGATAGCAACATGTAGTTTAAACTCTCGTAACACAGACGCTTGAAAAGCAAGCGACCAAGCAATGCTTAGCATCGGTGGTAATTTCCTAAAAATCTTAACAACTTAATTAAATATATTTATTGTTAAATTTTCTTAAATAAACCCCACCTATGGCATTCTGTAGCACAAATATGATATTTTAAAATTTTTTTCATAAAAATCGGTCCAGTAGTTTTGGAGTCATTGTTGCACTTAATATTTCTACTTCAATTTTATATAATAGTATAGATATATTTAATGGATTGCTGATGAAAACAAAATAATAGTAAATTTCTTTTCAAATACTCTGCGACAATTACGCGCTCATTGCCCCTTGCCCACCTTAAATTGTTTAATGTTTTGTAGTTGTAACAGTAAAGAACAAAACTTGATTTACATGTGCAAGTTTCCTTAGCAGCAAAACATTAGCAGCGCTGAGCTGAAATTTATGAAACTACAAATGTCTGTCAAACAACAACAAATGTTGTTTATGAAAGAAAATAAGCCTAAAATAAAATTTAAAACTGCAAATTTATTTTATTTAACAGGGTTCTCTTACATATGCAAATATAAAGAGATTTCATGTTTTGTGTTTTATTTTCTAACTATTTTCCTTCATAAATAAAATTACTCTTATTTTTTACTATTTATTGATAAATAGCTGTTGCAGTGAAAAACATTCGCCGCAAGATTTTTGCTGTCGTTTCATGTCGTTCGGTTTTTTCATTGACTGATACATACACAAGCATGTTAGAAGAAAACTATTTCAGCGAAGAACAACAACAATACTCACGGAAATATTATTTTCAATTAACTTTTAGACTAAATGGAATTTGAAAAAACTTCCTAAGGAAACAACCTTCGTAAGGAAGCGCAGAACAGTTCAGAAAAAGAAATTTTAAGATCGGTCAATCCATTCGAGAGTTTAAGGTCTCTAAACAGCCTTCAAACAAGGTCTAAGGTCTTCAAACAACCTGTTCCATGGGAGCTTCGCTCGCTCGCTCCAATAAAGCAACTATACAAAAACCACATTGTTATCGAAAATAAGACTACACCGCACAAAATGCACAGTATTAATTTTAAACGTACTTTCTCCTTGCTTCTTGGAGCAAATGATAGAAGACATTGGACTCTCTCACTATTCACTTATAATTGATGAAAGTACAACAGCAGACTCAAAAAAATGTTGTGTCTAATGATTCGATATTATAGTGAAAGTCATCGTAAAATCAAAACTTGTTTCTGTCTGATCGAACTAGAATCTGGATCTGCTGATAACATTACTTTGAGCTTAAAAAAGAAAATTGAGGATGATAAACTTAAATTGGAAAAACTTATAGGCATTGGAATAGACGGAGGAAATGCTATGTGCGGAATGCATAATTCCGCATTATTAAAGTTAAGGAGTATAATTCCACATCTTACGATAGTTAAATGTCTATCGCATTCCTTGCATCTTTGTGCTTTGTGTTTTCAAATAGAATAAACTATAAACTATAAAGAGAATAAACTATAGGTCTGTTTCCGTACGCACTTCAAGTAAAGTTCTAGTAGAAGAGAGTAATTTGATTATCTGTCAAAACGAGAAACTTAGTCTATTTGCACCGGAAAATGCTTCAAAACAATACAAAGAAGATATTTCGGATATTGCATTATTTTATAGCTCTGTTTGTCGTGATGTAGACAAAACCACGAGGGAGTGGAATCTTCTTCACCGTTTACAATTTAACGAATGCACTTCAGATGCATATTGGGAAAAAGTCAAAGAAGGTCTGGATGCTGGGGGAGTTCTAAGATTTAATCACATTGCGATTCTGGCTTTGTCACTTCTCAGTCTACCTTTTTTAAACGCTTCCGTAGAGAGAGAGTTTTCTACCGTAAACATTGTCGAAGACAAGTTAAGAAACAGAATGAGTTTAAAAACTGCTGAAGCTGTTCTAAGCAGTGTTGCCAGAAATTTTTGAGGAAAGAAGCTAGATGGTCTTTAAAAAAGGGCTAGAAAAGGCTAGACAGCTTACAATAAAAAGCTAAACAAAAAGCTAAATTTTTTTTACAATATATTTTTATTAAACATGATTCACACAAATTTTCAGTTATTCAAATTTGTTCATTTCTTTTTGACAATTTTTTCCAAACTAAACTTATTTTACATATTTTTATTTTCACATTATTTATTTTTCAATAATGTCTCAGTTTTCAATTCTTTAGTTGAGTAGTATGTTATGTTGAGTAGTTTGTTATTATCCACGTCCACTTCTTGTATTCCGTGCGACTCTATACCCACATTCGGCCCTCCTGAAAATTCATTCGTCCCAATCAAGGGTTCCATTTTTTCATGTTTTCTGCAACAGTTAAGGTTTTACTTGGACCTTCATGATCTCCAACTTTTTCAACTGTATAACGACCGTTGTTACTACTTTCAATCACCTTATAAGGTCCAAAGAATTTTCCTTGAAGCTTAAGACCACAGCCAAATTGCGTCCGTTTCATAGCCACCAGTTCATTAATGGCGTATTTTGTTTCAGATATCCTCTTTTGGTCATAACTTTTTCTATTCTCTGCCTGAATTTTAAGAATATTCTCACAAGCTTGTTCACGTATTAAATCTCGCTCTTCATTAAGATCTTTCAACGAAACTTCTGTTAACAGTTGCCTGATGTCCTCATTGAGTGGTGTGCACATCTACAAAAAAAAAAAAAAAAAAACAAATTGGCCATTTCAGCTCTTGAAAGGACTTTGACCGAGCTTCTTATGATCAATTGTGTTGTGTGTGTTATTAAATGTTTGTTCTACAACCCAGTTAATATTTTGAAGGGTGCTTGCTTCGTGCTTCGAGAAGGCGTACTATTTATTGTTTGTTGTACTCTGTTTACGCTAGGGTTGCCAACTCTGAAAAGTACAAAATCGGGACGGAGCCATCAAAAATGCGGGACTTGGCTGAAAAATTCGGGACAACATTAGATGCAATTTTTTATTTTATTAAATATTTCCTTTTATTCTTTGAGAAATAAAGGGTATCAACGATGCCTTTACACCATCGCTTGGTTCCTTGATATTGTTTAGATCTCTTTACAACTCTTGCCCAACTCATGAAAAAACCAAAAATAAATCCAAATCGCTTTGATAAATAAAATGTATGAAAAATAAATGATATAGCCTGTTTCAAAAGAGAAGAACATTTTCGCGCATGTTTGAGAATAAGAAAATAATTTGGAGAGCGTTCTTCATTCTGATTGGTCGACATTAAAAATAAAATTGAATATTCTCTGAGCAGAAAAATAAATGAAAAAAATTAATGTATATTCCAGAATTTGGTTGATCATCGCAACTGCGCTGCGGAAGTACTGAATTTTATTTTTCAAAATCAACCAATCAAAATTGAAAAAAAATGTGCGTAAAAAATATTTTGTCATCCGTAATTTCACTTCACAATTTTTTCTTGAAAAAATAATTTATTTTTTATGTAAATTTTATTTTTTTTCTCTCTCAAGATGCAGGTTGCTGCAGGCCGTCGGTGCAACACCGTACTTGTGCGATCATTTTTTCTAAATATTTGCGCATTTAAATATAAAGAAAAACAGTAAAAAACATTCAAAAAAAGCATAAAGTTCAGCAAACAGTACAAAAAGAGCAAGAAACTACGCTCTAAAAAATTTTCTAGTTTTAGATATAATTTCTCACTGCACATCAAAAAATGAAACTAAAAAATGTTCTCTCTCTTTTGAAACGAGCTATAAATTTATTTTGATAATAAAATTAAACGGTTAAGGAAACTGTGTTTCATGTCGCATGTTCTGCGTTAAGTTCTCAAATGCGGGACAAAAGGTGTCCCGCAAGGGGTCGTCGCGGGACGCTAAAAAATTAGCTGAAATGCGGGATGTCCCGCGAAATCCGGGACAGTTGGGAACCCTAGTTTACGCATTTTTATCAGTTTTTTGGGTTTTCAACGCATATATTCGATAACAAAAGTATTATCGAACATCCTTTCGACTTATCCATTTCCGCGTGGTACTCCGGTTGTTATCAACAAATGCTGTGTGTTTTCTTTGCTGCAGTATTGCTTGAATTCTTGTGATGTAAATGCTGTGCCTCGATCACCTGCTTTCTTTTCTAATTTGTCTATAACTTCTTTAGCGCCTGTACTCTTTGTCGGATAAATCCGCACGAAATTCGGAAATGCATCGACAACAAGGATGTGGTTGTACAGCTTATGTGTGCTATATTCCATTGGTCAACATGATCAATGTGATAAGTACCAAGTGGTCTTTCTGACTTACAAATTGAATTAAGAAATCCTTCTTTCTTCCCAGTCTTTGCTTCTATCACAATACACTCAACGCAAATTTTGACGATATTTGCCACTTTTTTGTTAAGCTTAGGTATGAAATATGTTTTTTTTTAACATGCAATAACAATAGAGTTCAGCTACTACAGCTTTTTCGCACATTCTCAGCATTAATCTATCTGAAGCCACACTCCAGATCTCATTGAAATATTTCAATGACATGAGTACCAGTGGCTCAAAACAGATTAATGTGGGAAAAATTATTTACCCACCACGGAGTGGATTGGGCTCAGGGACAACAACAGGACATAACAACTAACCATGCATACACAAATACAGATCTAATTATACAACAGCTTTCAATCTACTTTTGAGTTGACCTTTTGAAAAACTAACATCAAAAAATGTACATTTATTAACAAAGGAACTCATGCGGTTTAAGGGAGCAGTAGCCAAGTAATTTGTTCTACTAAATGGTAGATAAATTAAGTTGTTAGCATTTCTACTACTTCTGCGGTTAGAGTTAAAGTTTATAAGAGAAAGTAGTTCCGGACAATCGAATACACCGGTTATTAGTTGGTGTAAATAGACGATATCCGCAGACTTCCTTCGTTCACTTAGTGATTGCATTTTCAAAAGTTTTAATCGATCCTCATAAGGAGGAAGGTTCAAAAACTCAAGCCCACCTAAGCCCCTAAGAGCAAACCGAACAAAACGTTTTTGAATTATCTTTATACGTTCAACATGTACACTATAACTTGGGGACCAAACTTGACTTGCGTACTCCAAGTGAGGGCGCGCTATTGCATAATACAACGTTGTAGTTGTAATCATGCTATTGAATTCTTTGGCCCAGCGTTTTATAAATCCAAGCATTGAAGATGCCTTTTTTACAAACGTAATCAATATGATTGTTGAACGATAACTTAGGATCCATGCATTGTACCGTAACGTTACAAAATAATATATATTTTATATATACAAATATAGAGATTTGTTGACCTTCTGCTCTGCACGTAATACAGTCTGTTTGCGCTGATTACGTTGCTAATAGCGTAATACGGTCAGATTGTGCAGATTACGCTAAATTTTGGTTGCGCTCCACTAGAGTAACCAGTCAGTTTGTGCTGATTACTCTAGCTATACATTCTGCCGCCCTCTGCTCTGCATGGCTGTATATATAGTCGATATAGAGTAGCCTAGGCGGATTGTGCTCGGCACTCTGACATTCTGCCGCCCTCTGCCCTGCATGGCAAAGTCATCGTTTTTTATAATTACTGTCTATCAAGTGAACATACTAAACATTGAATTCTTATACTAACTAACAATCTACTTCTAGGTCCAATTACCAACATATTACTTTACCGCTTACTACCTGGTTACCAACCGACTACTGAATAGATTACCATCTGGTCACCAGCCGATTACCGAAGTAACCATCTGGTTACTACGTCAATTAACGACGACTACCGACTTCACACTCGCCTAACTCAATACCCACCCACAACTGTCTGAGACTGCTTTACCATCTTGTGCTGCAGAGATTTAAAAAAGTATTATAAGGAATTAATACCTAAATAAGTATAATAAGGAATTAATACTTAAATAAAAACAAACTGAATTGTATTTAATATCAAAACTGCGTCTTTTATTTAACAAAGGTTAGTGGATCCTTTGTCTGATCCTGGATTGGCTGAGCTTACCTCGGCCTTTGAGAAAACCACCCTCACAGCATATACTATGGTCTTTGACGGCATCTACACGACTTAGAGCAGTATCTTTTATATTATAATCAAATATTAAATTATTCCTTTTTCGCGAAAAGGTCATAGTTTGGCATTTATCTGGATTTAAAAACTTATTATTTTTAGAACACTTCAAAGGATTTCAGATCGGCCTGGAGTAGGTCTGAATTATCTTTATCATTTATTGTTCTGTATATTTTCATATCATTTGCATAAATTAGCAAATGAGAATGTTAAATAATGTGAGTAACATCATTAATGGCTAAAATAAACAGAAGTGGACCAAGGTGACTACCGACAATGCGACTAATGCAGACGACAAAACCGCTCGGAATCTTTTTTGATAAGATCGTTCAGTCAAATACGATTGAATCCAGCTTACAAAATATTGAGGAAATCCCATTGATTTAAGTTTAAATAGAATCAAACTGTGTGGTAATTTATCAAATGCTTTACTAAAGTCAGTGAAGATATTAAACCTTAACCAATTGACATGAGTTTTTGGCAAATAGCTTTTTTCCATAACTTTATTCATTAAAGGAATAAATAATCTTTAAATTTTATTCATAAAATTTGTGGGGTTTTTATTTCTTTTAAATGTTTTTAGTATGTATGCGCGCGCATACATAAAGAACCTTTTAGGGTTGTGGGTCTGAGGGACCGATGAGGGTTAAAACATCTTCTTATATTTACTTATTTGCTGCGAAACGGGCTGATTTTTACTGGACGAGGATTGTTGATAGTTCAACCGGCTAAGTGACTGGAAAGAACCACAAACTTTCTCATGAACCTTTACCTGATCCTTTAAGTCGCTCACTGATCTTCACTAATACAGGACAGTTTTGTTAGACCTCGAGTAAGGAATACCCTCACAAAAATATTCGATTAAGTGGCAAATCAAAAATAATTATTTAAAGAGTAAATTAAATGAATAAAGTTCAGTCTGAATGATTTTAATAAAATAATTATTGTTCTAATTAAATAATTGTTGATTGTTGGACTGTTTCAAAATGTTTGGTTTGGTATGTAAATAATAATCTCTCGTAATATAATCTTATATGTTCTGATAAATTTTCGAAGCAAAAACCAGTATCAGTTCCAATTAATTTTGATCGTGTTCAGCTCCTTAAAATTCTCTTCTTTTTACCTTATCCTTTTAATTTCTCAAAATTCAGGCTCCAAAATATCTGTTACGTTTTTCGTTGAAATTAGGTTCCTCGTATCTGCTTCCTCTTCTTCTTGACTTAACTTCTTGGCTTGGTTTAACGACTGGTTTGAGACCCATGTAGAATTCAAAAGAAAGTTGGTTTCATTCAATTTTGCTTTATTCAGTTTTTTAATTTTTACAAACTTTCAGTTATTCAAATTTGTTCTTTTCTTTTCGAACATTTTTTCCAAACTAATTTTATTCTACGTATTTTTTATCCTCGCATTTTGTATTTTTCAATAATGTCTCAGTTTTCTATTTTTTAGTTGAGTAGTATGTTATGTTGAGTAGTATGTTAATATCCACGTCCACTTCTTGTATTCTGTCCATGTCCGTCCGACTCCCTTCTCACATAAATAAATAATATAAATATATATTCGTTTACAAATATATAATATGAATAAATACAGTAATATTTATTCAATTACTACATGCAATAAAATCAAAATTCATTGATTGAATATGTAAGTTTTTACAGGCCTTTATGTGAAGTATGTGTTCCCAATAGTGGATTTTTTTAATTTTGCCATTTACATAAAAAATGGGGGCTAATCGAAAAAAATCATTACGATATTCGGATTCTATGGAAAATTCTACTATTGAAAATGGTATCGCAATTCGTTGTGGTGAAACTTTTCGTAAATTTGTGGAGTAGTGTTATTTTCGTAACTTATCTCATTTTTATCGGTAGTTTACTTAAACTCTGTTTAAAAATTTATACTGAGATTAAAACACATATTTGAGCGGCACTGTAGAAAAAATTCTACAACTGTGACGTAGAATATCAAAATATTTCAAAAATGTTTGATAAAATAATTGTCAGTTTCATTGGAATATTTTTTTTCAAAACTTAATATATGTTTTTTTTGTTTATTGTTTTGAATTTTTTGAAGTATTTTATTTTTTTTTATACATAAATATTTTCAATGTTCTCAGAGAATTTTTGACAAAATCTAAGTTTAAATTTTTTAAACCTAGAATTTCTGTGTTTAGATATAAACTTGCCTCACCAAGTTAAACTTTGATTTTTTGAGATAAGTTATCGGCGTTAAAATTTTAACTGAGGTTAAGGCATTTTAAACTTTGTTTAAACTTTGTTTAAAATGCCTTAACCTCAGTTTGTCAGAAAAAGTTTGTCAGAAAAATTGGATGTGTTAAAGCGGCTTTAAGCATTATATTAAAAAGGCTAGAACAAAACAAAAAAAGGCAAGACCCAGTGTTGCCAGTCTCAAAAAAACTAGACTGGCAACACTGGGTCTAAGGGTACGCTATGCATTAGCTGGCGCATGCACGATATTTGAACCAACACCACAAATGATTAAAAAAATTCTCAAGTGAAGAAGTTTACAAAAGCGAGTTTAATGGCGAAATGCTTGATGCGATAAGTGACGTTCAGCTTTATGAAGCTTTAAGTAAAATCAATTAATTTTGCTCATAACATATTACTGCTGTCTTACCTAAATTGTTAGGAATTTGTATGTACAGTATGGCCTTAAGTTTCTGTACACCACACAATCTAATATATAAAAATCTCGTGTCACGGTGTTAGTGTTTGAAGTCCTCCGAAACGGCTGGACCGATTTTAGTGAAATTTTTTTTTACACTTGGTAGGCCACCCCGTACTCCACACTTTGGAGGTCTATGAGAGGTGGCAGCAAAATAGGCAAAACATTTGTTATTGAGAAGTGGCTCAACCGCGTCCCTCACCTATGAAGAACTTGAAACTGTTATCATTGAGATTGAAGCCGTTTTAAATTCACGACCCCTAACACCAATGTCCAACGATCCAAATGATCTGATTGCTATGACACTAGGACAGTTCTTGATTGGTGAACCAATAACCGCACAAGTCGACAGGACAAGACCTCGTTACCAACAAGACGGAAGCTTGCATCGCAGATTAAACATGAATTCTGGAGGAGATGTAATCCCGAATACCTCAACCAACTGCAAGAAAAACAAAAATTAAAAGAATCAATCAGCGAAAATGAACTGGTAATTGTTAAAGAAGACAATGCTCCATCACTTAAATGACCTCTTGGGCGAATAGTATCAAGGCGACGATGGAGTAGTGAGAGTAGTCGATGTTAAAACTGAAGCTGGAATTTTAAGACGTACTATACTATCGTACTATATTTATCAATGTTGATCAAGTTAGAGAAGTAGAACCAGAACAAGAACCAGAACGAGAACAAGAAGCAGAGGAGTTGCCATTAAAGAAACAACGGATAACAGGCTGCTCACACACTTAAGCATTAGTCTTAACATTAATAGTCCTGCCAATGATAATGGGTTCCCCAGTTCAAATCAAGGGTTTTGAATCAAAACCTGGCATATATTTTATAGCCATAGGATCAGTTACCATTGCATCCATAAATTGAAACTTACTGGCATACTACGATTTGGGAACCCTATTGGGAGGAGGCAGCATCATTGCGCACAATGCTAAATTGCACTTACAAATTTGGACGGCTTCAGGATGAATTACAGTTGGATGACAAGCTATGAGGGGCAATAAATTTCGTCGACAGCGCTGCACTTTCATTTTTGGGGGAATCAGACTTATAGTACGTTCACATTGAGCGATAATTATGTCAAATCGAGTTAATGACGTTTAATCAAAAAACAAGTTCTCAAATGAAATTTTGATGAAGTTAAATGCGTACAATTATTGTTGGAAATGAAACGTGTTTAATCATTTAACATGTTAAAAAACGAGTTTCAACGAGTTCAAATGCTGGTGTGTGTTAGCAAGTTATGACAGCAATTAGCAAGTAATGACAGAAAAGCTTGTTTTTTTAACACTCCTAAATCTGAAAGAAGCTTTAGAATTTGACAAAGTATGTCAATAAATTTGTCAGAAAAGAAATAATTTAATATTTTATAAATTTTAAAAAACAAAACTTATACAAAATTTAATGTTAATGTTATGCAGATTCTCCTCCTTTCCTCCTTTTTTGCGAACTTGTCCATATGAGCACACGATTGTGCAAGAATGGGAAGCGTTTGTTCACGAAATTCGTGATAAAAATACGACAAGGTAGTCATTTGACGAAGGGCGCAGCAGCTGCAGAGCAGACATTTTTTTGTCGTATCAAAGCTTTTTCTTTTAACATGCTAAATGAAGTCTATATGAACGTACTATTACTATACTTGCTAAAAAACCAAACATCCATTATTGATTCTACTATAAACATCATCAAGTAGAACCAGATGACAGCTAAAATAAATTTTAATCACGTTAACGAACAAATCAAGAAGAAATGCAGCAAGTTAAACTGCTACAGCTATTTAATGCCTTATTAATTCAATTGACGTTAATCATAGCTGAATTGCAAAGGACACAGGCAGTCATACTGGATGTCCTTATAGATAGTCACCATGGCAAACTACATCCATTGCTGTTAACTCCTGACCAGCTAAGCACCGAAATTAAAAGAATTATACTGCATCTGCCGACATCTTTGGAATGACCTGCAACCCAAGGAGATTTGTTGCAGCTGTACAAATTAATGAAGATGAAAGGTGGACTCACTCATGATCACATTGTATTCGAAATAACATTACCTCTTGTGGAACATGAACAATTTAAGCTCTTCAAACTGACTCCAATTGCAAATTTGGTTAACAACACCATGGTGGCGATAGACACATGCTTTTCAATGTTGGCTATAAACGCTCTTCGCGAGCAGTATCTTCTGCTCGACGATGAGGAATTGAAGTCATGTGATGTCTCAAGTCAAGACTCTTATATTTGCTCCAACGTACAACTCGAATACAATTATAGATCTGCAATATGTGCATGCGAGATTTTCTTGTTTAACAACAGTGCTCGCCAAAATTGTCAATTAAATCGAATGGATAAAAATGTTGCCTGAACACCATTTTATCACATAAACCTGTGAATTTATGCGCTACCAACATCTTCACAACCAACTGCTGCTTGTGATAAAGAAGTCATTTCATTGAAGTAATAATGGACCGTTGGAGTACATTACAAGACGCATTGGCCAAAATACAAGTAGATCTGCTGAATCTGCTTTTCACCACCACCAAACTATCATCATCATGTCTACAACAATATTAATTATTGACCTAGTCTGGAGGATACGTTCACGAGACGGACACGACGCACAGGGGCGCGATTTACCAGCCACGTCAGATGTTCCGCCTCAACCTCTCCCACGACGACGGATAAGCAAGAATTAAGTTTAACTGCACCTAGTTGACCGAATTGTCCAACGCGGGAAAGAATGTGCATAAGCAGTTTTTAATTTACAAATACATACAACTTGAAATAATGACTAATTTTAATTTCATATTGCAAACATGAATAAACAATATTGATTTAGTTTTCACGCGTAATTTTGATTAATCAGCTAATGGAGCTGCACAATATAATTCGATAACACTGGTTTACAAATAACGAAAAGTTGTTTGTACTTTGAATGCCACATCCTTTTCTCATGTAAAATCACTCGCTTATTCCGAAAACAAAAATTTTTTTTTTTCTGTCACTCCGTTTTCGAGATATTGCCCACTGTAGGGTTTTCAACGAAAAAAAAAGTTGGTTCCACTTAATTGCTTATATCTCCAGAACCAACAACAGTAATCAAACAAATGATATATCAAATAAAAGCTAATAAAATTTCTTACTAACAATGCAAACATCATTTTTTGGTCGAGCAGTTAGTTTTGGCGGAATAAATTCAAATTTCGGGGATTTTTTTTATTTTTCACAAAAATTTCCGAAAAAAGACAAAATAGTTGCAAATTTCGTTAAGAAATCAAAATATTTTGTTACTTTTGATATTTTTTACTAAAAGCCTTTATTTTTCCAAAAAAATAAGCTATTGTTGAAGAAAATCTATTGAGAAATGAAAAAGTTGTGTTCAATGGAACGAAATCACCCAAATTGTGTGATTATCAATTTATGCATTTGGACTTATTTTATTGCCATAAAAAAAATGAGAACTAAAGGTTGTTGTAATAAAATTATATATTCTTAATTTTTATTGTTCTTTTAATAATTTACATTATTTAAATTGTATATAATTATTATTAATAATTTTTATTGTTCCCTTAAATCATTTTTATTGTTATTTACATTGTAAATAATTATTATTTATCATTCAGAAATTCAAAATGATTAGAATTCTTGTTTTGTCGTTTATTTAATTCGGGATCGGTTTCTCTGATGAGAAACCAACAATAGTCGCCCATCATTCCTTCGTCCCAAAATCCTTGGTACCGATTCTCAATTGCTTTCATCTGTTGGTGGAATCTTTCCCCATGTTCGTCGCTCTCGTCACCGAGATTCTTCGGGAAAAAATTCAAATGGGAGTGCAGAAAGTGAATTTTAAGAGACATATTTACGCCCATCTTTTTATAGTTCTTGAGCAACTCGTTGACTATTTTTTCGTAAGATTCACTTTTATTGTTCCCGAGGAAGCTAGAAACAGTCGTCCTAAAAGAATCCCACGCCGCTGCCTCAACTGGTGACAATAGTTCTGCGAATTGAAGATCGTTTAACACCTTTTTTATTTGCGGTCCAACGAAGACACCTTCTTTTACCTTGGCATCAGAAAGATTTGGAAAAATCGTTTTCAAATATGTGAATGCTTCGCTTTCTTTGTCTAACGCCTTGACAAAGTTTTTCATAAGTCCAAGTTTGATGTGCAGCGGTGGGAGAATTATGTTTTCCTTTTTGACGAGTGGAACGTTTTTGACGTTGCTCTCTCCAACTTTCGACTCAATTCTTTCTGGCCAGTCTTTTTTGTAATAGTGGTGTTCACGTGCTCGACTATCCCAATTGCAGAGAAAACAGCAGTACTTTGTGTAGCCACTCTGTAAACCACAAAGCATACCAACGACTTTGAGATCAGAACATATTTTCCAGTCGTGTGGTTCATATTTAATACATGTCAATAGCTTCGCCATTGTTTCGTACGTTTCCTTTGTGTTGACTGTATGTGCGATCGGAATCGATGGCTTTTTGTTTCCTATATGAAGTAATACCGCCTTCAAGCTCACTTTGCTGCCATCAATAAACAAACGCCACTCTTTTGGATTGTACGGCTGACCGATGGTATTAAATAAGCCAGGAATGTCTGCGCAATAGCAGGTATTGTCATTCTTAGTAAAGTGTATAGCAAACGGTTTTTCACGATTTCTGTAGTATGTCACCTAAACATCGGGTCTCAAAAAGTTGAATTGTTGCATACGAGAAGCATGCAATTCCGATTTTTCCTTTGACAGTTCCAAATCTCTTATCCAATCATTCAACTGCGCTTGCGATAAAAGGTGAGTTGTGCTTTCAGTTGTAATAGTACTACCACCTGTGGTTCCTTCCGACTCCACTGAATCTACGGATTTTCGATTGTTTTCACGTGTTGAATCGGGACAAGTAGGATATGGAACATCGTCAGAATGAGATACTGGCAACGAAACAGTCGGGACAGTGGCGTATATCACTCGTTTGTGTTTTCCAACACCAGTCACTTTGGCCAGACAAAAATAGCAATCATTTAGGTGGCAAAACGGTTGTCTCCATATCATCGGAACATCGAATTGCATGTATCGTTTTTTACCCGAGCTCCATTCAGACAATATTAATTTGCACGATTGACACAAAATACTTGGCGTCCATGATTCACCAATATTCTCAGCCGCAATACCAAAATAATGAAGATATGACATTTGCAGTAAATTCGTAAAATTGACTCGATTCTTTTCGAAAGTAAATTCACCGCACACGTAGCAGAAAATATCTGGGTAGTTTTTACACTGGAATTCTCGCAGTCTTTTACTCATTTTATTTTTTTCTTTCGTTACAAATTGTGCGTCCGTTTGTTTGCGACGTTTTTTAGTATAATGCATGAATGTTTTTGCTTTTATACATCTCGAAAGTGCTGCAGATATGGTACAATAAAAGAGCGCGACCGCCGAAGCTGTCAAAAAAACACAAAATAAGTATTCACATGGTATAATAACAGGTAGGCTCTCTTTCTTATAGCCATAAGTGTCGAAATCAGGTGTCTTGCTGTGACGGTTTCGACGGTTGCACTTTCAGTCGTGAGCCTACCTGTTTTTATTCTAGCCTGTTTGTTCTTACCTTTTCTTTCGCAAAACCCTTGACTTGATTCCTATGAACAATAAAAATGAAAAATAAAAGATTACAGTACAATAACCCAATTTATTTATATGACAATAAAATTTTTAAAAATAACATAACTTGGGTGCTTTCGTTCCATTGAACACAACTTTTTCATTTTTCAATAGATTTTCTTCAACAATAGCTTTTTTTTTTGGAAAAATAAAGGCTTTTAGTAAAAAATATCAAAAGTAACAAAATATTTTGATTTCTTAACGAAATTTGCAACTATTTTGTCTTTTTTTGGAAATTTTTGTGAAAAATAAAAAAAATCCCCGAAATTTGAATTTATTCGGCCAAAACTAACAGCTCGACCAAAAAATGATGTTTGCATTGTTTGTAAGAAATTTTATTAGCTTTTATTTGATATATCATTTGTTTGATTACTGTTGTTGGTTCTGGAGATATATGCAATTAAGTGGAACCAACTTTTTTTTTTCGTTGAAAAACCTACAGTGGGCAATATCTCAAAAACGGAGTGACAGAAAAAAAAAAAAATTTTTTTTCGGAATAAGCGAGTGATTTTCGATATATATATTTTAGTTTCTTTTATGATTGTTGTATGTAAGTTTTGATCATAAATGAAGAAGTTGACTACGATTCAACTAGTTGTTGTCAGTGTTTATCATCAATAATTTAACATCTTTTATATTTTGCATACAATCCAGGTTTAAGTGCATGTGTTTTTTTCTTTTCTAGAAAGAAAAGCCTAGAGCAGCGACGGGCACACACATACTATCACATTCTTTAATTGTGTGTAAAGCAGAGAAAAACGAAGATCAATTTTACGTATTTTCTCACTATATTTTAAAAAATTGCGCAAAGAGATGTTATTTCAACAAATGATGAAAAGCAACTGACTTGATTTGCTGTCAAAATAAAAACAAAGCAACATCCGAATGCACACGATCGAAAGCCACACGAAGTAGCTTATAGTTCTCATGTGTCGACGTCGCGCAAGCAGCATTTTGCTTCCAATCCCATGGGATAGGAAATTTAATTTGTGCCCTGCTCTGGTCTAGAGCAATCTAGGTTCAAGTATTTGTGTTTACACCACTAGACGTAACAATATTCGTTCATTTTATGAAGTAATGGTTGGGTAATTTTGTTTGTTTCCGGCGATTTCAGGTAAACATTGCCTGTTATACCCAAAGGTACAAGAGCTGACACCAGGGGCGGATCTGGAAAAAATATTGGGGGGGGTAAATTATCAAAGACACACATTTTCGATTTGAGAAAATTTTGCCTTTTTACAAATAGACAAATAGTACTTTTTTGACTTTAAATTATTGAATTGTTTAAGAAGCATTTTTCTCAGACACATACACGCACATTTCCGTATTTATTTATTTCTCCCTTTTTCTGGAATAATATCTCAGCTAACGTAAATAAAAACTCTAAATCTAACAAGAGCATCCCACGTAAAATTGTGAAATTTTTTCGTCTTTGAACGTCGATATCTTCGAAACTGTGGAATATATTGTTAGTGAATGTGCAAAAATTGAAAGGTCTAGTATTTCTTCATTGAAATCAGTCATAGTAAAACAAATCGGTAGATCAATATAATAGATATAGCAATATTATCAGAAAAAAACTGATTATCATGTTCTTGCCTAAAACTCAAAAACTCGAGCTGATGAAGCAAAATGGAGTCCATATTTGAAATCAGCAGCCAAAATTCATTCGGGATTGTTTATCGAGATCTCTGCACCTTCCATAAAGCTTAATTTTGTTACTGACAAAATCATCGCAAAATTATCAATAACTTCGTTAATATTTATTTAAATGTCTCTAAGTATATGCAATAATGCGAGTTCATTCAATCGTTCTCAATTCGAACGGAACCATATTTTTAATCGTCGCAGTAAAGAAAAACTTCGCTCAGCTGTGTCTACACTGATAGGAAGCGTGGCAAAACCATCTCTGTCCCAGCCCCAAAAATGATCCAAAAAAAAAAGTATATATACCATTCAAAAGGGCTCAATTTGCACCTTCCGAATATAAGCATTTTAGAATTTGCACCCTGGTACTTTTTGCAAAAAAAAATGTCAAAGTTTGCAAAATTCAAATGCTCATATCTCGGTAATTAATTGATATTTCGATGTGCACCTTGCGTCAATAATTTGCAACTTTACTCCTCTAATTTGCACCATTGAAAACAAGCGAAAAATACATCGAATTTTTCTGAAAATGCAAAATAAAATGTTTTAATTCGATAGCTCATTCTGCGCATGCGTCGTATAAGTGACACGCGCGCGCCGCGCATTTCACTAGGGACTTTTTTGTGATCGGGTCACAATGAAGTGTGCCTGGCGCCATTCGTTCAAATTAATTGACAAATAAAAATAAAAAAAATACACTCCCCTACGATGGTTGACATCCATGCGATTTACGTATTTTTATATTATTTACGAAGAACCGATTAATTTTCTACTACTTTAACGAAGGTGCAAATTAGAATAACAAAATTGCAAATTTTCGGGCCAAGGTGCACTTTGAAATATGCATTTTTAAGCGAGATATGACAGTTTAAAAATTGCATCATATACTCCATTTTCAATCTAATTTATTTCAAAAACTATAAGGGTGCAAATTATAAAATTTACATATTCTGAAGGTGCAAATTAAGCCCTTTCAAGTGGTCTATACATTTTTTTTTTCGATAATTTTTGGGGCTGGGACAGAGGTGGTCGTGGCAAAGATAGCTAACGTTATAGAAATTAGTTGAAAAATGTCATTATTACAAAGAGTAAAAACTGCGTTAATATCATTAACATTAGTTTTGCTCTTCTGTTTGCACTGCCAAATTTTAAGTTTATGAAATAATTCAATTTGAATTAGTTCCTTACTAAAAGTGGACTAAAAGAGGCAGTTTTATTTCATGAAAGTCGGTTTGGTAATTTGGTTGGTTTGTTGCAATTATAATTACTAGTACCGCCCTGGGGTCGCAAATCGACCAATTTTTGTTTGTTTATTTATAGTTGTATAAAATAGTCGGTGCTCTCCTTCTCCGCACTCTAATTCATTTAAAAACAGAATTATCAAAATCGGTTGAAAAACACGGGAGAAAATGGTTCTTTACTGTTTTCCCTGCGCCTATTGATATAAAAAGTAAGTTAAGGTAGGCTTGAAAAATTTCAGAATTCCAATCAATTTAGAATTAACTCAAACAAAAATAATTGTATGCAACAAATTATTTGCGCAGTTGATACAATTTAAGCAACTTTAACCTAACATTAATTCACTTCAAAACAACCCTGTTATAAAGGGTGTTTTTTTAAGAGCTTGCTGATTTGAAATTTAAATAAAAAACATGCCAAATTATGAAATAGCCAAAAAAATTTTTAATTGGTATATAATTTTTTGGCATTTAACATTTAAATATAATTTCGGGCATATGGCCACAACGTCTATTTTGCACAAAGGGCATTCTGGAGGTCCACTTTTCGACCCAAAAGTCTTTGAGGACGTATTTCAACATCCATATCTTGAAGATTTGGCAACAAAAATGCATTGATCATGGTTCTGTATCGATTTCTATTCACGGTAACGCGTCGTCCTTCCTCATTTTCAGAGACAAACCGATAAATTAACGTTTTCTTCGATACTGGCCTCAACGACAGCAATATTTTCTTCTGTACGTACTCTTCTCATTCTTCTCGGTGGCTTGGAATCCAAAAGAGTGAATGTAGACCGAAATTTGGTAATAACGTTCTTTATGGTGGTCTCAGACGGACGATTATGTGCACCATAAAATTCGCGGAGTGCTCTATAAACATTTTTAATTGAAATTTCCACGATTTGGAAGCGTTGTTCTGGAGTTAACCTATTCATGATGATTCGCCAAACAAAACTGAGTAGAGACGTCACTTCAAACTGTCAAAACAACTGTCAGACAATAGAGTAATCCATATTGAAAAAAACCTCATAAAAGAACACCCTTTATATCATATATGACAAAAAGTATTACAGATGTATATAATATAATATAATAATACGGACTGAATATAGCTGAAATATTTCTAAGAAATAATTTAACTGATGATGAAATAATTGAAGTAAAACAAACTATTGGATTTTACATTGTTTGAATTTTTTTTTTTAAATTTATAAAGTGAAAACTGAAAGTACAATGCACGTATTATTTTTTTATGTTAAAATTCGTTGGCACATAGGTTGCAAAAAAGTTTGGCAGGTTTTCAGTAAAAATTATGAAGAATAAAATATTTTAAGTGGCAGCTTTGGTCTGCATAGCCAAAATCTTAATTGCGCTCATAACAAATCAAAATCAATGTTGCTTGCTCAATGATTTCATATAAATGGCATTTTTAAATTAATCGTTAATGTCTTGCAAAAATATAATTATTATAAAGCAAACACTTACGCTGAGGTAATGACTTCAAGTTTGTTATTTGTAAGAAAATAACGCGTCTTTAAAGTTGATTGTTTAAAAAATGGCTGTAAATTTGAGAATATGACGATCTGTTACTTTATTTTCAAGCTCATTTTTAAAAAAAAAGCGAAGTTTCTACCTTGACGTAAGTGTTTGCTTTACATATAATTATATTTTGGTTTTTGCAGATGACTACAGATCATGTGATTCTACAAGCAAAATGGTCATACTGTTCTCGCATCGCTTCATAAAAACGTCATCTACACGCAAATGACGTCACAAAACAAAACTTTTTTTTATATACTTTAATAATTGTTGAAATCAATAAAAAAACTAGAGTTAAACAATATCTCTGACCATTTTTTTTTAGTATTCTTTCAAAACACGCCTTCAGAATCGCTTATGTATACATAAAAGTACCCTTAAGCTGTGGGCATAATTTTCTCCAAATAAAGTGTTAAAAAAAAGTATTTGAAAGTTCTTGGGGGGGGTAATTACCCCCTTTACCCCCATCCCCCCTTGTATCCACGCCTGCCTGACACCGGTAAAAATCATCTTTAAAAAATCATTGTTTTGGCATAAAGAACAAGTAGTACACTTCGCATGAATATTCGAGTGCCACTTCACGGTGACATGAAAGCTGGTACATTTGCTTCAACAGTTGGATAATGGCATAAAGCTTACTTCATGCTTGAGCATTGCACTGTAAACAAAAGATGACTTAATTTCTAATTTTTATGCAATGGAATTCGGTTACGTGTTATCAAATTTATTAAAAATTTAGGGTATTATTCTGACTGCTCCAGCAAGGGGAGAAAAAGTTTGATGCCTCGAATCCCTCAGATTTACCGTTCCAGTTTAAGCAATAACAATTACTGTACGAACGTGTTTTACTATAACAATTAACCAAGCACTAGGTCAATCCTTTTAAATCGTCCGTGATTATCTAATACTATGTTCACACTAAGGCCGAAAAGCCGCTTTTCGTACAAAAATGGCTTTTCAGCTGAAAAGCTACAAATATTCAGCTTTTCGCCATAGAAGAACTGTCAAATGAAAAGCTGCTTTTTGTTGGCTTTTCAGCGAAAAGCTATGAATAGTTAGAAAACAACCCTGATTCTGAAGTCTGTTTGTTGAAGTAAAGGCAAAATCTATTACTAAAATCCAAGTTGTCAGTGATATTTGACATTTTGTCCATCTGTTGTGCATTGTTTACAAATTCAAGCCAAACTTGATCAAAAATAAAAACAATAACGCAACTCATGCGAAAAGTGTGCTATGAATAAGCTTTTATATTAATAAATAACATGAACTTAAATTAGATGAATTAATTTTCGCAGCACAAACGATTAGTTCAAATAAGTGAAGCTGCAACCATCAGAGTCAACATTTGCTCCTGACGCAAATGCAATATAGCTGCCAAGGCCTGTCGACGTTCACTTTGGCGCTTACAAATATTGCTATCAATTTTGTGTTTTTTTCCCAGTTATCTTGTAAATTTAAATATAATGCATTAGCCATAGATATCCAAGTAAATGGAATCATTTTTGCAGCACAAAAGTGGTTTTAAATTGTTTTATTTATTACGACAAAAACAATGGCACAGAACGTAATAATAAGAAACATATGACTATATGTCAAATGAAAAGCGCCTTTCTCTGTGTGAACACCTATTTTTGAAAAGCTGACATCAGAAAATCAACTGAAAACAATGTATTTGTATAAATTTTAAAATAATTTTACTTTTGAATAAAAAACAAAAAACAAATGGCCATTTCAGCCCTTGAAAGGACTTTGACCGAGCTTCTTATGATCAATTGTGCTGTGTGTGTTATTAAATGTTTGCACACAATTGACCGAGAACTGGACCTACATGTTTTATGCCGACTCCGAACGGCTAAAGTTCATGTTCTCAAGAAGCTTTACATGGCATTATTTACTCTCGGAGGTTTGCCATTGTCTGCAGAGAGGTGGTGACCGATCAGAAAAATTATTTTATTGAAAAAACTTTTCGCCGCGACTGGGGATCGAACTCGGTCTCCGAGCATGCTAAGCCACACACTATACCTGCATGCCACGGTCACCACTTGAATTTTGATTTTGAATACATTAGAAAAATAAGTCTCTTCGAACAATAACATAACAAATCAGATAAATCATTGTTTCTTTTATTAAAATATATTGCAAGCAAGGCCGCGGATTGTTGCTAGTTGTACTATAAAAGAGCTAGCTCTTACTGTACCTGTTATTTCTTTAATAAATTAAATAAAAAATAAAGCTGGTTGTCATTGGCATTTACTGGGATCGTTTTCTAAATATTATAGAATGCAATACATTAGTCTGCAAATAATATTTCAAGGAATCACTTTCAGCATGTGGCACAGTGAATCGTCCGATAGACAAAATCAAAAAAATTTTTTTTTGCAAATAGGGAAATATTTATTTATATTTATAAATCATGCACTAAAATAGATCAGAGATAATTTTTTAAAAATATTGAAATTTGTGACCGCTATTGCTTTCAATACTTGAAACTTTTTTATAGATTTGATGCCTTTTCACGTCATTGCAAAGGGGAAGAAAGAAGAAAATTGCCACACATACAATTGCAAAGGTAAAATAAAAAATGTAATACTGTTGTAAAGTTCAATTTAGGTTTTTTGAATTTTTGAAAAAAAATAAAAATTTCAAATTTTGTGTTAATTCAAAGTAGGGTGAATTATAATGGTGAATAAAATGGTGAATTTTGAAAGAAAAAAACTAAAAACATGGTAAAAATTGGTGCATTTTCAAATATCGTAAGTATAGACTTCAACTACTCAGAACAATTAAAATCACCTCTGCTTTTTTCCGCCTTTTTGTATAATGTACTTTTTTCTAAACAGCTAAAATCTAAATTGCAAGTACTAATTGCGTCTAAAATTCTAATTGTTTACCTTTTCTTTGTCAACACATAAGCGAAACCGTTCCATAAAAGAAACTGAAAAACAAGATTAACTCTTTATTGCATAACGTGTTAAATATTGTAAGAATATTAATTAAGTTCAAATGTAATTTTGAAGTTAGTACATTTTTGTTAAATGAGTTTAAAAATACATTGTAAAAAATTCTTTGATATTACTTTTTTGAGTATTTTGTTTGGAATTCGTACATCAAATTGTTTTCCTGCAGCTTAAATATAAGCCTTTTTATACAGTTTTCAATTTTGGGGTTGTATGGGAGGTGGGCGTGTTAGTGAGTGAATGACGCCCATTTTTCTTACACACCTCAGATTTTACATAGAATACACAAATACCGAGTTTCCGTCTTGTAACTTTAATATTACTCTCTTTATAGATTTCTTAATTTTGGGGTTGTTTGGGAGGTGGGCGTGTTAGTGGGTGACTAACGCCCATTTTACTAAATCACCTCAGTTTTGACATAAAATACACAAATACCGAATTTTAGTATTGTAGCTTTAATAAAAGCTTCTGCATAGAGTTTTCATAAATGGGGTTGTATGGGAGGTAGGCCTGGTTTTCATCCGATCTAGCCCACTCTCGAACTTGATCTTTGCTTTTTAGAAAAAAGCTTAAATATGAAGTTTCATTACGATAGCTTGAAAATTACGGCTAAATTAAAAATTACGACAGACGGACATGGCTAAATCAACTCAAGTGGTGATGCTGATCTAGAATATATATACTTTTTTATACCTACCACGCCTCCTTTTGGGTGTTACACACGTCGTGACAAAATTAATATACCCTTTACGCAGTACGCGTGGGGGTATAAAAATGTCTAAAGTAATAATTAATGAAGATTTAGTAGATTTGTGGATATCTACTGCTATTAAAAACCAAATTATCAGTACTTATTATATCTCATATATATATATAATATATACAGTATGACCTCGCTCAACGCAACCCTCGTTACACGCAACTCCTCGATAATCGCAACACCCAAATTGTTAACATTGCAGACTCTGTTAACGCAACTTAAAAAAAAAGTTACCTCAGTTAACGCAACTTACTTAAGAAATCGTATGTTTGAGTTTGTTTTGCACTTTCCTTTCTTTCTCTCTTTCGTTCATTCGTCTCAAATGCAGAATCCGGACCAGAAATGCGAGTGGCAATAAGAGCCTGCGGATACGCCAAGATGGAGAAGGCATTGTACAGATGATTTCTCAAGCAAAGCGAGCGAAATTTGTCTATATCTATAGAAATTGTAAAGGCAAAGGCTCGCCAGTTGCATTGCAGACTTGAAGACAACTCTAGGACATTCAACGCGAGTAACGGCGTAAGTCCGTTTCGGACTCGTTTTTTTAAATAATATAAATCCGCGACGGACTCGTTTTTTTAATAATACGAATCCGCGATGGACCCTTTTTTTAACAATACGCAAAATTTTAATTGTATGATTTTTTTATTTCAATTCGTGGAAAATTATTGTAGTTTTAATTATATTACATGCTTTAATATGGATATGAAAATGATATAAAAATGATATGAAGATATAATATATAGATATGAATATGAAAATAATTTTATAATTCAATATTAACTATCACTTTTCTTCTTCTTCGTAATGCGATCATTCGCGTAGTAGAATAACTTCTTCGCAACGTTCTCCACTGCCGATTCCATATTTCCTTTAAAATGCACCTGAGGAAAATTAAATAAAAGATTTTATAAATTTAAATTAATTTTAAATTTATAAATCTTTACGCATTAATTTGCGTGCATAAACGTCATTGACGAAGTCATTGACCCGTTTCGTCCTTCAGAATATAGAAAAACGATTCCTCGTCTACGGACTCGTAACGGGTTCGAAACGGGTCCGTCAAAACATAAAAAAACTATTCCGCGTCGACGAACTCGTAACGAGTTCGAAACGGGTCTTTCAGAACATAGAAAAAACGATTCCTCGTCGACGGACTCGAAATGGGTTCGAAACGGGTCCGACAAAACATAAAAAAACGATTCCGCGTCGACGAACTAGTAACGGGTTCGAAACGGGTCCGTCAAAGCACAAAAAAAAAGCGATTCTGCGTCGACGGACGCGTAATGGGTTCAGTTTTTTTTAGAAAAGGTCTGTTGGCCAGTAGAAAATTTGACCTCAGTTTTTGCAACAACCTCAGTTCACGCAATTGGCCTGACCGATGTCGTACTGTATATATAATAATATATCTAATTTCGTTTTGTGTGTTAAAACTCGGGAACTCTAATTTCAGTGTTCTTGAGTTACTCATAAAAATTGTTCAATTTAATAATGAAAAGTGGCGTCAATGTCAATATAAAACAGAGAGGTAATATACAAAAAAATTCTGCTTGGTCGCTTTTAAATGAACATAATTCAGATAACGTAAGTAACAATTTATATCTGCAAAATATTTTTGTTTATCAGTAATTTTTCTTAAAGGAAGCAAGTACTAGTACTGGAAAACGCGGCAGACCTAAAATAAAATTCGAAAACGCTTAAAAAAAAACAATGCGAAGGGTTGAAAAGCTCATAAATGAACATTGTGTAGAAGAACTAACATATGCTGCTGAAAAAGCCGGTGAGAGAAGTGAGCGCATAGAATTTAAATTTATAAAAAAATATATGAGCCTAGTGAAGCCCTTTCTCTGTATTTTTAATCGATTGCATGAAAATTGTTTTCCAAGTCTCTATTTCATTAAAAACTTGAAACGCACCTTGACACAAAAAATCAAAGTAACAGAAATTTCAGCAGGAGTAGACTTGCATTTTAATAAATGCAAGTCTAAATAGAATTTTAGACCCTTTGTAAAAATGGAAGACCGTCTGGAAAGCTTGCACTTATAAGCAAATGAGGAATGGATGGAAGCTCAGGCCACAGTCTTTATAAGCAAAAGTTTTCTGTTGAGGTATATACGGATAAGTTTTTGTTTATTGTTGCTTTTGTGCCGCTTTGATCAAAATAGTAACAAAAAAAGCATTTCATATACTAAAATGTAACAAACATAAATGTTGCTGATGTTTTCAAACCTGCACTCATTAAACAAGTACTGTTGAAGTTCTATTTTAATTTCAAACTTTTTTAAAGTGATTATTTCAAACAAGTTTCGGACCAATTATCTCCAAAAACGTATTTAAAGCAATAAATTTCAGATTCTTGACTGAAAATTTTATATAAAATATATGATATAACAACTGTTTTTCTTTCGAATATTACCAAAGTATATAGTTTTTCATCACATCAAATTGTTAGCATAAAAAAAAAAAAACAGTTTAAAACCCCATTTACTCAAAAACCATTTAAAAAATTAAATGTTTTGGTGTCATTGTTAGTATGGTGCCATTCATTCCGAAACGAAATTTCATTCAATTCCGAAAACACTTTCTATTTTTGTCCATCTTTTGTATGGGGGCGATTCACTGTGTGTCGTTTTGAAATCAGGTTTTCTTATTAGTCCAAGATTTGTTTATTGAAGATAAAAGTCACACTACCTATGCTGTCCTTGCTAGAAAACAAACATGCGATTTCATTGCATTCACAATTATCAGTTTTCAGATAGTAAATACTTTCTCCACCCATCGATTTGAAGGTGGAAAATCTTTATGAGTTTTTAACAAGTACAGTGGTTTTGACGTTTTGAACTTTAAGGGATAAAAGGTGAGCTTTAAGGGATACAACAAGTTTTTTGTTTTAAATATTCAAATACCAGCTTGTTCGACATTAAAAAAGGTACAATACATAAAAGAAATTTATACCTTCGTTTAAAGTCAATGTTGGCACAACATAGTTTTATGTTTGCTTCAGTTGGAAAAAAAGTTGCATCGTAGAAGTTTAATCCATTTTGAAGAAGTGTATTATATTCATCCATTGATGCTAGAGTAATACGTATGACTGTTGGAGGAATTTCTCGACATTCTATATGGTCAGTCTTCTCAGGTGCTTCCATTTTATTTGCTGACACTGCAATAGTAACGGTATCGTTTAAATGAATTTAATAAACATTATTTTATTGCCAACTATATAAATAAAAATGAAGTGTTTGTTGGATGCCGATGTGTAATTTTTCAATTTTAGGATCACAAAAGTCCCAAAATTTGTTGTTTTTTGTGAATTTTAAAAAATATTATATATTTCAAAAGATATATATTTTTCTAATAAAAAACCCATTTGTTTAACCCATTTTCGACCGGTGCTCGATTAATCTAAAGAGAAATTATACATTATCAATAATTTTTTAATCTATGAAGGTAAATGAATACAGGAAGATAGTTCTTGTTCGGTCTATGGTCCGATGAAATACGATGAAATCACGACTTGTATGAGCTACATTAATGTAGTCAAGCGTATAAAAATCGATCAGCATCGCTGGCTGGGTTTCTAACTGGCGCCAGCAAACAAACGACAAAAGAGGCCAAAACCGACCAGGACCGTCTTTAGCTTATTGGAGGCACTAAGCATATTAAGCAAATGGGGCCCCCTATGATTTTGACATAACACTATTTTGTTAAAACAAACAAAGAAAGTAGATAAGGAAGCTCATAGATTGATTTTTATTGACAGTCACATTGAATGAATAGATAATATATAACGATCTACAAAAGTTACTATTTTAACATTCACAGGGTAGTACTTAAGAATCTATGTTGATTGAATAGGAAACCTTCTCGATTTGAGATGGGCAAAATCTTTAATCACTCCTTCAAAATCTTTGTTTTTGAGCACATCACATTATATGGACATCAGCGACAAATTGTTGTCAATCTGTCTTGAAGTATTGTATTTCTTAATTCAGTTTAGATTCTGTTTAATTATGAGAAGGAGCGTTCTCTACTGCAATTAGTTACCATCAAGCTCAAAAAGATTCTCAATGCATTTCAAATTTTGTTTTCTTTCAAAAGTTGATAGATATTCATAATACTATAAGTTGCCTCATTTTCACTGTGAACAACTTTCAAATATTCTGTTAAATGCAGACATTACATTTCCAAATCTTTCTCATTAACATCTTCATAGTAAAATTCAGCAAACTCTTCAACTTCTTCTCAACGCTTCAGTACTTACAGCTTTCAAGCGAAAAAATAAATCAAAACGTTCACTAATTTTCGTATAAGAACTTAATCGCTGTCTTAATTGAACGCTAAGCGTATCAATGATCGGAAAAAATGTTTCATCTTCAAATTCCTCTCTTCCATTCAGTTGGATTGACGGCGCAGAGCCATCAAAAACTCTGGCGAAAGCTTCTGCGTTTTTTTCTTTGAGATAAGTCCTTGTAGTCAGATTCCGGATTTCTTTCTTTGGTGGACGATTCGAAGTAATCAAATTTATCCCTTAGGTTAGTAATAAACTCATCAAGTGAAGTAAGCATATGAGTTACAATGTCCAGTGTTATTGTTTCCTTCTAAAGATATTTACTTACTTTGTCTTTTATTTCTTAAATAGAGTTCCAAATTTCCGTTAGTAGTTTGGACATAGTAAGGGCTTCATCTCTAGTTTCTCGGGGCTGTTCTGTATCTTTGGCGATGAAAATTAAAGCTTCTATAATTTGTTCATGACCTTGATGCAAGGCACATACTGTATCTGCTCGGGCTGACCATCTGGTTTGTGAAAGACTTTTAACAACTTTTTTCAAACCTAAATGTTCTGTTAATATATTTCATCGGTGGGTTGATCCCGAAAAAAGTTGTAAACTTTCTAAAGCATTTAAAAAAAAATCTGTTGCCCTCAATACACATGCTGCAGCATGGACACATACCAAATTTAATGAATGTCCTGCACATGGTAAAGGAGGCAAATTCACATTTTTCGTTAATTCTTGCTTGTAGACCAGTATACTTCCCCGACATATTTGAAGCATTATCATAGCTTTGTCCTCTGCAATCTTTTATTGGAATATTATGAATCTCTAAAAAATTCAAAATGGTGTCCGCTTAATACTCCGCCTTATGCTCTTAAATAGGTTTAAATTTAAGAAACCTTTCAATAGGAACAACTTCTTTAACGTATCGAATAATAAAATTTAGCTGTTCAACATGAGACAGATCGGGCGTACTGTCAACGCTAATGGAAAAATATTTTGCTGATTTAATATCATTTATAATTTCTTTTAAGACCTACTTTACCATTACGTCAATAAACTCATTACAAATATTTGATGATAGATAAGATATATTAACTTTTCCAGGATTCAAAAATTTTTTTAAGTGATCTGCCAGAAATGGATCAAATTCACTCAATAATTCCATACATCTCAAATAAATTCCATTAGTGGGAGATCCTCTGATTTCATTGCCACCGCGAAACGGAAGTCCTCTTGATGCCAAAAATTTCACAACAGCTACAATCCGTTTTAACTCATTTCTCCAGTAATCAACTTTTTTTTGATGTTGAGATACAAAGTCAATATCTACTCTACCAACCGCTTTACTTCGTGCCACATAGGTCATTATAGATTGCCTATGTGCTGGGCTATTTTTATGTGTTAAAAGTATGTGATTAATGTGCTTCCAATCATTACATCCATTCGGAGAACATAGATTAACATCAGAAGGGTTAAACAAAGAGCATGAAAAACAAAATACGGAGTTTTTGGAAGGCGAGAACAACAGCCATTTTCTTTCGACGCTTGCATTGTTCCTCAGTTTACGAATAAATAATGCTTTGTTGAAAAACCTTGTTACTGATTTATCACCATCTTTGTACACTCTGGATGTCTTAGAAAAGTCAGAATCTATATTTTGAAAATATGCAGTTCCCTTACGAATCCAAATTCCGCGATTTTTTTCTAAAAAATGTTCATGGATATAATCAGTAGGATCGTGTGATATTTCTTGCGGGTTTGAAAATGTTTGTTGTTGTACTAGAACAGTTGTCGCTACTCGTGAAGTCACCAAATTTGTTGCACTTTCGTCATAGGGACGGTCGCTGTCTAATTCAATCTCTTTTGGAAACTGTTGCGAAATGCTGTAGAACATGATGATTCAGAAATTCTGGCGATTTGTGATAGACATGACTCATGTGGAAGATTTTTTGGACAATTACTACTTGCAGCAGCTTCTTCAGCGTAAGTGTGAAAATATGATGTTAATTTTGGTAATTTTCAATGACTCCCTTTTGATGTACAGTAGACCGGATCATTCTTGTATGGATACAAAAAATGTCAACCTGTCGGGGCCTTAAAAGTTAGAGAAACTCATTAAAATAATTTCTGCATATTTTTTTTTAAAATCGGAGAAAATCCGCCTAAGCAATTTTGATTCTCCTGAAGGTATATCAAAACATTAAAAGATTTTTTGCTTGTAACTTTTTATTTTTCACAGAACGCATACCCACATCTGCCAAAATGTTAAATTTCTTACTCATACCAACATTTTGACACAAAAAAGTTGTTAAAATTTTGTTTCATTATAACTTTTATTGACCACCAAAAATTGAATTTTTAGCTATTTTTAAAAAGACATTATTTTAAAACCCCTGTAAAAGACACATTTTTTATTAGATTAACGTTGAATTGTTATTTTTGGACAGGTATTAAGTTCTTCTTTCTTTCTGTGTATCGCTTTAATCAAAGCTATGTGATTAAAAAAAAATTTTCCAAAACTGGACGATAAAGCAGTGAACAAATGAAATTAATTGTTTGTATGAATAAGAAATGTATTATTTAATCAGATTTCTAAAGTCGATTTCTCACATTCTGTCAGTTTTCGCCCACAGCTTTGATGAAAGCGATACACCGAAAAAAGAAGATTTTAATACCTTTCCAACAATAACAATTCCACGTAAATTTAATAAAAATGAGTCTTCTACAGCGGTTTTAAAAAAATGTGTTTTTGAAAATAGCAAAAAAATCAATAAGAGTTATAATAAAACATAATTTAAATATGTTTTATTTTTCATAATTTTTTTAAAACAAAACTTAAATATTTTTTTGTGTCAAAATATTGGTATAAGTAGGAAATTTAATATTTTAGTAGATGTGGGTATGCGTTCTGTGAAAAATAAAAAGTTACAAGCAAAAAAAATTTTTTTTTAACAAAACGGACCTTCAGGAGAATCAAAATTGCTTCGGCGGTTATTCTCCGATTTGAAAAAAAAGTATGCAGAAGTTATTTTAATGAGTTTCTCTAACTTTTGAGACCCCGACCGCCGGAATCTAAATTTCGATCCGGTCTAATGTAGGTACAGCTTTTTTCCGACCCACTAGGATATGATCGTTTCGACATTTTGTATTATAGTTTAGCGTTTTTTATTTATATTCTTGAAAAAGTTGGTAACACAAAACAAAACGAGCAAACGACGATTTATTCAAAGAATACCTCAGAACACAATCAATAAAAACTACATACAAAAAAAATGTCACAACACCACAGACCAATACAGGGGAATTCCCGATGTTTAAAATAACGGAAGCCATTATAATTTGGTCTGTACGCTTATTTAGGGTTGCATTTACTACCATCGGTATTTGTACTGTACGATATTTATTACTTTTATGACATTTCAAATTTTTTATGGAAAATATACGTGAGTAATAATAAGAAAAATCTTTATTAAAAAAATATATAAATTCAATTTTTCCATTAACAGTTATTGTACATTAGGCTGGGTCGATTTGTATGGAGGCAAAAAATCTGATATTGCCTGGGCCATTTTCGGTTCGGGCATGAAAAGTTTTTAAACAAAACAAAAAAAAGGAGGCTGGAGGTACACTTTACCCCATCGCACCCTCAATTTTGTGAATTTTTTCGATAGGAATTTTTTAAAAAATTTAAAAAAAAAAAACGTGCACAGCTAGGGCAAAACTAACGCCAGATATGAAATCCTCACACCCGATTCATAAAAAAAAACGGTCTAACATGTATACGTTGTGATACAAAAATTTACCGTAACAAATTCCTAAAGAAAAAATTTCACTAAATTCAAAGTATATTCTTATCGTTGGTGCGTATGTAATTGTGACCATCACGGCTGAACCACAGCAGTTATTCACCTTATATTCACACCATATCTATGTGTGGTGCTCCGGAATTTTTTTGTTTTTGAAAATCCCTCCTAGGTGGCGCTGTAGGCACAATTTTTATGCAGTTTCATTACCGATTTATATGATATACACATACTTATATATAAGTGACGTATCAAATAACGTCCCATTTTGAGCGCGGGAAGTGTAGAAAAATGCAATTTGCATAAAACAACACGATCAGCATTTTGTTATTGTGTGCAATCAAAATGCTAATCCATAGAAGCTTAGCTATTGTACGAATAAAGAAGAAATATACTATATACTAAACTAAGCTATTGGTACAAATGAAGAATAATAAACAGTCAGTAATAAAGAACACATAAACCTAACAAATCGTGTTTCATTTTACGTTATTGGCGCAGTCGGTTTAAGGGGGTCCTCTGGTAATCTATGCCAAATTTTAGCTTTTTTCAAAATATTGTGGAAAGAGAACGAGTAAAGATATTTTAGTTCCGTTTTTTGATTTGGGTAGCTTAATTTATTGAAAAAAATACAAAATTTTGAAAAAGTGAATTTATGGACCGTTCAGAAAGTTCTCGGCCTGGTAACGAGGTTCTCCGGAAAAAAGGTGGGTCCAAATTGAGCACGATTCCAAGAGTAAACATCGTCTGAAAAAAAAAAAAAAAATATTCAGTTACTTAGAATGAATGTCCCTATAGCCCCTACCTCGGAAACAAAAATCGAAATTTTTTTAGGGGGGGAGCCGCCACTTTGAAAATGAAAAATCGAATTTCGACCTTTTTTTTTGTAGTCTAGTGTAGAAAAAAAATAGTAAACATTATTTTTTCGGCAAGTTTGAGGTAGGAGCTATAGCGGCGTAAATTCTGCGTCGTTTCATGCCTCATATATCAAAATCGGTCAAAAACTGTTTGAGTTATCGTGCGCAAAGTTTTGAAAAACATGGTTTCGAGAAAAACGCGTTTAAAGTTTTGACTTCAATTTTGAGGCACACAAATGACATTAACACATATTTTTTAATACAATACTTACGAATATTAATCGGCAATTCCAGCCCCATAAAGTGTGCCTTCCTCCATCTCATAAAACGAGTTTTCCATGGCTTTTTGGGCTCTGCGGGCTGTGCGACCCTCTTTCGATGATGCGTACGTTTTTAGCTCTGAGCGTTGAAGTCGTTTTCCGTCGCGAGATTCAGCATACATCTCGGCTTGTGGGCCGATGACAATACCCATTGTTGACATTATTTTTAAAATACTTGTGAAGCCTTCGTTGAAAATGCAGGTTGCCAGAAAATTTGCGATTTCGACTGTGGTAGCACCACAGTGGATATGTTTCGGCGCAAAGGTCCACAAAAGCGAGTTGAACGATTCGTTACAATTTTGCGTTTCACCTCCAGTGCATCGGTTGAGTAGATCGTCGGATGATAACGCTTCGTATATGGGCTTCATTACTTGCAGAACCTTTCCATCAAGTGGGGCGTACGTGTGGTGAAATGAGGCTAATGAGCCTTCTGCTGCTGACTTTTGATAGGCGCACCAGCTGGACTCACCAGGTGGGCAATACACATGTTGTGGATTACTATCACTTGAACTTTTGTGATAATATGTTGACCATATTTCTTTTCTCATGTTTTCCACAGAGTCCTTATTACGTCGAATAGCAAGTCCATAGTAAGTAGTCAGCTCGCTTATGACTTTGTCTGTCAGTTTGCCAGTGCCTTTTCCACCGATGCCTTTGTTTTCTTTTTTGGCCTTGCGCAGCCGTGTGCCCATGCGTTTTTGCACGTGAGCGATGCACTCCTTTTTTGTGACAACGGGGTCGCCGTTATACGGATCAAGGTCTATAATGGCCTTGAAGGTTTTGCTGTCGCCATCGCCATATTTTTCATATTTTATGCCATATTTTTCGATCGATGAGGCAAACATTTCCTTCACGGCATCTACCTCCATCTTGCCCGCACTCCCACTGTGGTTGTTTGTGCATGTTTTCTGGTGCGATTCGTACCATTCTTCGAAGTCTGCAGAGTCATTTTTTTTCCCCACATTTTGCATGCCTGGCAAAGGCTTGATTTGACAACGGAGTCAACCACTTTTTTGGTATGTTTACCGACGAGCGTAGTGACACCAAAAAGAGACGAGAATCCCCGTTTTTTCCAGGTGCCATCCCCTGAAACGGTCAGCAATGAGGAGTCACAGTCAGGATTTTTTTCTTTCTGCTGTTCCTGCTCTTCTTTAACCGCATTCAACAGGCACTGCTTGTAAACTGCTTTAGCAGACACATGCATGTTTTTCAAGGTGCCATAGTACGCATCAAGGCACAATCATTGGCATATGTCCATTAATCCGCAGAACATATTAATACCTTCTCTCCCTATTCCAAGCAATCTCATGGCATATATCAACCGGCGATTTACAACAAAAGATTTACCGACCACCGGCGAAGAATTAATATACTGTGTAGCTTTACATTGGCACTGCAGACTCACTTTGAAGCCGACTCCACGCATACATGTTTTTCCAAATCGAATTTTTTGTTTACATTGGGCGCAGATAACCAGAGCAGCAAGCGTTTGGAAAAATTAAAAAAATTCCAAGAAACAGAACTGGAGGTTGTTTTCGATGATGACTTCATTGTCTTGCGTTTTCTTCAATTTTTTGGCCGATGTGCTGGCAAAGTCGGTGTCCTCTACTTGGGAGTGCTGGTTTCCACGGAAATGCCTCTTTTTTGTTCGATACGCGTACTTACGCGGCGCGTTTGGGTGGCTTTTTTTATCCATAGCAAAAAAAAAACACAAAACGATTTTTCTTTTATTTTACAACAGCAGTTATCGCGCACGCGTAGCTTTCAGCGTTCGAAAATAAACTGAATCTCGTTCGTTTGCTTCTTTCATGTGAACACCTGGGCTCAAAATCATTTCAACCCCTAAATCAAAACATGCATGTATACATACTGTATGTATACATACTGTGTGTGTATATTTTGTAATATCAATACATATTTTGGAAGAATTCCACAGAATTTTCGACTAATGACTGCAGGCAAATAAACAACTTTGCTGATGCGTTATTTTGACGAAAACATAAAATGCCTGTATCTCCTAAACTATTTCGAATTTTGAAAAATCCTTTTGAGTATCTGAGCAATAGAAATATGAAAAAAAAAAATCGAAAAAAATTTTTCGGATTACCAGAGGACCCCCTTAAAAAAGAATCAAGTGTTAAGTGAAAATTAACAAAAAGCTTAAAACGAACCAAGTGTTAAACGAAAATTAACATACATCGGATTAAAGTTAAGCGAAAACACAACGTAACTTCATTATTGTTGAAACAAAAAAAAAATATAATATTGATGACAACTGAATTATCAGAACTATTTGAAAAAATTAAAATTGAAGAACACGAACAAATTATGGAAAAACCGAAACATTATACTAGAGCACATATAGCTCTTACAACCGTTTGATTGAAACCAAGCAATGCTGGCATGCTTTATTCAAGACGTGGGGGAGATTACCACAAACCTTAACAACATACCAAAAGATGAGAAAAAACTGTATTTCAACTGTATACTGAGACTACTACGAGGACCGGCACTCCTGATTGCGAGGAGGGAGCCACCAAGTGATTGGAGCACGCTGAAACAATTGTTAATCGACGAGTTTAGTGAGTCAACTCCTATATGTACACAAATACTAGAATTAAATAATATTAAGTTTAAAAGAAATGTGAAACAATTATGCAACGAGATAAATACCGCAGTTTGTAAAATAAAAGATAGTATTTAGCTAAGTAGTGAAACAGCTCAAACTACAAAATTTCTAAATACCGAGACAGATTTGGCAAGTCTCAAAATATTAAAAAAATAACTTCCAAACCACCTCACTGCTCTTTTAAATGCAAATCTTGTGACTGATTTTAAAAAAGCCATAAAAGTGTTGCGGAAAAACAATGAATTAGTTTCAAACGATACAATTCCTAAAAATTCAAGTGTATAAAATAACAATTATCAATATCCACCTAATATAAACAACCAATTTTCGTTGAATAGATTTAATCCAAATCCAAATTTTGGAAATAATTATCAGCAATACCAACAACGTTCGTACCCACAGTTTAGGAATCAATACACTCCACCAACTAATGACAATCAGATTCAGCAACAGCACCAAAATTTAACACAACCCAACCTTTCAAGCGTAGGATAGAATACGATTCAAACCAGTCACGTATTAGACGATATGGTGCACCAGTTCCAATGGAGCAAGACACCCACAATTTTAATTTGCGAGCCTCGGAACACTACCAATAATAAAGCTAAAAATTGAGAATAACTTATTTAAATTCCTTGTAGATACAGGATCCTCTGTAAGCCTTGTAAGAACCAACGTCATTCCCTCTACAGCTTAACAAGTAGACCCTATTAAATTACAAACCGCCACAGGAACTGTCAGTTTAAATAAAATTCAAGAAATTTATGACCAAAATAATAAAAAGCTAATATTTTTTATATTTGAATTTTCTAAAAGATACGATGGTTTATTAGGATACAATATACTTAAACAATTAAATGCCGTCATAGATTTATCAAAGCAATTATCAGTATTAGGCGGCGAAACTTAAACGAGTGAAGAGCATTCTGAATATGACAATATTGTTAAAGAATCAGGGATACATTTAATAAATAAAAGCAAAAGAAAAAGTAAATTTAGAACGGACCATTTAAATATGGAAGAAAAACAGTGTTTGGAAATAATTGAATAATTGAAAAAATATGAATTATTAATGCACTCCAATGAAAATGGACTAAGTTTTACAAATGTTGTCAAACATAAAACTATCACCAAACACGAGAACCCTATTTATGCTAAATCGTACCGATACCCCCAGATCCACAAATTGGAGGCAAACAGGCAGATTAGAGAAGTGCTCGATCAAGGTATAATTCAACATAGCCAATCACCATATTCTGCACCACTATGGGTAGTGCCAAAAAAAATAGACGCTCCGGAGAACAAAAATGGCGCATAGTAATTGACTACCGTAAGTTGAATGACATTACCATCGACGATAGATACCCCACTCCTAACATTGACGATATTTTAGATAAGCTAGGACGTTGTCTTTATTTCACCACCTTAGACTTAGCCAAAGGTTTCCACCAGGTGCAAGTGGACGAATCAAGTAGAGCAAAGACAGCTTTTTCTACCCAAGATGGTCATTACGAATTTCTTCGAATGCCATTCGGCCTCAAGAATGCGCCTGCCACATTCCAGAGGCTTATGAACTCAGTTTTAGGAGAATTAGTAGGTGTTGACTGTCTAGTATATCTAGACGATGTCATTATATTCAGCACGTCATTGCAAGAGCATATAACATCGCTAGAAAAAGTTTTCAAAAACTTAAAGGATGCAAACCTTAAACTCCAATTAGACAAATGTGAGTTTTTAAAACATGAAACAGAGTTTTTAGGCCACACCATTACCCCAGATGGCATTAAGCCAAGCCCAACTAAAATTAAGGCTATTCAAGATTTCCCTGTACAAAAAACGGAGAAAGAAATTAAGAAATTTATAGGTCTTGCAGGATTTTATCGGAAATTTATAAAAAATTTCGCAACGATAATCAAACCACTTACAAAATGCCTTAAAAAAGACGAAAAAGTTACATACTGCGATAGCGAATATATCAAAGCAGTAGAAACCATAAAAACCCTCATTATCAATGATCCCATTTTAAAATATCCCAATTACGATAAAAAATTTACCTTGACAACCGATGCATCTAATTTTGCAATGGGCGCGGTTCTCAGTCAAGATGGTCACCCTATTTGTTTTGCGAGTAGAACTCTCAATGAACATGAGATTAACTACCCAACGACAGAGAAAGAATTACTTGCGATTGTTTGGGCGACAAAATATTTCCGTCCCTATTTATATGGTAGGAAATTCGAGGTTAATAGTGACCATAGACCACTTCAATTGTTACACAATATAAAAGAACACAACGCTAAGCTTCAGGGTTGGAAAATAAAACTCAACGAGTATGACTTTGACGTAAAATTTATACCCGGTTAGGAGAACCATGTTGCTGATGCTCTATCGAGAGTTAAAATTGAAAGTTGCAATAACATCGAAACTGATTCAAATGTAGCAACAGTACATTCTGCAGAAGAGGATAACACAAATTATATAGGAATTTCCGAAAGACCCCTGAACACCTTCAAACGTCAATTTGTTTGTAAAACCGAAAAAATATTTAAAAATACTAGAACAACTTTCTACTATACTGAAATGGCAAAAGAATTTGCCAAAGAAGTAATTATTAATCACCTAGCTGGAAATACGAGTGCAGTATTTTTTGAGAATGACAGGGATTTTATATTTTTTCAATCAATTCATGTTCAATTAATAAAACAATCACCGACTAATAAGACTTATAGAGCTATGAAAATTATGGAAGACGTCACTTCTTATGATAGATCTAAAGAAATTATTTTAAGAATTCACTTGGAAGGCCTACACCAAGGAATAGATAAGGTACAAAAATAATTCAGAAAACAATACTTCCCAGATACATTTCCGAAATATCGAATATATTTAATAAATGTGAAACTTGCAATGAATGCAAGTACGACCACATTGCCCACAAAATGCCGTTCAAAATAACTCCCCCGACTTATGAGATAAGGGAAAAATATGTAATAGATATTTGGAAATGAGATGGTGATTCTAACTTAACTTGTATCGATGTTTACTCTAAATTCTCTATGGTAGAAAAGCTAGAACATTCCAACTGGCTAGAAGCGAAGAGGTTTTTACTGAAGGTCTTTAACTCGATGGGACCACCTCAAAATTTGAAAACAGATCAAGACAGTGGACTTATTAGTATTAACCTTCAAGAATTGTTTAAAAATTTAAACATTAACTTAGAAATTACCACTGGAAAAACAGGTATAGCAGACATTGAAAAATTACATAAAACACTTAATGAAAAATTGAGGATTATTAACACTTGCCAAGACAAAGAAACAAAACACTTTGCAGTGGAACTAACCGTTTTTACATACAATCACACAATCAGCCACTCAACAACCGGACAGACACCTTACAATATATTTTTTAATAAATATACTCCGATTTATAATACCCAACTAGAAAAACAGCGTAAGATCAATAAAACCAATGAAAATAGAAAAGAGTATGATATTGATACAGAATTTGTAGACGCAGAAAACTCGCGGAAAAGACTAGGTAAAAAACATAACCCATTTAAGAGGGTCCACACAATGCCAAAAACTAATGAAGTTGATAATGACCATTATGTTGTCAAATTTAAAAATAGATTATCAAAAAAATATAAATCACACTTTAAACGTAAAAAGAAAATTTATAAAATAAACACTTGCAGGAACGAAAGTGGCCAGGAAGACGCGGATCGAACTGGTATGGCTAATACTAATGACAATATTAACCACAACGACAACAGCCCAGACGGTACAAGTTCGTGAAATAAACAACAATAATGGATACGTTATCTTACAGCAAGGCACAACTGACCTCCCCACCGAATACGAGGAATTTATAACTATCATTAACAAAACAGAAATTGAATAAGCGTATTTAGCCTTAGAAAACAAGTATAAAGAAAACACGTTCCTACAGACTAGTATGACGTCAAAATACTTAAAACTTGCTAATGTAGAGAAGAAGTTATTCCATGTTAGACATAAAAGAGGTCTTATAAATATTATTGGTAGTAGTATGAAGTTCTTGTTTGGTACTCTAGACGATGAAGACAAAAGATAAACTACAGATGACGTTCATAACATTTTAGATCACATAAACCAAGAAAACCAATTCCTAAGACTATGAAAACATATGCTATTTTTAAGATAATTCCAATTCCAACAATTGATAATAATACCGAACTTATATTTAGAAATAATAAAAAACTTACCTTGATTGAAAACGTTATTTTTGAAATAGATGAAAATAAAATTAAAAAAATTGCTGACCCATGTATTAAACATTTACTTAACAAAAATAAAACAAAATGTGAATTCAAAGAAAATGAAGAAAAAGATATATTATTTGTAGAACCTAATATTATCGTCACAAAAAATTTAGAAGAAACAAATGTTAAACATAATTGTAATAACTTAGAAATTAAGGTTAAAAATAATAATTTGATATATTTTTCTTATTGTAAGATAACTATAAAAGAAGCAACATTTGAGTCCTATAACCAACATTCTGATATTATCGATATTCCATATATAAATGAAATTGAAACTAAAATTGTTATCTCAAATATCAGTCCAAAAGATATAAAACTTAAATTTCATGAAGTCAGAAAACATAATAACGTTGTCCAAATTGTACTTACTGTAATTGCTCTTATCGTTTGTGTTCTAATTTGTTTCCAGTTTTCAAAAATAAAAATTATATTCAAAACATATATAATAAAGAAAAAAGTTCACGAGGACGTGAACCAACCCGAAGAGGGGAGGAGTGACGTATCAAATAACGTCCCATTTTGAGCGTGGGAAGTGTAGAAAAATGCAATTCGCATAAAACAACACGATCAGCATTTTGTTATTGTGTGCAATCAAAATGCTAATGCATAGAAGCTAAGCTATTGTACGAATAAAGAAGAAATATACTATATACTAAACTAAGCTATTGGTACAAATGAAGAATAATAAACAGTCAGTAATAAAGAACACATAAACCTAACAAGTCGTGTTTCATTTTACGTTTTTTATATGATACCATATAAGATATTTAATTTAATTAAAGGGTGATTTTTTAAGAGCTTGATAACTTTTTTTTTAAAAAAAACGCATAAAATTTGCAAAATCTCATCGGTTCTTTATTTGAAACGTTAGATTGGTCCATGACATTTACTTTTTGAAGATAATTTCATTTAAATGTTGACCGCGGCTGCGTCTTAGGTGGTCCATTCGGAAAGTCCAATTTTGGGCAACTTTTTCATAATATCTCATTTCTGGTTGAATGGCTACGTAAATAAGCAAAATTGCCGCATTTGGAGTGAAGAGCAACCAGAAGCCGTTCAAGAACTGGCCATGCATCCCGAAAAATGCACTGTTTGGTGTGGTTTGTACGCTGGTGGAATCATTGGACCGTATTTTTTCAAAGATGCTGTTGGACGCAACGTTACGGTGAATGGCGATCGCTATCGTTCGATGCTAACAAACTTTTTGTTGCCAAAAATGGAAGAACTGAACTTGGTTGACATGTGGTTTCAACAAGATGGCGCTACATGCCACACAGCTCGCGATTCTATGGCCATTTTGAGGGAAAACTTCGGAGAACAATTAATCTCAAGAAATGGACCGGTAAGTTGGCCACCAAGATCATGCGATTTGACGCCTTTAGACTATTTTTTGTGGGGCTACGTCAAGTCTAAAGTCTACAGAAATAAGCCAGCAACTATTCCAGCTTTGGAAGACAACATTTCCGAAGAAATTCGGGCTATTCCGGCCGAAATGCTCGAAAAAGTTGCCCAAAATTGGACTTTCCGAATGGACCACCTAAGACGCAGCCGCGGTCAACATTTAAATGAAATTATCTTCAAAAAGTAAATGTCATGGACCAATCTAACGTTTCAAATAAAGAACCGATGAGATTTTGCAAATTTTATGCGTTTTTTTTTAAAAAAAAGTTATCAAGCTCTTAAAAAATCACCCTATATAATAAATTAAAAAAAAAGCACATTCATGAATCCAAAAAAAACTTATATACTCTTTATATAACGCCTCAGGTACCTTACCATCTCTTCATATTAGGCTAAAATACCGTTATCAAATCCAGTTTTTTTATTTGTACACGCCAGAGAACAACTTGAGTGCATTCAAATAGCGTTTTGAATGTGTCGTCAAAATACGAGCTACGAATGTGCCTTCTGCATTAAAATTAATGCGCAAAGACATGTACCAATCGCTGTGGTACGAATGCCGTAGAGTACGAGCGATGACGAATACGAATGCCTGCAAAACATGAATGTCCGACGAAGCCAGACATTCGCAAAAAGCAACGAATATTCATGTTTTTATGTTTATTCGCAGCAAGGAAAAAATGTTAACTGCAGTCTGTAGCAGCGCTCACCAGCGCTAACTCTTTCCACTCTTTTACAACAACTTTTACATTTTCATGATTGTTGTAATTCGCCGAATTCAGTGTTCAGCTTCACTCTTACATCTTATTGTTTTATTGTTGTAATTGCGCACTGTCGATCGATGCTTGTTGTTGTTTTTTGTGTGTTCAATAACATAAACTTGTCAATCCTTGTCATTTTTCTACTCAGAATTGTTCTGAGGACATTATCGCGTTTACTGAAACGTGGTTGAATGAAAGCATTACTGACTTGGAATTGTTTGACAATAGTTTTCAAGTATTTAGAAAGGACAGATACTCCAGCAATATTTCTTCTGTTGGTGGTGGTGTTCTTATAGCTGTAAGGAACTGCTTTGTCAGTTCCTTTGTTGATATACCCTGCGCTTCTAAAATTGAACTAATATGCGTTAAGGTTATACATTGTAGCTCAAATGTATACATAATTAATGCATATGTTCCTCCAAACAGTAGTGCAGAGGTATATACAAGTCTGGCAGATTGTCTAGACTATATTCTTAATATTCTTGACGTTAATGACGACATTTTATTATTGGGCGATTTTAATCTGCCCAATTTAAAATGGCATTCTTCTGACGATGATACATTTTTTTGTGCATCTAATGCGAAGACTCTTGGAGAGCATATATTCGTTGACAGTATATGTTCTGACTTACAAAAATCGAGTTGTATTTATAATGGTCTGGAAAAACTTCTTGACCTGGTCTTAACTACGGACAGTAACAATGTCATTGTTAAGAGGGCCTTCCATGTTCTAACTACTACTGATGTATATAGTAATATAAGTTACCTAGTACATATAAACATACATATATTTAAGCACATAAACATATATTAACACACATATTTAGAAACATAAACTGTAAACTAGAAATAAGAGAAATTAGAATAAGAATATTATTAAGAAAAGAAAAGTTGAAAAATAGTTAAGTTAAAGACTTGAACTAAATAAATGAGTTGAGTTCTTTCCCAGACACCAAAGAGTGCGTTTGATTTTTTTAAGAACGTGAATGGCGACGAGGATTTAAAAAAAAAATATTTAAGCAGAGTTAAATATTTTAAATTGAAAAGTTTTTATTTAAATAAAGTGACACTAATTCGTCGAGTAGAATTTAGTATTTGATGAAAAAATAATTAAAAACTGTGAAATTAGTGCCTTTACATATAAATTAATTACATATCAATAGTTACATATATGATTGAGAAAAAGTGGCTTCGACCTCTAGGAAGGTCATCGTATGTACACTAGCGAAACATTATAACAGAAAGAACTGGAAAAATTCTCTTCGCACAAAAACAAAACCTTTAAACAAGAACAAATAAATAATACAACAATTATTAAAATAAGCATCAATTGTATATGAGCGCGAATTATCGTCAATCTTAATCCACTCATTCATCTTGATCATCTCTAAAGAGAAACAAAAATCACATAACAAAACAAAATTTAAATTAATAACAAAAACAACAAAAATCGGTTGGAGCTAAAATTAAATGCACAACAAAAACAATAACAATCAATTGGAGCTAAACTTAAATTTACAACAAAAACAACAACAATTAAATAGAGCTACACAGCTTGGATTATACTCTTTAAAATTACAACAATTCACTTGTGAGTCGAGTAGCGTGTACCAGTGAGAGCGGCAGCCGCAACAACAACAAAATAATTACCTACATATCAATACATAAGTATTTGTGTTTTTTGGTATTTATTATTATTATAAACTCATTATTACACTCTATTACAATATTATATATTATTTTAACTATGATTAGTATTAACTGCTTATGATTTACTATCAACAATTTTTTTTTTTATATTTTAGAACAATTTGTTTTTCTCTTTCATACATATTTTCATAAAACTTTTATAGATACATACCTTTAATTACAAACATACAAACGTTTTTTTTTAATTCATTATTATTATAACTTCAATATTACACTTACTATTACACTATGTTATATATTATTATTACTTTAATCTACTTTATTATAATAATCTGCTTGTGATTAGCGATCACAAAATTTTTTAGAACAATTTGTTTTTCTCTTTCATACATATTTTCATAAAATTTTAATACATACAAACAAAATTTAAATTACATACATATTAATATAAAAGTATTTCTTTTTTATATATTATAATTTTGACTTTACTACAATCCTATATTCCTATATTATTATATTATTCTGTTTCATATATTATTCTGTTTCATATATATTTTCATAAAACTTATATATAATTCACTATGGAGTCATTAGATATAAGTAGATTTAACCTAGTTTTAACCTGCATTAAAAACATCGAATGTTTTGATGGCACTGATCCTAATCAGCTACCAGATTATATAGATCAGGTTGAAAACATCCTTCCATCTTTATTAGAGTTCGATAATAATAATAGAAATATACTCTTTGGTTATGTAAAAAATAAATGTGTTGGCAAAACTAGGGAAGCGATTCACAGATACTCTAACGTAACAACATGGGATATTTTAAAAGATATATTGACGAAAAACTTCGGCGAACAATTAAGTAGTAACGATTTGATGGATGATTTAAAAACTTGTAGATTAGAGGGAACTATAGAAAATTACTATTTTAAAATAAACAAACTTGCAAATAGAATTCATAATAGAAATTTAACACATAGAGACAATACTTACACGACTGAAGAAGTAAATAGGATTGCACTTAAAACGTTCAGAGACCATCTTCCCGAACCAACACGCACTATGATATTTTCTAGAGATCCAAAAACATTAGAAGATGCTTTTAAAATAATATTAGATGCCAGACATCAGCATTACACGCAGTATGGACCGGCAAAAAGAGACTATATGAAGACAAATATAAGAACTAATTTTAGTAGTAATTACAGTAAACCTAATAACTTCATTCAAGGAAAACCAATTAATTTTAACGGCAATAATAATAATAGACCGAAGAATAATTATGATGCTCAACAAAACTCGCCCAGCGAAAACCAACGACTTTCTAATTCAAATTTTCATCACTTTAATAATGATATGGGTAGCTCAAGCTTTACAGGTCAGACAAGACGATCAAATTACTTGCAAACAGCGAATGGAAATAATCAGCAACTTAATCAGGGAACTCATTCTTACCAAGTTAGACAGCCTTTTTGGAAGAATCAAAATCCACATAATTTTATAAATGCTTACCAACAAGATGAACCAATGGAAATAGGAAATTCTAATGTAAATTTTCCCATAGCAGACGACCAAAACTACCATACATAATAATTAATAACCCTATAAAAAAATTAAAATTTATTATTGATACTGGTGCTGAATTCAGTATAATCAACCCAAATATATGTCATCCAAAATGGAAACGAAATGTAAATGTAGTAGCAAAAGCTTTAGGCACAAAAATATCAATAAAAAAACTTTGTAAATTTCCAATATTTAGGGAATTCAGTTTGGATAGTTATCACTGTGAATTTTTAGAATACGCGTTCAATGAGAACTTTGATGGACTAATAGGCAATAACATTTTGCAAGATTTAAATTGCATAATCGATTTACCTAATAGACAACTAATAACCGCTAATACTGTAATAACCATATTTTTATCTATAGAAGAAGAAACTTATGATGAATTAGCTTACAAAGAAAGTTATTTCTTTAACTGTGGAGTTGAGAAATCTAATATTTTATCCAACATTCACACAGATCATCTACAAGGGTATGAAAAGGAAAAATTACTTAAAATTATTAAAAAATATAAACATGTATTTTACGACAAAGATGACAATCTTACTTTTACTAATGAAATAAAGCATCAAATTGCAACGAAGCATGATATGCCAGTATACTCAAAATTATATAGATATCCTGAAGTGCATAAAGCAGAAGTTAATAACCAAATTGAAAATATGTTAAAGCAAAATATAATTCGGCATTCCAATAGTCCTTATAATAGTCCAATATGGATTGTTCCAAAAAAACTAGATTCTTCTAACAAACAAAATTGGCGCATAGTAATTGACTATCGGAAATTGAATGACATAACTGTAGAAGATAGATTTCCTATGCCAAACATTGATGACATTTTTGATAAGCTAGGAAAATGTCAATATTTCTCGACTCTTGATTTGGCCAAGGGATTTCACCAGATAGAGGTGCATCCCGATGATATTGCAAAAACCGCTTTTTCGACAGCTACTGGCCATTATGAATTTTTACGTATGCCATTTGGACTCCGTAATGCGCCAGCAACTTTTCAACGACTGATTAACAATGTATTGAAAGAATATATTGGTTCAATCTGTTTGGTTTATTTAGACGACGTTCTGATTTTTTCTACCAGTATAGAAGAACATTTGGAAGCAATAGACAAAGTACTAAAGCGTTTGAGCCAGGCCAACCTAAAACTTCAAGTTGACAAATGCACATTCCTCGCAAAGGAAACTGAATTTTTAGGTCATATTGTTACTTCCGAAGGCATCAAACCAAACCCTGCTAAACTTAAAGCTATAGACAAGATAATATTACCTAGAACACAAAAAGAAATAAAATCGTTTCTGGGTATAACTGGGTTTTATAGACGTTTTATTAAAGACTACTCAAAAATAGCTCATCATCTTATAAAATACTTAAAACAAGGAGCAAAGGTTAATATTAATGATAAAGATTATAAGGCAGCATTTGAAAAATTAAAAATACTGCTTAAAAATGATCCCATACTTATACATCCCGATTTTAATAAAATATTTACACTTGTGACCGATGCGAGCAATTTTGCGTTGGGAGCAGTTCTTATGCAAGGAAACAAAGTTGTTTCTTTTGCCAGCCGCACGCTAAATGGACACGAAAAACATTATAGTACGATAGAGAAAGAACTGCTGGCCATTGTGTGGGCCACGAAATATTTCCGCCCATATCTTTTCGGCCGTAAATTTGTTATCAAAACAGACCATCGTCCTCTAGTTTGGCTTAATAATATTAAAGAACCGAATTCTAAAATCCAACGATGGAAAATTAAGTTAAATGAGTTCGATTTTGATATAAATTATATAAAGGGGAAAGAAAACGTAATTGCCGATGGACTAAGTAGGTTAAGTTATGAAACATCAAATAGCGAAATAGAAATGAATCTACATGAGTTATTTGAAGAAGATGTTAACACTGTGCATAGCGCGGAAAGCGATGATAATGACTACATTAAATTAACGGAACAGCCTATTAATATGTTTAAGAATCAATTTTTTATCCAAACTTCAATTTTCAATTCTTGTAAAACCAAAATTATGTTCAAAAACAAAATTCGACACGACATAAAGGTAGCAAATACAGATAGTCTATTGAATTTCATGAGAGAAAAGCTACCTGCAAAAGGACTTGCAGTAGTTTTTTGCCAAAATATTGAACTATACAAAGAGTTTCAGTCTTTGTATATAAAATATTTTGCAAGGAACAAAAACCTTCGAATATTGAAAGCATGTTTGTTTATAGAAGATATAACCGATAGAGAAAAGCTCTTACAGGTAATAGAAAAAACACATAGAGCAAATAATCATAGGGGTATTAGCGAAGTTTATGAAGAATTAAGAAAAATTTACTTTTACCCAAAATTACAAAAGGAAATCCAAAAATATATCAACAGCTGTGAAATATGTAAACTTGCAAAATTTGATAGATCACCAACAAAGCACAATTTAAACATAACACCTACTCCAGAAAAACACAATGACATTGTTCATTTAGATATATGGTTTCCTCAGCGTGGCACAATGTATCTGACAAGCATAGATAAACTTACAAAATACGCAACCGCTTACAGCTTAGAGGACAGGACTTGGGTATCAATATTGAAAGCCCTCAAACAGAGAATCCAATATTTGGGCAAGCCAAATCTACTAATATTCGACAATGAATTAGACACTGCTGTTGTTAGAGAATTCCTAAAGGGACAAGAGATAAACTTTCACACAACAACAGCGTATCTGAAAACTGGCAATGCTGATGTAGAAAGGTTACATGGTACTCTGAACGAGCATATTCGACTCTATAATACAGATCCAAATAATAAAGACGATATCCATGAAAATGTGTTTAAAGCAATAGTAGCATATAATAACACGATCCATACTACTACTTATAATCGACCAATCGATCTTTTAAATAATATAATTTCACAAGAAGATATTTCTAAACTTACAAAAATAATACATGAGAAGAAAACAAAACGAATAAATATGATAAATCAGAAAACTAATAGAGTTGAAATGGATAGTTTTGCCAACAACATTGTAAATAATAATAGAGTTAGTAAATCAAAACCTAAATATAAGAAAATTACAAATTATAAGGAAGATGGAAATTACTTAGTATCTACTGATAATAAATTTAAAAAAATATATAAGTCACAAATAAAACGAAAAACATGAATTAAAATAATATAAATAAATAATTTTAACATTGTTAGCATTATAAGTAAAAACATTATAAACAAAAGCATATGAAATTATCATACTGTGAATTAGCAGGGACTGCTTATTCTGGCGGTGGAGGAGTAATATAAGTTACCTAGTACATATAAACATACATATATTTAAGCACATAAACATATATTAACACACATATTTAGAAACATAAACTGTAAACTAGAAATAAGAGAAATTAGAATAAGAATATTATTAAGAAAAGAAAAGTTGAAAAATAGTTAAGTTAAAGACTTGAACTAAATAAATGAGTTGAGTTCTTTCCCAGACACCAAAGAGTGCGTTTGATTTTTTTAAGAACGTGAATATATCATCCACCATTGAGTATTTGGTATAAATCGGATAAAGAGAATATAGTAAATTCTAGTTCAATGGATAAAGTTTATGAATTCAATTTCAAAAAAGCTGACTTTTTGAGGTTGAATCATTTACTTAACAATAAACTTAACGTAATTTTAGAATATGTTAATGGACATAATCTTGATGATTCCATAAATTTTTTTATTGTGAACTCTTTGCTGTAATTTCTCAGTCCGTACTTTATAGCCTCAAATTTGCGAAAAAATCTGAATACCCTTGGTACACAAAGGAGTTGAAAACACTTCGCAATAACAGGAATAGGGCTTGGAAGAGATACGTCTGTAGTTTGGACTCAAATGACCTAGAAATCTACATAAGTGTGTTTCTGGAATTTAGAAATCTTTCAGCTCTTTTGTATAATGAATATTTAGACAATATTAAGTTGAGAATATTGTCTGATCCAAAGAAATTTTGGGGTTTATAAATACTAAAATCTGATGGATTTCCTTTATCGTTCAAAACATTTGACGGATTTGCGGATGACCCTTCTATAATTTGTGGCCTTTTTGCCAATCTTTTCAAGGAATCTTTTTGTTCAGATTCGTTTACTCCTGATGAAGGTTACTTTGACTACATGAACTCTTCACCCAGGGTCTCTTTGGAGTCTATATCCTTTACCTCCGAGGATATTTTAAAGTATATTGGGACAATTGATGAGGACTTTCGTGCTGAAATTCATTGTGGAGAAGTCATAACAACTCGTCAGTATGGTTTTGTTAATGGAAGATCCACAGTGTCTAATCTTCTTGATTTTACAACATTCTGCTTCAATTCAGTGGAATCTGGTAACCAGGTCGACTGTATTTATACTGACTTTAGTAAAGCATTTGATAAATTGCCTCATGACTTAATTTTATTCAAACTTAAATTAATGGGATTTCCACAATATTGTGTATGCTGAATAAAATCTTATTTGACTGAGCGATCTTATCAAATACGATTACAAGGGGTGTTGTCTGCAGAATTTATTGCTGAATCAGGTGTACCTCAGGGCAGTTAAAAAAAGTTTGACGATTCTTGCATTACATGAAGAAAAGTAACAGAAAAGTTTTTGTGTTTTTGCGCGCGTATCTGTTATTTTCTGGCACTGATACGTAAGGACTTCCTGCCCGAGTTATAAAAATTAATCAAAGTACCTTTTACAAAAGGTAAAAACTATTTATGATTTTGAAAATATAAGTGAATTTCAATAAAACTAAATATAAACTAAAAAAATTTTAAAAAAGAAGCCGAGAGCATTTGGAACATTTGACATTTTTGATTGGGGTACTTTTGACAAATGTTAGTTGTATGAGTACAAAGATCGAGTAACATCGAGATGTTAAAAATTCATTTAAAAGTTTTTTAAGATATTTCTAAATTGGTTTTAATAAAAAAGAAGTGGTTCAAACATCAGAAATAGGACTATTATTAGCCGCAGAAATAAAAGGACGTAAAGAGAACAGAACGTTGGTTAACGAATAAAGAATGAAAGTCTAAAGATAATAGCAATTCTGGTAACAACTACAGCTTTGATTCTTTTGGATTGTTCAGTGATGACTGTCTAATTTCTAATGACTGTCTAATTTCCAAGTATTCAGCCACTTCACTTTTAAATTATTTTTTTCATGGAGCATCAACATAAGTAGAATTCTCAAACGCGTTAAAGAAACTTGTGGTTATCGTTAACTGGCCCTTAACTACCTAACCTGTTAACTCGTATCCATAATATCTTTGCTAGCAATGTTTATTCCTTACTTTGACAGTTCGTTAAACATAACTGTTGCCTGATTAACTACTCGATAACTGAAATAATAAAGTTTATATTTTTTTATTTCATAAGTAAACTTTACTATATTTAATTTTGACATCAATTGTATCGAACTGATCATGTTACATTCGATATTTTAACTCTATTCTTCTCTTACAAACACGAACTAAAGATATATTGAATTTTTGTATGAATAAGGCTGGTGTATTTTGAGAAGTAAAGCATGACTTTCTCAAAATTTTCAATTTCTTCACAACAAAATATTTGTCAGAATTTTCACGCAAAAAAAAAATTAATGTTGCGAGTGAAATTTCACGCAAGTGGACAGAGTACTAGGATTTACGTGTTTTTTAAAGATTTATAAGATTTTTAAAGTTTTTCTCACTTTTTTCAATTATAGTCGCATATGTTGAAATATATCTTGTACACTTCTTGTTCAATATTAATAATCACGCTAAGCCGAATAAAATTTCTAATTTTCTTCATGTTTGTTCAACAAATTTTTACATTTGGATGATAAGTTTTTGCGCTATCATAATTCATAAAAAAACGAAAACTATTTTCATTTTTAGAGGAGAATATAAGCTACCGCCGAAAGAAATGCGTGCAAAAATACGGAAAGCAGATGCATTTGAGTGAAGACGCAAAAATTCGATATTGTACTGTATTTTACATATTTTATTCAATTTTACACTGATTGATACATTGATACTGAAATAAAAAAAAGTATTTGAATTAAGGTTTGGAATTAAGGTCCCTTAGTCGTGTAAATTGTGAACTAATTTCCTGATGCAGACGACCAAGAACGCTTTTCATAACGCCACATTTTTCGCTTTCTGCGGAAAGGCCATATCTCCAGTCAATTCTCCGCGCATTTGTCGGCGACATTTTATTCGGATTGTTGTATCGATTCCCCATATTTTACAAAGATTTTTAGCTTTTTCGATAACTTTTTCACATACCTCGTTACGAATTTCTGCAAGTTCCGTCGCCAATAATTTGAGATCATGGAACGCTTCTGTAAACTTAATTTTAGGACCTTGTAATCTGAGCTGCACACGATCAATTCTCTTATAGTTCATGCCAGAAATGGAATAAAGTTATGATATTTAAATTCGGTTTAAGATAAAGATTGCAGCATTTCTGGTGTTTTCATCTGCTAATTTTTCTTATAGTTCTACGTATTTTTCCAGTCCCTCGACAATAACGCTAACTTGAGCTCTGGTGCTCCATCGTGTTACAGATTCTTTAACAGATATTTTAAAGCATTTTTTAACAATTTCCATCGTAATGTTGAACGTGAGAAAAAGAGACGTATGTTATCAATTATTCCAAAACATGTTACAAAGATTGAATCTTGGTTAGCTGTAGTAACTCCTACTAAATTTAATGTGTGGTTATCACAATTTTTTTCTATTATTCTTTGTTGAACGCCAGATATGTGATTTGACATAAGGGCAGCATTATCATAGCATTGTACCCTACAGTTGGCTAACTTAATTATTGAATTAATTAATTAAAACAAATTTTTTTGCAAAATTTTGTTTGTCTTGAAAATGATTTGGCGCACCTCTGCGAGTGGCACCCGGGGCAAGATGACACCCCCTTCCCCCCTTCGCTACACTGCCTCAGGGTAGCCACCTTGGTCCACTTCTGTTTATTTTAGCAATTTATGACGTCACACACGTCATTGAACACTCTCGTCTGCTGATTTTACTGATTTATGTTTTATGCCGACTCCGAACGGCTCATGTTCTCAAGAAGCTTTACATGGCATTATTTACTCTCTGAGGTTTGCCATTGTCTGCAGAGAGGTGGTGACTAGGGTTCCCAACTGTCCCGGATTTCGCGGGACATCCCGCATTTCAGCTAATTTTTTAGCGTCCCGCGACGACCCCTTGCGGGACACCTTTTGTCCCGCATTTGAGAACTTAACGCAGAACATGCGACATGAAACACAGTTTCCTTAACCGTTTAATTTTATTATCAAAATAAATTTATAGCTCGTTTCAAAAGAGAGAGAACATTTTTTAGTTTCATTTTTTGATGTGCAGTGAGAAATTATATCTAAAACTAGAAAATTTTTTAGAGCGTAGTTTCTTGCTCTTTTTGTACTGTTTGCTGAACTTTATGCTTTTTTTTAATGTTTTTTACTGTTTTTCTTTATATTTAAATGCGCAAATATTTAGAAAAAATGATCGCACAAGTACGGTGTTGCACCGACGGCCTGCAGCAACCTGCATCTTGAGAGAGAAATAAAATAAAATTTACATAAAAAATAAATTATTTTTTCAAGAAAAAATTGTGAAGTGAAATTACGGATGACAAAATATTTTTTACGCACATTTTTTTTCAATTTTGATTGGTTGATTTTGAAAAATAAAATTCAGTACTTCCGCAGCGCAGTTGCGATGATCAACCAAATTCTGGAATATACATTAATTTTTTTCATTTATTTTTCTGCTCAGAGAATATTCAATTTTATTTTTAATGTCGACCAATCAGAATGAAGAACGCTCTCCAAATTATTTTCTTATTCTCAAACATGCGCGAAAATGTTCTTCTCTTTTGAAACAGGCTATATCATTTATTTTTCATACATTTTATTTATCAAAGCGATTTGGATTTATTTTTGGTTTTTTCATGAGTTGGGCAAGAGTTGTAAAGAGATCTAAACAATATCAAGGAACCAAGCGATGGTGTATAGGCATCGTTGATACCCTTTATTTCTCAAAGAATAAAAGGAAATATTTAATAAAATAAAAAATTGCATCTAATGTTGTCCCGAATTTTTCAGCCAAGTCCCGCATTTTTGATGGCTCCGTCCCGATTTTGTACTTTTCAGAGTTGGCAACCCTAGTGGTGACCGATCAGAAAAATTGTTTTATTGAAAAAACTTTTCGCCGCGACTGGGTATCGAACTCGGGTATCGAACGGTCACCACATATGTGAAAATATACAGAAAAATAAATACTAAAGATGATTCCAACTTACTCCAGGCTGATCTGAAATCCTTTGAAGTTTGATGTACTAAAAATAATATGTTTCTCAATCCTGACCTTTTCGCGAAAAAGGAATAATTTAATATTTGATTATAATATAAAAGATACTGCTTTAAGTCGTGAAGATGCAGTCAAAGACCTTGGTATATGCATGGATCCTAAGTTATCGTTCAACATTCATATTGATAATATTTGTAAAAAAGCGTCTTCAATGCTTGGATTTATAAAACGCTGGGCCAAAGAATTCAATAGCATGATCACTACTACAACGTTGTATTATGCAATAGTGCGTCCTCACTTGGAGTATGCAAGTCAAGTCTGGTCTCCAAGTTATAATATGCATGTTGAACGAATAGAGAGGATCCAGAAACGTTTTATTCGGTTTGCTCTGAGGGGCTTAAGTAGAACTGACATTTTAAACCTTCCTCCTTATAAGAATCGTTTAAAACTATTAAGATTGCAGTCACTAAGTGAGCGAAGGAGGTCTGCAGATATCGTTTATTTACACCAACTTATAACCGGTGTATTTGATTCTCCAGAACTCCTTTCTCTTATTAATTTTAACACTAACCGTAGAAGCAGTAGAAACGCAAACAACTTAATTTATTTACCATTCAGTAGAACGAATTATATGTTAACTGCTCCTTTAAACCGCATGAGTACCTTTGTTAACAACTGTAGCGTTTTTGATGTTAACTTATAAATCTTTGTATGCATGGTTAGTTGTTATGTCCTGTGTTGTCCCTGAGCCCAATCCAAACTTTGGATGGTACATTTTTTCCACATTAACTTGTTTTTAGCCACTGGAATCCTTAACATAACATTTCTTTTATGCTATGGGTCGTGGTTTTAAATGGGTTAATGCTGAGAAAGTGCGAAAAAGCTGTAGTTGCTGTACTCTATTGTTATTAAAAAGCCAACATGCGTGTTGTTGTTTCTGCTCTTTTATTGTTAGAATACAAACACATGATTTCAGCTTTTGCACAGTCGCTGGCGTTGTGGTTTTTGTATATTTTTTGTTGTTGGTACTTGCTTACTGTGCGACTTATCCAACGATTTGTTGTTCGTGTTGGCTTTTTGTTGTAATTGTTGTTGAAAGCATACAAAACACTGCGCTCAACAAAACGCCAGGAAAAAAAAAACAAAGAAAACAAAAATAAAAATCCACTCGAGCTCGAGCGAGTAAACACAGCAGCAAACACTCGAGCTTCCAGCGAATCATTCGAATGTCAGCATTGTCTGGATGCTGCCTTTGTATCGATTCGCAGTCTTCACACACTGTGCTAAGCAGCAATCGTTGTTTACGAGCTCGAGTGGTATGCATGCATTTTTTTTTTGTGCGATTGTGTCTGACGACGATTGTTAGTCGAGTGGCAAAAAATGACGAATAGTCTCATGTAGTTCTCTGGTACACGCCACTTGCAGTTTCTTCATAGTATTTTAAAAGTGCACATGCAAGTTTAAACGAAAACTAGTAAGGTATATCGTCGACTTGGCCGAAGTTAAAATACTCCCACGGGGGATTCTTAATGGTACAAAATCTTAAATTGTTGCTCTTTTTATATGAGATTTCTAAAAATTTTACTGTTTTGATGACGTCTAAAATACATTCATATCAAATTGTTTTCCTGCAAAGTAAAGCCAATCCTCTTTATAAACTTTTCGCCCCGACTGGGGAACGATACAATTTTGATATAATATACTATTTTTTTTTTTTTAGGAACAATTTATTTTGTACGACATATTTTGTTGAACAATTTTTATTTCTGATAAAATATTTTTGAAAGTTTTTGATATACAATTTTTGGATAACTTATCTAATAATTAATATTTAAAAACAAGTATATAAAGTGTAAATGCATTTCTATATGTGTATGATTGTGTGTCTTGTGAGACCATCACACATGTTCGCAACCAGTTAGGTGTTATGGGTGTGGTACGGTGGGAGTTATTTGCAGTCGCTGTACAACTTGTCGCCATCGGGAAACGCGTCGGACCCTCTATAAATAGCGGATTTCTGAGTGGGATTCAAAGATTATCCGCTAGTATTAATGTTAAGATATTGAAGGCTTATTTGAAGGGTGAAACGGCAGGTGATGATGATATAAAGGGGGGTTTGAGCAAGAAGAAATCGGTGGTGGTGGCGGATTATCTTTTTGTTCAAAATAACGCAGATAACCGGCCTTATTTAAAATTAGTATATACGGTCTAAAAATGGTTGGGTTATTGGATTCCAAGGCTACAAGTTATTTTATTGGAGATCCAGGTTGGGACATTCTACGCACAAAGAACATTCGCTTGAGAGAATCATTTTCATCAGCCACGGTGGCAAATGAGGGCAAAGTTAAGATACTAGGTTCAATTAGTGTTCCGGTGGTGGTTGAGGATAGAGTTGGAGTTTTCGAGTTTTTAGTGTTGCCAGATCTCCCTCACAAGCTGATTTTAGGAACGAATTTCTGGAAGGAATTTTGCATTAGACCAAATTGAAGAGTAGAGGGGCTATATGAGTTCTGGATCACTTTTACGATAAGCGCCTCTAGTGGTGACACTTTTGCGATAAGCACCTATAGTGGTGAGTTTTCATATCAGAAATTGGTTTGTGTCTCCGGTTTGATGGATGGTGGGTTTGTGTCTAGAGTTTGGAAATGGTGGATATTGTGTTTCACCTATGTTTGTCGTCAGAGTCCGCTAGAAGATGTGTGAGTTGGGTCTGTGTTTCGGGAAGAGCACTAAGTGTAGTGGTTTGTGTCTAGGGTTTGGTGTGTTTGGAAATTGTGTATATTGTGTTTCTAGGAGCGATCACTATAGGAGAAACCAACTTTAGAATACGAGGTGGTGGAAAACAATTTCTATAAAGCATGTTTAATATATGTTTTGTTTTTTTTTTGGTGTGTTTGGAAATGGTGTCAAAGTCCGCTGAGTTGGGTTGTTTGTCGTCAGAGTCGGCTTAACCTTGAACTTGAAAAAAACAACTGTTCTTGACCATACTCAAAATCGTTGATATGAATAAAAACAAAACGATTTAATTAATGTATGAACATTTCTTTATTAAAAATTTTATACGAATTTTTATTATTCATTAAATAATTCTCCTGATTTTACTTGTTGAAGGCGAATATTCAATTAATCGATCATGCCTTATTAAGCAGTAGGCAGACGTTTTATCTGGAACAGGTTTGGTTGCTTCTGTATCAAACTCAATTCGTATATCAATGGGTCCAAGTTTACTGCTTCATTTTGGTGTGTTACATCAACAACAATAAGCGGCGCACAGGTCTTATATGCTATAACATCTAAAAATGGTTGCGAATCCCGCATATAATAGCTTTGTTGAAATTTTGAATACATATTATATAGAACAGCATACTGCCCCATCTCGAAGCGACTATTTAAATCATCATAAGGATAAGATTCAGAGTTAAGATATACTCTTAAATTAGATATATTGCAATGATCGAATGTATTTCCTTGCTCCTTTGGTTTGTAAACCAAAAATAAGAAATCTAGGTCTTTCATTTTGTGGTGAAAGCTTTACATTCCATAAAACTAGAGGTGGCAAACTATCGATAGTCGGTACCATCGATAGTCGATGATAGTTTTTTAGTAACCATCAATAGTAGCGATAGTCATAAAAATACGATAGTAGCTCACCATCGATAGTATCCGATAGTCCCATTACCGATGTAAATTAAAAAAACCTCAACTGTTCTCTAAAAAGAAAAATTACTGCAAAATTTCAGTTTATCCACTTATTTTTGCTTAGAAATATTAATGTGTTTACATTTTTGTCTTTAAGACGCGATCTTTTTTCGCTAATTATAATTCTAGCTTTGCTAAATATGCGCTCCGAGTCGGTTGATGTGGCTGGGACACACAAATATTTGGTAGCACACTTTTTCATTGGAGAGTAATCATTTTCAATTTTCTATAAATAAAGAATATGAAAATATTTTCCTTTCATCAGCTGAGAGAGGAGGAGGAGCTTTAACACTCGAAAGTAAAACAGTATTTACTGCGTCCTGTACAGCCAAAAGTCTTGTTAGCATCAAATATGTGCTGTTCCACCTTGTTGGCATATCTTTCAATAATTTCAACGGCATTGCATTGTCCTGTGCATCCTTTAGCTTCTCATTCGCAATGGAACTGCATTTGAAATAATGTATGATATTCTTACATTTACTTATTAGTGGCTTCAAATACGAATCTTCTGCCTTCAACATTAACCCATCTTGAACCACCAGATTCAATGTATGTGCAAAGCAAGGCAAATGCGGTATTTTAATAAATTCACACGCATTTATCATTGCTTTTGCATTATCTGTTACTATTTAAGCTGTTTTATCAAAAATTTTCCACTTTTGCAGCACTTACGAAATGGTATTTCCAATATTTTGAGCAGTATGATTCATCACATCATTTAGTTTTTTGGTTTCAAGTACCGCACTCTGCAATTCAAATGAAATATCAATGGCAAGTAATTGTTATATACGCCTCATAAGCCAAAGAGGTCCAAATATCTGAGGTTATTGCCACAAAATCGACTTTGTTCAGGTGGTTTTGAAGCTTATTTTTCTTGTCCTCAAACATTCGATTGATGTGTACATTTTTCAATGTATTTTTAGACGGCAACACGTATTCTGAGCCCATCAATATCCGCCTTTCTTTTAGAATCGCTGTCATATTAAACAGCTCTTTTGAAATTTGAGTTCACTGATCGAATGCTCGATTGGCGACTAGATGATGATGTTGAAGATATAGTTGCCTGAACTTCATCTGCATCTAGATTTGGATGTACTCTCTTTAAATGATCTCTCAAGTTAGATGTGTTCCCACTAGTTTTATATTCTTTCATACATTTAACACATTTGGCAATTTTTTTATCAGCGGATCGTATAAAATATTTCCATACCTATAAAACATAATTAAATAATAAAAAACTCTATTGAAAATAAGTTAGAAATTCCATACCGACGAAATTTTAGTTTTCACACGCTTCCCACCACGTTCTTCTTCACTTTCGGAAGAGCACAAGCATTCAATAGTTGTACTATTAGTATCTGATAATAATATTAAAGAAATTAATCGGTTTATAAGTCTATCTTGACAAAATACACATCTTTTCCATTTTTATTAATAAATTTGTCCAGTTCAAGAAGTTATAATAAAACGTTGCGCACAAAAAATTTACAGTGATGGTAAATTTTTATACCAAGAAATGGCAAACTATCGATGGGACTATCGATAGTCGGTTATTTCCGATAGTAGAGACCATCGATAGTGACGATAGTGCTGTACCATCGATAGTATCGATAGTCCCATCGATAGTTTGCCATCTCTACATAACACCTTTGTACTCTTTGGAAGTATTGGATTTACATGACAGCCCCAACTTCTAAACGCTATAGATGTCAAGTTTTTGTTGTTAATTATCTTGAATATTTCCAATTTTGCAAAATCTGATAATTGAATGTGCGGCATTTTCCATACTGTATCCAGTATAGTAAATTTTAATTGACCCGCTACATTAGCAGGATGATATGATCAAAGATAACAAGATAGGAAACTTCTGTGGGGAATCCGAAATTACCAAAAAGTAAACACACGTATGAGAAAAATTTGTTCACCTCGAAAGTGAGGTGAATATGCTAGTTACTAATTTTAATCTTAACCCTTCCAACACATTTTATACTGATTGACTTGACTTCATAAGGACAACAAAAATCTGTAAAGTGCACTAAATATTGTCAAATATTGTAAAAATATTTACTGCTGTAGTTTAACTTCATGTTAAATTAAATTCTATTCATGAGAAACCATATTGTTTTCTTTCGAAAAGTACAAAATGATTAGATGAAGTGTAAAGGTTAATAATGTCAGCTGTTGAATTTATGAATGAAATAAATTCTTTCCATTCTGTTGTCAATTGTAGTGTTGCCAATTTATCTTTTTTCGGGCTATAGCTTTTATCATGAAAAAACAACATTACTGCGAGCACATGTGCAAGAAATAATAGTTAATGACAGTGAAGGTTTTGGTTGGTTTTGTTTTTGGATATGTACATATATAAAAAAATAATAATAAGACCAACATTACTGGGAAATTTGTGGCGTATTTTTAAAATTCATATGTGGGAAAAATAGAATTTTTGTGGTAATTTGGTTGGCAACTATAACTAAACGCGAAATAATTTGTATAGATATTAATTTGATCAAAAATTCATGTGAAAAATATTTTGCAAAAAATATATATATTTTTTTTATATGTATTAAAAAATTTAAATCATTTGTATAGGTATTAATTTGATCAAAAATTCAAGCAAAAAATCAATACATTAATTAAAAACATATTTAATTAATGTATTGATTATTCGCACTCGCACTGATTTCTCACATGAAACTGGCATCTATGGTACAGGCTATAGTACAACAAATAAGGTAGCTGCAGCGCTGGTTGTGCTTTCTTTTCGTTACTGCGGATATTGTCAAAATCAGTTGTGTGGCGAATATATGGCTTGTAGTAAATTTCTTAAAATTATTAATTATTTTTAATTTAAGAAACAAGACATATTTTACTTCGTTTACAATTTGAAAATTCTTGCTTGCTCACGTCTTTCTCATAGCTTTGAGATTTTATTTGAGTTGTCAATTTCGTTTTGACATTTGTGCCAGTACGCTCTCATCTAGCGAGTTTACCTTTAGTTTTTGTATCATGGTTCAGGCAATGTGAACGAATGAGTTGAATGTAAAAGCTTTTTTGTTTAAAATGTTAAATTAAGTCTATCTGAACGTACAATAATACTAACTTGGGAAGAATAGAATATTGTCCACAAGCATGTTTAAAGACAAAGTTCTAATTGAATTAATCAAAATAATTAGAGTTCTCAGCCTTATTGCTTTGCGTATTTTTCGTGGTTAGACATGTCAACTGTTCTATCTTTTATATCTTCTTAATTTCTACATTAAGTTCTTATGTTAACTGAATTTTAATGACTGGATTCTAAAAATTTTATGAAAATACATGACTAATGTAGTTTTTTAAACATTAGAGACAAAACAAATGCCAATAAAGCCCAGAAAACACCAAAAAAATATTTATTCCACCCAAGCAAATTTTTAAGGAAAACATGAGTAGTTGACAACTCTGATGGCATGAAATATAACAGGACTTACACAAATCGGTTGTGGTGAATATAAAAACACATTGACAAATACAACAAGTGCCAAAAATTACAAATTTCGTTTGGCGATAAAGAGTCAAATAAGAAAATGCATGCAATTATTTGAATGCAGAATATATTCCTGTAACTCAACTTAAAGATTAACATATTAAAACACATAATCCATACTGTATTTAACTTGCGTACAAACGATGTTCTAGCTTAAAAATGCAGGAGAAGAAGAAGAAAGCTCCTTTTTTAAATTTCACCTCAAGTAGCGGGGGTTTGTGTAAAATAGCGGGGGTTTGTGTAAAAGCAAAATTTTTAAAAATGTTGACAAATACAACAACTGAAGAAATTGGCAAACTTTGCACGCTTGTATAAACAAAAATAAAAGGACTTAAGAAATAGTTTAGGTTGCAAACAGCTTATTACAACTTAACTTAAATATTTATATCATAATAAATTGGGTATGGGCATTATTTAAAGGGGGTGCGAAGTGATTTCTTGGGCAGTTTGCGGCCGATGAAGAACAAGAGTGAATTTCAGGGTTGCTTTTTTCGGCACACTAATACATACAAACCTCTTTTGAGGTTATGTTTTTCAAGTTTCCCATCTTGTTATCTTTGGATATGATCTTTCATTAGATGAAGAACGTTGAAGGATTAGCTCATATTTAGAACTAAATATTATTTTATTATAATCTTCAGCAAAACCCAGCCACATTTTCAGAGGTATACAGCAACTAAAGTGAGTTTTTTCCAACACAAAATTTTCTTCAAGACACCAACTAGCCACGGTTGCCACTTTGGTCATTTATGTCCAAATGTGGTCATTTTATTTTAACTTGGTCGGTTGGTCATTTTTATACCCTAAACCTGAAAGGTCAGGGTATATTAACTTTGTGCAAACGTTTGTAACGCATAGAACGAAGCGAGTCCGGTATAGAAAAGTATATATATTATTGATCAGCGTCACCACGTGAGTCGAGCTATCCATGTCCGTCCGTCCGTCCGTCCGTCCGTCTGTGTGTTGTCCGTATACACAGGATAAGAAGAAGGAGTTGAGATAATTAGATGAAACTTGGTACACATGGTCACATGGACCCAAGGATCTGCACTATTGAATATTTTTGGAATCCGCCCACGGACACGCCTACCTCCCGTACAACGCGAAAATTGAAAACTGCATAACTCAGCTCATAATTAGCCTACAACAATAAAATTTGGTATGTATGTGTTTTATATCAACACAAAGATGTCTTTGAAAAATGGACGTCATCCGCTTACAGACACGCCCACCTCCCATACAACCCAAAAATTGAAAACGCAAGCCTCTGTTTAACCTACAGAGCTAAAATTTGGCACATATGTTTTTTGTAATAAAACAAAGATGGTTTTGAAAAGTGAACATCATCCGCCCACGGAAACGCCTACCTCCCATACAACGCGAAAATTGAAAACTGCATAACTCAGCTCATAGTTAACCTACAACAATCAAATTTTATATGTATGTGTTTTATACAAACACAAAGATGTCTTCGAAAAATGGACGTCATCCGCTAACGGACGCGCCCACCTCCCATACAACCCAAAAATTGAAAACGCAATAAATAAGCCTCTGTTTAACCTACAGAGCTAAAATTTAGCACGTATGTTTTTTATGACAAGACAAAGATGGTTTTGAAAAATGGACGTAATCCGCCTACGGACACGCCTACCTCCCATACAACCCAAAAAAGTTTTAAACTCAATAAATAAGGTTAAGTTTGTTATAGAGAAATTGAATTTGGTATGTATGTATTTTATACCAAAACTAAGGTGTGTTCAAAAATAGAAAGCACAATAAAGGCATTAACTGTGAGCTACAGGAATAAAACTTGGTAAATTCAACATTTAAACATTTCAACATTTAAATGTTAATTAAAATCAACATTTAAATGCATATTAAATATAGGCTTCATCCGCCCTTGGAGACGCCCATTTACAATAAAAATTTTTGGTTTTTGAAAAGTGGGTTTAGGGTATTTCATAGTCGGCCTAGACCGACTTTAGACTTTCTTTACTTGTTTTTCATCATTTGGTCACTTTTTCTTAAGAAATATAAAGAAAAACTTGACTTTAATTCTGATTTTCATCTAAAATTCGTTATATATCCAATTGATACGATTTTATAACCTCGTTATAAATACAAATATAGTTGTGCTAAAACGGCAAAAAATTTATTTTAAATTTGTATCAAGTTTTATAACCTGGTTATGATTTAAAAGTCAGTTCTATCAAAATCCTACATAATTTATACATAGTTGATGATTTGACTTTTTCAACACTTTATAAAACCATTTCTCCAGTTTATAACGCGATACAAATGGATAGACAAAAATTTAAAGAACAAATTAAATAACGCGTTATAAATAAGTTATGTTTTGTAGCTGTTTTTAGTTATAACGCGTTATGCACAAATTTGTGTGAACAAATTGGCAGTAAATGTATAAACTGGAATTTTTGAGGCAAATGTTACTAACAAGGAAAGGTCCCCAGGTGACAGTCTCCAATTTGAATGATTTTTGGATATGTGATAGAAGACAAAAATCTAAGGTCGACGTATTTTTTTATATATGCTCAATCGATGGTTTACGGTTTCAAACTCGCGTTCAAAAATCAGCGAAAATTTCGTTTTTCTGCTATAATTTCGCTTTTTTCCATGGAATCATTTACAAATTTGGTACCAAACGAAAGCTCTTACATAACCACACGCGATGGCATCAAATTTTCATAAGAAAATTTTGTTTTAATTTTTAGTAATGTTTAGTCGATATCAAAGAAGTCTCTTGACAAAACTATTTCATATTAATTTATGTTGGATTTAAGTCAATTTTCAAACTTACCTTTTTTTTTGTTTTTTAAATTTCTTACGGTTTATAATAAAAATTTTGTTTTATTGAAATGCAATTATTTTCCTTAAAGAAAAAATTTCATAACATTAAAAGTACCCAATATGGGTATCAAAAAAAAATTTTTTTTTTTGGCTTACCCTCTGTTTAAATATTTTATCGGAAAAGTTTACATTTCATAGGGCTTCCATACAAAATATGTGCTTTTTTCTTGTAAGTTTCATCGCACCAGTAAACAATAGTTTTAATCGTCCAAAGTACCAAATATGGACATTTTTACGAAAAAAGCGAAATTATAGCAGAAAAACGAAAATTTCGCTGATTTTTGAATTCGAGTTTGAAACCGTAAACCATCGATTGAGCACATATAAAAAAATACGTCGACCTTAGATTTTTGTCTTCTATCACATAGCCGAAAATCATTCAAATCGGAGACTGTCACCTGGGGACCTTTCCTTGTAAGATAGAAATGATTTAGAAACTTTTCAATGATAATAAACAAACGTTTCTTGTAGGATTCTGCAGTTTCAATTTCAACTTTGATTGATAGTTTTCAAACTTGGTTGAGGGCGAGTAATAGAAGAAACGGAATTTTTCAAAAAATATTCGTAATGATAAAATTTGGGAAAATGTCAGATATCTTAATAATGGATTAGATGAGTTAAGTTTTAAAAATCTAAACAGTTTCCTTTACAATTTAATGTCCTTATCATCCAAACCTGCTGCTAAAAAAAAAAAAAAAAAAAAAAAACAAATTGGCCATTTCAGCCCTTGAAAGGACTTTGACCGAGCTTCTTATGATCAATTGTGTTGTGTGTGTTATTAAATGTTTGCACACAATTGACCGAGAACTGGACCTACATGTTTTATGCCGACTCCGAACGGCTAAAGTTCATGTTCTCAAGAAGCTTTACATGGCATTATTTACTCTCTGAGGTTTGCCATTGTCTGCAGAGAGGTGGTGACCGATCAGAAAAATGTTTTATTGAAAAAAACTTTTCGCCGCGGCTGGGGATCGAACCCGGGCTCCGAGCATGCTAAGCCACACACTTAACCTACATGCCACAGTCACCACCCAAACCTGCTGCTCGTGAAAGAAAATTTCACGACTTAACTTTGAGAACGTTAATGAAACTATGTTGGCCAAGGAGCTAAATAATGTAAAGATGACACCCATAGCGTTTTGACGACAATTGTTCATTTAATTTGAATATACGATGTTAATATTTAAGTTTAATTTCATTATACGATGTTAAACGCACCATATTTGATCTTAAAAAAGATGATCTTATTTTTAGTAAGTTATGTTTATTCTTTTACATATCTTAATGTTAAAACAATGGTGTTCACATTCTCCTTTAACGTTTATTATCATAACGTTTATGATAATTTTAATTGTATCAATTCTTTTTATTTGTGTTTTTGTGTGATTTGCTAATTTTCTGAAAATAAAGTAAAAAAATATATAGAAAACTATAATTTTGAGTGTATGTACTACATTTTCAGAAATAAGATTATTTTGGTAATTTATTATTGAGTTTGGTCACTTTTACTTTCAATTTTGGTCACATATTTTATTTCCAAGTGGAAACCGTGCAACTAGCATTCTTTAATGCATCGCTATCAGATTTATTCAATGATACAAAATTTTTCATACTTGAGGATATTCCAAGATTGCGAGTACGATCAACTTCGAAACCATTCATTTCATATCGAATTTCATCACACAGATATGAAACAAAGTTGTTTTCAAATTTCACCCCTAATGTGGCCCCATCTTTTCCTCCTTCCTGTTTTACTATAAAGCCATGTATGTAAATCATACTCTCACTTGGTAAGACAAGAAGATCTTGATTTTGAATTGGTATACGAATTTCATCATTATTGTTGAAGGATTTCATGTGTGGATAGTAACTATGGAATTCCCTCTTTATATAATACTCTCATCATACATTGGTTTTTGAAGAACATTTAATATTTCATTCATGATTGAAGCGTTAATCCAAAAGATTTAAAAAATTGTATATTTGACGTTGTCAAAAGTTTCTGTTTTGTATATCCTCGATCGAGTGTTGATGTAGGACTAAATAGAAATCCTTGTTGCAGAACACCTTTATTGTTTTTAGTGTAAATAATCAGAACTTTTTTTTTACTCGGGCTTAAAGTGAAGTTTAATAGAAATATTTTCTCCTCAAAAATTTAAAAGATCACCATCTTGATTTAATACTCGTATCGTTAAGTTGTTTACTTCTTGACAGTTGACAGGTAAATAAATGACATTTCGAGGTTTTTCACTTATTTTATATCCTGGTGGGATATCAAATGGGAATTCATGAATAGTATGATCTGAAGTGTTATATAAATATGAGCCGGTTGTTAATCTGCATTCAATTGGTATGTTGTTTACACTTGTTATATTCGTAGTTAAATCATATTCAAATATCGTACCCCCATTCAAATCATTATCATATGATGATTTATTTACTCTCAACAACCTTCTACTAAATCCAAGAAGCTCTCCTATACTATTTGGTTGAGAAAAATCTATATCTGCGCTCGATGTAATTTCAGTTTTAAGAGTGTTGTTATTTGATTCAACAGTTAGCAAAATGGATTCTTCGATGTCTTTTATACTTTCCTCTAAGAAAAAAGCAATATCCTCAAACTCATATGATCCAACTGGTACTGCAATAGTATGAGTTCCGATATGAAATAAATTGTTGTTGACATCTATATTAGGTATAGAATTAAATGCTACAAAGTCAATTAGCCCGCAAACATATTTAGTATCCAATTTAATTGGAGGAAAATATTTGGCAATCAAAGTTGATGATGTTCCGCTTAAAGATATTGTAATTGACATTACGAGTATTCGTTATAAACTTACAATCGATACATATTTTTCTTGATTAAAGTATTAAATGAAAGTGTTTTAAAATCGTATATTTTCTTTATTTATATCAGAATTTATAAATTTTCTTAAGAGTAAAACATATTTTATGATAACTGCATACATCTACAGATTTATCATTTTTATATGAAGTTTTTAAATTTGGACAGTAAACAAATTTTGAATACATTTTTTTCCAATCCTTTAACATAACAAATACAGTTCTTGTCGTTGATAAATACTTTAAAATATTCTAAAATATCTGTTAAAGTTGAATCTCCATCTTTCCATTTTAATCCATGATGATGTCTATAAAGCCAATTAATAAAAACTTTTTCTTTTGTTGACAGTAATGAATATTTAAAGGGCGGTTTAATATAAAATGTTTGAACATGTGAGTCATCTATGAAAAAACTTAGTTCTTTAGCAATAAATCCATTGTTAATGTAAAAACCTTGCACCTCAATTAATAACATTTTTTTATCCTCCAACATTATGTAATGCTATCAAGAAACCAACGAAGACTGTTTGAATGATGATAAAATATGAGCTTTTGTATTATAATAAAACTTCATTATACTATTTCTTTCCCGTCAAAAATAACGGGCCCGGTTTAAATAAAGAAAACAACATGAAAATTGATTTTAATTAAGCTGAATTAGAATAAATTTGGGCACAATTCGAATTAAAATAAAGCTAAATAATACTAAAATCATATATTTTTCTACAAATGTTTAAGTCAACGATAGTCACATATCCGATTTAAAATTGTGAAAATAGCAACTATTAATTCCAAATTTTTATATAATACCTTAAAGTAAAAACGGAAACCATAGTAGGCATGACAAAATAAGTTTAAAAATTTTTGTAAAACTGAAATGAAAAAAAACATAAAAAATTTCGAAGTTTGAATAAACCAAAACAAAAAAAAAATGCCTATAAATATTGTATGAAATTTAAAAAAAAAAAATAAAGCGTTCCGCACTCACATTTTACGGAATTATGTTATAGAAATAAAATATAATGCTTGATTCCAACTTGTATCCATTAATGAACATTCGCAAGTATCAGGACCACATATTGTTTCATCGCTTGACCACACACAATTGGAATAATGTTCTCCAAATTTCGATTTAATATTTATAAATGAAGCGTATTCGTTGAATTTATTTTTTAATTTAATTAGGATAACCTTGTATTCATGCATTAATGATATATCTTCATTTAAGGGGACGTGACACCTTCAAACATTTTTTTACTTTAGTGTCTTAAAATGCGTATAAGTTGAATAGAAAATAAGATATCATTTTGAAAAATTAAATATATATTTTTTCGTAAAAAAATTACGAAAAAAATTTTTTTTTATTATTATAATCACAGACATTGCTACAGGAATTTTTTAATAATAAAAAAAAAACACAAAAACTATTCGACCGATCGTACTGAAATTTAAGTATGTTGTTCTACACTTGACGATGCATGGAATGAACTACGGACAGAAAAATCGGTTCTATCGTTTTGAGTTTTTTTCCGATTTTGTCCGAAAAAATTGACAATTTTCGAAAAAACGCCGCCATTTTGTTATTTTTCAACCAAAATTGTTTCTTCTAGTTCATTCCATGGCGGTTATGATGCTGATAAAAACTCCGTTCTTAGGTTTTTTTGATGTCCCAGTGAGTTGTAATCACGCCCGCCATGGTTTTTTTGATGTTTTTTTAAAATAATTCCAGTAGCCATATATGTAAATAAAAAAATCAAATAAGTTTTTTTTTGGGAATTTTCTTACTAGAAAATAGGTATTTAAATTTTCAAAATGATATAAAAAAAAAAAATTATATCTTATATTTTATTCAACTTATAGGCATTTTAAAACATTGAAAGGAATTTTTTTTGAAGGTGTCACGTCCCCTTAAGAAGTCTTAAGTCAAAATTTTTGAACGAAAGTCGTTATTCATTACTTGTTAATATAATTTTCTTAACGCGTTGAGAGCACATTTTATACTGATTGCTAGTTACCAGATTATAAATAATTTGATTTAAGATATATCCGTATCCAATTCATGTTTATAATATTGAATGCTGATTAATGTAACATTTGAGCGGAGCGTAGTATCATCCTCAGCCACAACCTGAATTTCACCATTGCTTAAAATTCTCTCGTGCTCAACTTGGCGATACTCGAAGCATGAAATATTTAGACGGCGTTTCATATAATTACTATCATATGTACAGCGGATCCTCAATTAGATATCTTGAGGATCCGATATTGGAGTTGAAAATGTCTATAAAATGGTTTTGAACTTTCAATTATTCCCGCTATATTTTTCTCCTTTTTAACTAGATCTTGCCTACATGCTTCTATAGCCTGTTCCACAGTAAAAGAATTATCTTTAGGCGGTTGAGGTTCCTCTCCATCTAACTCAGGTTCTGCTTCTGTTGATAACACATCGTTTCTGTATATCTTTACTCCATTTTAATAGTTTAAAATTCAGTTCTATTTTCACAGAATCATTATTAGGCAATTTTATTGCGAATTCAGTATTTTTCAATTCATTTTCACTCAAATCAATAGCAGCACTGCAGCTGATAATACTTGAAGTATACATATATAAGAAAGCAATTATTGAATAATATTAATATATTAATATTAATAATATTATAAGATAATTTTTCATTCTAAGTATTCTTATTAGATATGTTAATTTGTCAACGTTATGTTTAAGAGTGATATAATTACATCTGCTATTCTTATTTATATACTCTAAAGGAATTTTATTGCAGCAACACTATTAATATTATTAATGATATTGATGATTTTTATTTTATTTATTTTTTATTCCTGCTGCTCTTCAGTAGTGTCGTTTTCATTAACCACATCTTCGGTTTTTTTCGGAAATCGTTTTTCATATGTTGTGATGTCTATAGTCGTACCATTATAAAATTTTTCTACAGCTTCCGTTAAAATGTCTATTTCGTTAAAAACACATGATGGTTTGTAACTGTCTAAATTTACATCTTTAGCACCGCCTTTGAAGACTGTTCCAACTATCGATATCACACCACCAAACACTTCAATTCTCACATGTTGATTATGACTAAATTCAAATATTGGAATATTTGATGGAACTTGCTGACCTCTGATAAGAGAAAAAAAATTGGTGTTCTATATCCTCCTTTTGTAGTAAAAAATACATCCATCATTTTCTCCTAGACTACCACAGTTATTATTCTGAAAGTTTTCCAATGTGCATGACAAGTACAATATTTACTTTTATGTTTAAGTATGCTATTTAATACTATGGACACATATGGGCATCTCCCAAAAAAGGTCCACCAAAAGTGAAGAAAAACATTAAAATAAAGCACTCTAACAGCTTTTAACTTTATTTTTTTTTTTTGATTAGTATTTCTGCTATGTAACTTGAATTGAACTTATTATGATGTATTTTTATTAAAATTTATAATGAACATCTTTACTGTATTTTACTACTGTGGAAAAATTTGTCGCGTCCATGATGTCGCGTCCGTATTCGTGCTATATCTATTTAAAAAAAGATAAGAGATAATTCTTTTATTTCATAAGTCTACGAATAATAGTTATACTTTGACCTCCATTAACATGTATATTATAAATAAAAAAAAGTTCTCAAAATTAGCTAAATTTTGCATATTTCTATACGAGCTTAAAAAAACTTCTGTTCCGTTGAATGATTGCTTATTACTTTGTACTAATTTGTACTAAATCTCGCCAATATTTTTATAAAATGTAGCACTCTTTCGTCGCGTTAGAGTAATTAAAACCGTGCGAATGTCGCGTCCGTGCCACTGGGAGATGCCCATATGGGGCATTCCACGAAAAGCGGTATATTTTAGCAAAAAAAAATAAAAGTAAAATTTCTAATTTTTAACAACAGGGCAATGAACCTACATGAGTTAAGTCCCTAATGGTACAATATCTTTTTTCTGGCTCATCACTGCAATAATAAATATATATATATACTTATGATATCGTCAAAGAGATCAATGCTAAAAATTAACTCAAGTTTTTCTCAATTTTTCCTTTTATATACATAACTAATTGTTATGTAATTGATTTTATTCAATACCGCATATCGTGTTGTTACTATCACAACCTTCATTTCTCCAAGGAATAGTTCCATTTGAGTAAAATCGATAACATTATAATTGGTAAATCAATGTCGTGTACGTCACGCTTAAAAGATATATATTGTCATCACTAGAGTAAGAGTGAAGGTGAAATTTTTTTCACATCACTACTAAACAGACAATGTGTCAACAATTGTAAAACTACTGAATGTCAAGACTTTTTCATTTTTAATGTATTTAAAATTAGCAGTTACTTGTTTGTCGCGTACGTCACATAGTTAATGGAAGTTTTTGCATAAGGGCAATATGGAAAAACAACAAAAGTTGCAGAATAAAGTGCTATCAATTCTAGATGAATTATAAACGCAGATTTTAAAAATGGTATTCGTTTTTCATCATCAGTTCGAACTTAGGAGTTATAGGCAAAAATCTGAAAATTTGTCCTAATTTCAATAATTGCACTATATCTTTTAAATGCGGGGACGGATTTCGATCGTATTTAAATTTTTTATAATTAATATATAAGTTATTTCAATTTGTGAACCCAAAGTTGAATTATCTTTTTTAGTTTGCGAAATATGTCCCTTCAAAGCTGAAAAATATTAAAATTTTAACATATCTTGAGACTGTAACTTTTTATCCTCTCTTAAATTTTCAAAATTGTTTTTTATATGGTGGAAAACTCTTTTTAAAAACTTTATAGACAACTTTTTATCAAAAATATATATTTTTTATCTCAATCTTTAGCAGTTTTAGAGATATTTTGAAAAATGTATCAATGTACCAAATAGTTACCCTTGAAACAATATAAACCAACTTACAGAGTTTTTCTAATAGTGACACCCCCCTATGTGAGTCCCACCAATTTTCTTAATCGTGATTTGTAATAATTCTAACCACACCTTCGCCGAATTTCAGCACCCTAGTATGAATTTTAATTGAAAAAAGTACTTTTGTTCAAGTGCCACGCCCTATGGATAATCCTTCCCACTTTTTCGTCGAACGTTGTACTGAATCTTCCTACCCCTGTTTCATTTCAATTTCAGTACCCAAGTGTCAATATTAACCGAGATACAGAGTTTTTTTAATAGTGACAGGCCAATGAGAAATCCGCATGGATGCCTATGCAAGCCATCACAGATATATAAAATGTCACATTCTGCAGTGCATCTGAGACGAAATTCATATACAAAGATACAACATGGATGCTGAAACACCAATATTAAAAGTAAAAAACACCAATAAAACAGTTTAAATTCGTACGTGTCGCTTACGTCACACAGTATGTCGTGTACGTCACGCTTGCTTTTTATACATTTTCACATTTTTCTTAAGTTTAATTTCCAAATTTGACTTTGTATAGTTATCTTCAAAATGCATATTTTTATTATTATATCCATATTTTGTTTTGCATTTCCGGTTTAGCTGAATTTTTGTGATTAATTGTTATTACATTAAAACTGGTTGATTCATTGTCGGGTACGTCACCCAACATTTGATCGTTTTTTTTCTTTTAACCATCAAGAGAAATTTGTTTAAACTTATTTCTAAAAGTGTAAGAGGTCTTAAATTATTAAAATAATGCAAAAGAATAATGAATAATTACTTTAATTTTTAGCAAGCTCCTTTGAAACATAGCAAAAGGCGTACAAATGTCGTGTACGTCACGATGGAATGCCCCATATATGGTATCGATACCATGGTATTGAAACCATGAACGATTGTATACTATATGGTAAAGGGTGATTTTTTTGAGGTTATGATTTTCATGCATTAGTATTTGACTGATCACGTGGGATTTCAGACATGGTGTCAAAGAGAAAGATGCTCAGTATGCTTTGACATTTCATCATGAATAGACTTACTAACGAGCAACGCTTGCAAATCATTGAATTTTATTACCAAAATCAGTGTTCGGTTCGAAATGTGTTTCGCGCTTTACGTCCGATTTATGGTCTACATAATCGACCAAGTGAGCAAACAATTAATGCGATTGTGACCAAGTTTCGCACTCAGTTTACTTTATTGGACATTAAACCAACCACACGAATGCGTACAGTGCGTACAGAAGAGAATATTGCGTCTGTTTCTGAGAGTGTTGCTGAAGACCGTGAAATGTCGATTCGTCGCCGTTCGCAGCAATTGGGTTTGTGTTATTCGACCACATGGAAGGTTTTACGCAAAGATCTTGGTGTAAAACCGTATAAAATACAGCTCGTGCAAGAACTGAAGCCGAACGATCTGCCACAACGTCGAATTTTCAGTGAATGGGCCCTAGAAAAGTTGGCAGAAAATCCGCTTTTTTATCGACAAATTTTGTTCAGCAATGAGGCTCATTTCTGGTTGAATGGCTACGTAAATAAGCAAAATTGCCGCATTTGGAGTGAAGAGCAACCAGAAGCCGTTCAAGAACTGGCCATGCATCCCGAAAAATGCACTGTTTGGTGTGGTTTGTACGCTGGTGGAATCATTGGACCGTATTTTTTCAAAGATGCTGTTGGACGCAACGTTACGGTGAATGGCGATCGCTATCGTTCGATGCTAACAAACTTTTTGTTGCCAAAAATGGAAGAACTGAACTTGGTTGACATGTGGTTTCAACAAGATGGCGCTACATGCCACACAGCTCGCGATTCTATGGCCATTTTGAGGGAAAACTTCGGAGAACAATTAATCTCAAGAAATGGACCGGTAAGTTGGCCACCAAGATCATGCGATTTGACGCCTTTAGACTATTTTTTGTGGGGCTACGTCAAGTCTAAAGTCTACAGAAATAAGCCAGCAACTATTCCAGCTTTGGAAGACAACATTTCCGAAGAAATTCGGGCTATTCCGGCCGAAATGCTCGAAAAAGTTGCCCAAAATTGGACTTTCCGAATGGACCACCTAAGACGCAGCCGCGGTCAACATTTAAATGAAATTATCTTCAAAAAGTAAATGTTATGGACCAATCTAACGTTTCAAATAAAGAACCGATGAGATTTTGCAAATTTTATGCGTTTTTTTTTAAAAAAAAAGTTATCAAGCTCTTAAAAAATCACCCTTTATAAAAGAAGTGACACACATATTGATATAGTTTTAATTGACAATAGTGTCAAATAATTATTTAAAAACAAAACACAAATTTTTCAGCTGCTTCAATTTTCTTATCCCGTCGAAAGACAGATCCTGCAATAAATAGCCAAGCAAACAGTCTTTAAATATATGGTAATATATTTCGTTGGTCGCGCAAATTGCATGTTTTACTGCGCCATATATACATAAAAAAATTTCACAATTTGAAAGAGCTTTTTTAATTTATTTTCAGCTGCTTTTTTTAAATTGAAATTTTTTTCAAACAAAAATTTTCAATATTATGACATTAATGTAGTTAAACATTTAAACGCTCTCTCACATTGGCGCTGATATCACATAAAATATAGTAATATCAGGGTTGAAAGTCGAAAAAATGTATGTAAGCATCAATGTGGCCATTTTAGCCTTTTCGAGGCTAGATTTAGCCTTTTTTTTTGCGGTTTAGCCTCAAAATTTACGATTTAGCTTCGTGATATTTAGCCTTTTTTTATTTTGAAAACAGCCTTTTTTAGATTTATTAACAATTAAAAAATTGGCTATAAATAAATGTTATCTCGCTCATTCGACAAGCAATCAGTGGTGAAGCAGTATTGTTTTAGATACGTAATTGTTTTGTCTCACTTTCATTTTGTTCTATTAATTATGACGACTGCTGGTCAAATGTTAATTCAATGCTCGATAACACTGGTTTACAAATAACGAAAAGTTGTTTGTACTTTGAATGCCACTATCCTTTTCTCATGTAAAATCGGTCGCTAATTCCGGAAAAAAAAATTTTTTTTTTTCTGTCACTCCGTTTTCGAGATATTGCCAACTGTAGGGTTTTCATCGAAAAAAAAAGTTGGTTCCACTTAATTGCATATATCTCCAGAACCAACAACAGTAATCAAACAAATGATATATCAAATAAAAGCTAAAAAAATTTTTTACAAACAATGCAGACACCATTTTTTGGTCGAGTTGTTAGTTTTGGCGGAATAAATTCAAATTTCGGGGATTTTTTTTATTTTTCAGAAAAATTTCCGAAAAAAGACAAAATAGTTGGAAATTTCGTTAAGAAATCAAAATATTTTATTACTTTTAATATTTTATACTAAGAGCCTTTATTTTTCCAAAAAAAATAAGCTATTGTTGAAGAAAATCTATTGAGAAATGAAAAAGTTGTGTTTAATGGAACGATATCACCCAAATTGTGTGATTATCAATTTATGCATTTGGACTTATTTTATTGCCATAAAAAAAAAATGAGAACTAAAGGTTGTTGTCATAAAATCATATATTCTTCATTTTTATTGTTTTTTTAATAATTTACATTATTTTTACATTACTTAAATTGTATATAATTATTATTAATAATTTTTATTGTTGCATTAAATCATTTATATTGTTATTTACATTGTAAATAATTTTTATTTATCATTCAGAAATTCAAAATGATTAGAATTCTTGTTATGTCGTTTATTTAATTCAGGATCGGTTTCTCTGATGAGAAACCAACAACAGTCGCCCTGCATTCTTTTGTCCCAAAATCCTTGGTACCGATTCTCAATTGCTTTCATCTGTTGGTGGAATCTTTCCCCATGCTCGTCGCTCTCGTCACCGAGATTCTTCGGAAAAAAATTCAAATGGCAGTGCAGAAAGTGAATTTTCAGAGACATATTTACGCCCATTTTTTTATAGTTCTTGAGCAACTCGTTGGGAGATAAGGGGGCGATCTTCAGATGGCAACGTGTCTGACTGCCTCAACCTGGCGAGGCCAGCATTATCCATGTCGAAATCGTCTCAAGTCGACTCAAACCTCCGCGTGGTGTCTCCTGGTAACGTCAAAGTACTATCGCCCGATAAACTTTGGCGGCGAATCTGAGCGGCGGGCTTCCTTTGGCCATCAAGCAAAGGTTGTGCGTTGGGTTTGAAGCCCACCATGTAATAAAACCATTTCAATGAAAAGTTTAAGAATAAATAAAAGAATGATCCCCAAATCTGATGACGACTACCGCAAACGAAAAACTGATAATGATTTACGGATATGCACCTGGAATGTCCGAACCCTAAATTGGGATGGTGCCTCTATCCAAGTGTTTGATATCTTGGAAAGATATAATTCTGAAATCCTACACAAAGAAAGCTAGACTTCGATAAGCTGCAGTCAAAACGGACGGCCGAAGCCTTCGCTAATCGACTCTCACTCCTGCTTCAAGAAAGCACTCCTCCGATCGACGATATATGCGGACAGTGGACGCATAAAATATCCCACTCTATGCGTACGGCTGCCGAAGAGGTGATAGGCTACCACCGCCCTCGCCGAAACCAGTGGCACGACCAGGAGTGTCGCGACGCCACTGCAGAGAAGGACATCGCCTACAAAGCCACCCTGCAGTCGGTTGTAACGCGTGCTGTTATGGAGCGATACCGAGAGAAGAGGAGGGAAGAGAGACGCATTTTCAGGCGAAAAAAACGAGAGGCGGAAATGCGTGAGTGCGAGAAAATTGAGATGCATGGCGACAGGAATGAGACTCGAAAATTTTTCGAAAAAATAAGACGCCTGGCCGATGGTTTTAAGACCGGAGCCTCTTCCTGCAAGGATGAGAATGGGAATCTAGTGACAGATATCCAGAGTACACTGATGCTATGGAGGGAACACTTCTCTAGTCTTTTAAATGGCGACGCTGACAACAATCCCGCCAGTGGAGATGATATCCCGGAAACCCCAATCATGGATGACAGCGTTGAGGTTCCGCTGCCCGACTATAACGAGGTCTTAACAGCTATAGCTCGGCTTAAAAACAACAAAGCCGCAGGAGCCAATGGTCTACCGGCTGAGCTGTTTAAGACCGGTGGCGAAGCTCTGTTTAAATGCATTCACAGACTTCTATGCAGAATATGGTCGGAAGAATGCATTCCAGCTGATTGGAACCTCAGTGTGCTCTGCCCAATCCACAAGAAAGGCCATCTCACCATTTCCGCTTACTACCGTGGGATTAGCCTTCTTAATATCGCATATAAGATCCTGTCGAGCGTATTGTGTGAAAGACTGAAGCCCATCGTCAACCAACTGATTGGACCTTATCAGTGTGGCTTCAGACCTGAAAAATCCACCATCGACCAGATCTTCACGCACCGACAAATCTTGGAAAAGACTCTCGAAAACGAAATCGACACACATCATCTTTTTATCGATTTCAAAGCCGCCTTCGACAGTCCAATAAGGAGTCACCTTTACTCCATCATGTCTGAATTTGGTATTCTTGCGAAGCTAATACGTCTTTGCAGGATGACTCTGAAGAACACTAGCAGCGCAGTGAAAATCGGGAAGGACCTCTCCCTTCCGTTCGATACCAAGCGAGGTTTCAGACAAGGTGATTCCTTATCGTGCGACTTCTTTAATATAGTAATGGAGAAGATCATCCGAGCTGCTGACCTGAGACGCAGCGGCACAATTTTCTATAAGAGCGTTATGCTGCTGGCGTATGCTGATGATATTGACTTCATTGGCCAAAATACGCGCGAAGTCAGTGCAGCATTCTCCAGGCTAGAAAAAGAGTCGAGTCGAATGGGTCTTGCAGTGAACGCAGATAATACGCAGTATCTCGTATCAACAAACAAACAGTCCCAGCGTCTTGGAAACCACGTCACTGTTGACAACACCTCCTTTGAGGTAGTGAAGGACTTTGTTTACCTGGGATCCAGTATTAACTCCTCCAACGATATCAGTATTGAGATTAAACGAAGGATAACTCTTGCCAACAGGTGTTACTTTGGGCTCAGTAGGCAATTGAGAAGCAGAGCTCTCTCTCGACGAACAAAATTGACGCTCTATAAGTCAATAATCATGCCCGTCCTACTATACGCATCACAAACCTGGACGTTGAGCAGCTCTGATGAAAGGACTTTGGGAGCGTTCGAGAGAAAAATCCTTCGCAAGATCTATGGTCTAATCTGCGTCAATGGCGAGTACCGAATACGATGGAACCACGAGTTGTATGAGCTATATGCCGACATCGATATAGTCAAGCGTATTAAAATAGAGCGGCTTTGCTGGCTAGGTCATGTCGAGAGAATGAACGACGAAGCTCCAGCGAAAAAAATATTGGTTTCTATACCCAGCGGTGGCCAACGCAGACGAGGAAGACCGCATCTCCGTTGGAAAGACCAGGCATTGGATAACCTGACGACGCTTGGAATTTCCAACTGGAGCCAGCAAGCGCACGACAAAAGAGGCTGGCGCAAATTCTTAGACCAGGCCAAAACCGACCAACGGTTGTAAGCGCCATCTAAGTAAGTAAGAGCAACTCGTTGACTATTTTCTCGTAAGATTCACTTTCATTGTTCCCGAGGAAGCTAGAAACAGTCGTCCTAAAAGAATCCCACGCCGCTGGCTCAACTGGTGACAATAGTTCTGCGAATTGAAGATCGCTTAACACCTTTTTATGTGCGATCCAACGAAGACACCTTCTTTTATCTTGGCATCAGAAAGATTTGGAAAAATCGTTTTCAAATATGTGAATGCTTCGCTTTCTTTGTCTAACGCCTTGACAAAGTTCTTCATAAGTCCAAGTTTGATGTGCAGCGGTGGGAGAACTATGTGTTCTTTTTGACGAGTGAAACGTTTTTGACGGTGCTCTCTCCAACTTTCGACTCAATTCTTTCTGCCCAGTCCTTTTTGTAATAGTGGTTTACCAACGACGTGGTGTACCAACGACTTTGATATCAGAACATATTTTCCAGTCGTGTTATTCATATTTAATACTGCCATCAATAAACAAACGCCACTCTTTGGGAATGTACGGCTGACCGAAGGTATTAAATAAGCCAGGAATGACTACGCAATAGCAGATATTGTCATTCTTAGTAAAGTGTATAGCAAACGGTTTTTCACGATTTCTGAAGTATGTCACCTTAACATTGGGTCTCAAAAAGATGAATTGTTGCATACGATAAGATTCCACCAACAGATGAAAGCAATTGAGAATCGGTACCAAGGATTTTGGGACGAAGGAATGATGGGCGACTATTGTTGATCCCGATCCCGAATTAAATAAACGACATAACAAGAATTCTAATCATTTTGAATTTCTGAATGATAAATAAAAATTATTTACAATGTAAATAACAATATAAATGATTTAATGCAACAATAAAAATTATTAATAATAATTATAAACAATTTAAATAATGTAAAAATAATGTAAATTATTAAAAAAACAATAAAAAGGAAGAATATATGATTTTATGACAACAACCTTTAGTTCTCATTTTTTTTTTATGGCAATAAAATAAGTCCAAATGCATAAATTGATAATCACACAATTTGGGTGATATCGTTCCATTAAACACAAGTTTTTCATTTCTCAATAGATTTTGTTCAACAATAGCTTATGTTTTTGGAAAAATAAAGGCTCTTAGTAAAAAATATCAAAAGTAACAAAATATTTTGATTTCTTAACGAAATTGGCAACTATTTTGTTTTTTTTTTGGAAATTTTTCTGAAAAATAAAAGAAATCCCCGATATTTAAATTAATTCCGCCAAAACTATCAGCTCGACCAAAAAATGGTGTCTGCATTGTTTGTAAGAAATTTTATTAGCTTTTATTTGATATATCATTTGTTTGATTACTGTTGTTGGTTCTGGAGATATAAGCAATTAAGTGGAACCAACTTTTGTTTTTCGTTGAAAACCCTACAGTGGGCAATATCTCGAAAACGGAGTGACAGAAAAAAAAAATTTTTGTTTTCGGAATAAGCGAGTGATTTTACATGAGAAAAGGATAGTGGCATTCAAAGTACATATTTGCTGTAAGCCAGTGTAATTTATGTTTTCAGATTGTGTTACGTTGCGAGACCTTTGATCCTTTATCGTCTCCAGTCGAACTTTTCTTAATAAACGTTCCGAATTTTTCTTACATTTTTGAAGAACACATTAAAGCAAGTAAAAATTATGACAAAATAAGTGAAGACGACGAGAAAACAATCCACGAAAATTGTAAAAGCTTCCTTGTTAAGCTAATTCAATAGCTACAACAACGTGTGCCAAGCAATATTGGTACGCTGCAAAAGATCGATTTATTTTTCTATTGAAAATTCTCATAACGTTGTTAAGCCAAATATATTTTCTCATTTTGCAAATGCAAAGTCCAAATATTCCGCAGACGAAGTAACCACGATTGAGCTTCAATGGCGAAAACTATTGACACGTAAATGGTCAAGCCTGTTCTCTACAATTGAGTTTTGGGTAGAAGTAAAGCACTTTAAAAACTCGTTGCATGAAAATCCTTTTTCTGAGCTCGTCAATTTGGTTTTCAGTTTCTTAGTTTTACCACTTAGAAACGCTGAGGTTGAAAGAATTTTTAGTGCAATGAAAATTGTAAAAACTAAGCAAAGAAATAGATTTAAAATTTAAATGCTTAACTTGTTGCTTAATATTCGATGTTCACTGAAAAGATTACAAAAATGTTATCATGACTTTGAGGTAACTGATGATCTCATACGTCTGTTAGATTCACGTAGTGCTTATTCGCTGCAGTTCCACCGATATATCTGATGAAGAGGAAATAATTATATCTGAGATATAAACCATGTTGAAATAATATAAGTTCCTAGCACGACAGTGATCAATTTTTCAAACCTTAAATATCATTTAAAATTTTCTCCCGGGAATTGGAAAAAGGAGTTTTCCATTTTTAAGGCTCAAGAAATTTTGGAAAATTTTAAATACAAATTTGTTCACCAACCGTGAATATTCATGAGTGTTTTAACATAACATGTGATGTCTGTATCCTGCTGTCTTAATGATGAGAACTCCCTTTTATAATTCCCATGAGCAAATTATTCTTAATAAGACTATACATCAATATACATCAATTCAATATACATATTATTTTCATTTATATTTAAATGATCAAATGAAAGTTAATGCAATGAAAAGTTAGTGTAGTAAATAAAAAGTTAGTCATTCTGAATTAAAAAGGCTGATTTAATTTTGCTTTATGAATATATATATGATTTACGGATTTATCTTCACGCACTTTATGATTTTTGCATACTTTTTATACCTTTTACAAATTTGTACCTATGATACTGATGTACCTATATTAAAAATAAATGTCATGTATGTTAAAACGAAAATAAAATTTGAAGTTGTATGAAAAATCTGGATTTTTTTTTAGCTTCTTTTTTCAAAACTTTTAGCATTTTTGACTTTTTTTTTTTTGCAAATTTAGCTTCTTTTTTTCAGGTCGTGGCCACACTGGTTAGCATGGAGAAACCATGAAAAATTGTTGTGTTTTGTTAACCATGAATAAGGCGCTATACTAGTTTCAGAAGATGTAGCTATAGCTGGAATACAGTGACACACATGTGGTATACAATGTAGTACATTTACTATGCAGTATCGAAACCATATGTGTGTCTCCAGTATAACAAATGCTCTTCTTGTAAAAGAAGGTTTGAAAATGAAAACAGAATATAGTTTTTGCAAAAGCCTCGTTAAAAAAATAATAATTTTAAATCGTATTTCATCATATCTTGCAATCAGTGTTGCCAGACTTTGTTAGAGATCATTCCCGTTTTATCCATGCATTTCAAGAAGTTTTCCCCGTTTTTCCTTTTACATTTTCCTGTTTTTTCCCCTTTTTAAAAATTATGTAAAAGAAAATACAATCAAACCTTTATATTTTCTGATTGTTTTTGTTAAAGAAAAAAAATTTGAAAATTGGTACCTTTTAACAGTATTTTAAAGCTCCAAAGTGCTATTCTTGCATTAACTTATACAATTTTAGTATGTCCGTCATATCTTAGTGTATCGGTCATATCTTGTGGTGACTGTGGCATGCAGGTTAAGTGTGTGGGTAAGCATGCTCGGAGCCCGAGTTCGATCCAGAGTCGCGGTGAAAAAGTTTTTTCAATAAACAAATTTTTCTGATCGGTCACCACCTCTCTGCGGACAAAGGCAAACCTTAGAGAGTAAACAATGCCATGTAAAGCTTCTTGAGAACATGAACTTTAGCCGTTCGGAGTCGGCATAAAACATATATGTTCAATTCTCGGCCAATTGTGAGCAAACATTTAACAACGCAAGAAACACAATTTGATCATAAGAAGCTCGGTCAAAGTCCTTTCAATTGCTGAAATGGCCAATTTGTTTGTTTGTTTGTCATATCTTAGAAAATGTGTACCATTAAAAAGGGCTAAACTTATTGATGTTATATTAGAATGAAACACCCTGTTACCTCGATTTAACCTCATCTGAACTCGAATTCTTTCCGCACATAATAAAAGTTTTATAATAAACTTCACTTCACTCATTTCTTCGGAAGTAAAAAAGCTGTAAGAGGAATATGTAGTACTAATTAAACCCATTTTAAAGAAAGGGTGGTCAAATTTTAAGGGCCGATGTTGATTTTGAATTAAACAAATTATTATGGAAATTATTGTCATTTCTTTTTATTACAATAATATTGGTATGAGTCAATTATGTATAGAACAAAATATTGGCCCATATGACCACCACGACCTCGGCGCACACCTCCATCCGATGGTCCAAATTTTCGATGAAGCTGAGGCATAATTGAGGTTCTATGCCGTTAGTGTGCCGAATTATCTCATCCTTTAGCTCCTGAATTGTTGCTGGCTTATCAACGTACACTTTTTCTTTCAAATAACCCCAAAGAAAGAAGTCCAACGGTGTCAAATCACATGATCTTGGCGGACAATTGACATCGCCACCACGTGAGATAACACAGCCATTGAATTTGTCACGCAAAAGAGCCATTGTTTCTTTAGCTGTGTGTGTGTGTGGCAAGTGGCACCGTCCTGTTGAAATTACATATTATCCACATCCATATCTACTAAATCGGGCCATAAAAAGTTCGTTATCATCTCACGATAGTGAACACCATTCACAGTAACTGCCTGACCGGCATCATTTTGGACAAAAAATACGGTCAAAAAATACGGTCCGATAATACCGCTAGCCCATACACCGCACCAAACAGTCACTCTTTGTGGGTGCATTGGTTTTTCGATATTCACTCTTGAATTATCATTCGCCCAAATGCGGCAATTCTGCTTATTGACGAATCCATTGAGGTGAATGTGCTTCATCATTTTAATCTGAACGCCCATTTTCATAATAAGCCTGAATAACTTTAACGCGTTGCTCGATTGTGTATCTTTTCATGGTTCAAATCGAATTAGTCTGAAATTGAGAAATGTCAAATAAATATTGAAAAAAACTTGACGTTTAGGTGTGGTTCACATTCAACATCGGCCCTTAAAATTTAACCACCCTTTATATATCATTTCTAAGATCGGACATAAAATGTACAAATTATGAGAAAATGCCATTTTGACGGTTTTTTTTGGGTGGTCCAAAGTAATTTCTTTATTTGAGTAGTCTCGAGGCCGTCTTGAAAATAAGGCGACACTTCTCATTTTTGTTTTTTTTTGTTGTATTGAGACCGGCCTACTCTATTATACAAATTACTTTACTGTAACTGAAAATATTCCTGGTCTGTTTCTAAACCTATTCAGTTTTGATTTTTCATATATACTAAATCATATGGAACATGATAGGCCTATATTCAGGCTCATTAAAACTCTAATTTACTTCTTAATTTTTCCTATTTTGACATATAAAATAAATTCAAGCTAAGATTGCAATCAAAGTTACATTTAAGCTAATGTTTCACTATAATCCTAACTAATTCATGAATGGTTAAAGGTTGATTCATTTATTATAATATATGAACCTGTTTAACCGCAACAGATAAGAAATTGTTAAACATGTGGATACAAATGTTGAGAAATAAGTCAATTATTAAATTTTAAACAACAGTTTAAACAATACATTTTTTTATCTTAACCGCAACTGATAAGAAATTGTCAAATATTTAGATATAATAACATCAATTAGGCAAATATTTAATAACAATATTCAGTCTTAGAATATATATATCACGGTGAAAAAGCCGACAGAAAAAAATGAAAGCCAGTTTAAAAAATCTTTTCCAAAATCCTAAAATAAAATATTTGCCTATTAAGGATATGGAAATAAATGTTCCATATGAAGTCAACAGAATAGAGCAAACAGAAACAAAATATGGTGAAAGTATTAGATGTCTTGTGAATAAAGAATATTATATATATTTACCAAAGAGATTTCTGGCTATTACTAAGCGTCAGATGAATTATTTAAATGAAACTCCTCACATTCTAATAAAAGTTAAGGACCTGCATGGCGTATTTTCCTTTAATATAATAAAATAAGATTAATAAAAAGAAGATGGTTAATGGAAATATATTCTATAACAACTTATATGAAAGCTCCGAAGAAGAAGATGAACGAAGTGTAGAGAAACATATTTTAAAGAATCAATTTTAAAATTTTTGTAGAAAAAAATCAGAATAAAAAGCCGAAAAAAATGTAAATTAATAACGAATTAAAAAGTGTTTTTCTTTATTAGGTGTATGTATTCAGATATATAATTTATTTATAATACAATTAAAGAAGGTTTCCAAGTATATTGTTATTGTAGCTCATCTTTATTTATCCAAGAATTATGTTGATCGGAAAATCCTAGCCATTTAACGTTCATTTTCTGGCCCTTTGTTTTAATAATTTTTTCAATCAAGTATGTATTTGGAAAATGTGTTTTCAATACTTCATGTTCATAGAACCCACCAATAATAGGATTTCCTTGATAGTCTTCCAATAAATAAATTACAGGGTTTGTGTTCTGTATAGTGCGAATTGTAAAAATTTCAGTAGTCCAGTTTGGTGTGCATCCTTTTGCAAAAATATGCTTATATTTACTTATTCGAACCCTATCTCCAACTCTTAGGACCGTTTTATTCACTTTTATAACTAGAAAGTTTTGAATAACTCTCAAGTTTTTCATATAAAAATTGTAAAGTTATTGATAACTCTCGAGTTATAATAGTGAATAAAACGGCCCTTAGTTTACTCAGTTTAAAAACTTTAGGATGATTATAAGCTCGTCTCAGTATAGAAAGTTCATTTCCCATGTTAACGGACTTTGGCATCATTTCAATGGTTCTATGATTTTTGCTATTATATTGATTTATTAAATCCTAACATATATTAATCCATTGATGGTTTCCTTGCAGACTGAACTTTTTCCACATCATTTCCTTAAAAGTTCTATTAAATCGTTCCACAATAGACGTTTTCATGATGCTATTTGTAGAATAGTAATTGATATTGTATTTTTTCATCAAACTTTGAAATGTTTTATTATAAAACTCTTTAACATTATCCGTTTGCAAGTTTTTTGGTATTCTATTTAGTGAAAGAAGAGATTTCATTGCAATGGTAAAATCTTCGCTACCTTTTGATTTTACAGGAACAGCCCATGCAAACTTTGAAAATGTATCTATAACTGTTAAGATGAATCGATAACCTATATTATATTTTAAATAGACACTAAGGCGGGTCACCAAAAATGAATATAAAAAGACACCACCTAAAATTAAAGCTTACATCGAAAGTATTTCAGCACTATAAAAATTCAGCACATTTGGGTGTCCCAAAAAACAGCCAAAATGGTCTTTTAGTTATAACATTAGTATTTTAAGTCCGATCATGAAGTGCATCATATCGTTGATAGGTCTGGAAGAATACTACATCTTGTCCTTTTTTTGTCGTTGGTGTTAGACGTCATCTTCAAGTAGATATTTTGCAATTTTTATTTTTTTTCTCTTAAACCATTCATACTAATTGTCTAAAAACAGCACAGTTTAGCTTTTAGCGGCTTAAAAGAACAAATTAGTTAGCAGTAAGTTGTTTAACAGCACAAATTAAGTTATGTTTTTATGTTTTTGCTAGTTAACAAAAACTTTTTCAATAAAAACAAACAAAGTTTATTAAAAGAATATTTTATTCAGTGTTTATGATTAAAGTGTTTATTAATAAACGTTTATTATTAAAGTGTTTATTATTAAAGAGTTTATTATTAAACAGTTTATTATTAAAGTGTTTATTATGTGGTGACCGTGGCATGCAGGTTAAGTGTGTGGCTTGGCATGCTCGGAGCCCGGGTTCGATCCCCAGCCGCGGCGAAAAACTTTTTTTCAATAAAAAAATTTTTCTGATCGGTCACCACCTCTCTGCAGACAATGGCAAACCTCAGTGAGTAAATAATGCCATGTAAAGCTTCTTGAGAACATGAACTTTAGCCGTTCGGAGTCGGCATAAAACATGTAGGTCCAGTTCTTGGTCAATTTTGTGCAAACATTTAATAACACACACAACACAATTGATCATAAGAAGCTCGGTCAAAGTCCTTTCAAGGGTTGAAATGGCCAATTTGTTTTTTGTTTGTTTTTTGTTTATTATAAAAGTGTTCATTATTTAAAGTAACGTTTAATTTGAGGGTGGAAACCAACCAATTAGCTTTGCACCAAAATGAAGACTGACTTTTCATTGTTTGCATTTAGCTGCACTTTATCTAGTCAAGCTAGGCTTTACGTGTGTTACCAACTAATGTAAAGCTCGCTAAACAATTGTGACAACTGTGTTGTCAGCACTTTTGACACACGCTTAAGTTTTTTTAAGCTTTGCTGCTTGCAATTATTATAGGTTCAAAATATGTAGCTTATTGCAACACATGCAATGTCAGCATTTTTGTTATATAGATAAAATAAGAAAAGGAAATGAACCGACTCACAGTGTGTCCGCTATACTGAGAGAGTGATAAAAAGTAAAAAATGCAAAAACATAATAGATCATTGGTTTGTGGCTTATTCTCAACTACAATAATGAGGCTACAAAGTACCGTTATTATTTTTCTTCTAACTAACTTCATCTCCCTGTACTGAGTTAGATATTAACGCGATCGCGAAGTGTGCGCTCCGAACAGTCTCAATAAGAGCAAACTTGCAGTTTTTTTAAACAGCTTTAAAATAAAAACTACTGTGAATATTTAAAAAAACTAAAATGTAGGATCAAGCATCAGGTATGTACTTAATAAATTCGAAAAGATTGTATTAAAAAAAAAAAGGGACTAATTTTTAAAAGTCGCGTAAAATACATGCTTAAAAAACAAAAAAAAAATTGCATTTCTGAAAAAGTAAGCTTATAGTTTGTATTCAACTGAGATAAAACAAATATTTGTATGAAGTTCCATTCAGCAAACATTCACATTTTATAATTCCGAAAAACTTGTTGCCACATTTTGCCCCTTTTGCATACTTTAAATTTTTAATAAGTTTGTAAAACTAGCCGAAATCATTTTTGTGTTCATTGAAATAACATTTTTTTGCAGGTTCTTGTTCAAACAATATTTTCTTAACAAGAGTGGCTTTTTTCAAATATTGAAAGAAAATACTTCTCAAAGCTGCGGAGAAAAATTAAGGGTTATAAAAGAACGTAATAAACAGCACAAGGTGCCCTAATGGTAAAGAAAAAAAATCTGATAAAAACGATAAGACAATTTATACCGCAATTCAAAAAGAAGTAGAAAGCAAGTAATAGATTTGAAGAGAGATTCATAAACAATAATAAATACTGGCTTCACGCCTCCATTGGTTTTGAAAACTTTAACGCTTAGGGAAAAAGCAAGGGTCGTCCAAAAAAATATTAATAATAATAATAATAGGTACTAATAATAATAATAATAATAAAAATAATAATAATAATAATAATAATAATAATAATAATAATAATAATAATAATAATAATAATAATAACAATAATAATAATAATAATAATAATAACAATAATAATAACAATAATAATAATGATAAAAATAATAATAATAATAATAATAATAATGATAATAATTATAATAATAAAAAATATATAATAAATATTTATTAACATCCCATGTTTTCTTAATAAAAGCTAAACTAAAATTACATACCTTCACATTTTGATTTTGAATTTACTTTAGTTTTATTAAATATTCGGTCAAAGTCAATACAAAGCTTAAAAGCAACTATGGTCGTTAAAGGGTTAATTTTAAAATAAAAAATAAATCATGATTCTATAATGCTATCCTTAATAAATCAAGCTTGTATATACACAATAAAAAGGCTTAAACACTAAATTAATAATACCATTGCCAAGTAAAACTGGTGTTAAGTGTTTTAAATGGAAATTATTATTATTCAATTATTTAGTAATTGTTTAATTTATGAAACAAAAAGATTTAATTTGCTTGAAAAGCAAAATAAAAATAAACATGATTAATATTATGTGCCTTAACTCCTCCGCCTTCAAATTCGAGCGTCCTCGTTCGATGAAAATACTACAAATAGGTTTGGTAAGTCTTTTATTTCTATTTTTCTCGCGTCTTGGTTGGCTTCTTTTACAGACTTTGATTTTATTTTGTTAAATATAATAATTAATATAATTATGACTACTGATATAACATTGGTAGAAAAAATATATTATTTTTAATTTTCAATGATTTTATTTCTTCGATATCCTTAACTTGAAATTGTTTTATATAATTCAAAGACAACATTTCTTCTATTTTACTGTTATTTGCCATTGGTTGCAGTATTGCAGGTAATGGTTTTCTTTCTGTTATTTCTTTGACAAAAATATCTTATTATCTATTTCAATGCTTATATTATGATGTTTTATTATATATGTACCATTTAGTTTGAGGCTTTGATTATTAAATTTTTCTACACCATAAAAGTATTTACAAATATTTCATCATTTGAGATTTCTTCGATTGATTCAATGTGTTGACTATTTATTTTAACACAATTGTCCACCATATTTTTTATCAAATGTGCTATGCACGTGCCATTTGTAATATCGTTGACAACATTTCTTTGACAAATTGTCATATTATTATATTTTTTACACTTATTTGTTTTTCTGCATGTTTCATTTCTACATAATAATATTGTTTTATATATGATCTCATTTATTACCTAATTTTTTTTTACTGCTCTTATATCTAAGGCTCTACAATCTTCTTTTTCTGTTGTAGGCAAGTTAATTATATAAATTAGAGAATCCATACTAGATGCTATTCTTACCTTTGCAAACTCAAGGGCTTCATCTAAATTAATAAAAGGTATGTTTTCATTCTCAAAGAAATTTTTTGTGATATCCATTTCTTTATTGGATAATATATATGAATTTACAATATTTGATTTTGTCCAGTGTATGGCATAGGCTATGTTATAGCCTGTTTCAAAGGAGAAGAACATTTTCGCGCATGATTGAGAATAAGAAAATAGTTTTGAGAGCATTCTTCATTCTGATTGGTCGACATTAAAAAAAAAATTGAATATTCTCTGAGCAGAAAAATAAATGAAAAAAAATGTATGTATATTCCTAAATTTTGTTGTTCATCGCAACTGCGCTGCGGAAGTACTGAATTTTATTTTTCAAAATCAACCAATCAAAATTGAAAAAAAAGGGGAAAATTCTTGAGAAAATAATGTATTTTTTATGTAATTTGTATTTGATTTCTCTTTCAAGATGCAGGTTGCTACAGGTCGTCGCTGCAACACCCAGGGTACACTGAATAAGGTAGCCGCAACACGGAAAGCGCGACTGCCGCAAATGTCAAAGCGAACTGCTTCAGCTGTTGTTGTTGTTGTTCTTATTTTCGACAGCCAGTTGATTTTGACACTTTCGGATATGCGAAAGAGAGCACAGTCAGTTTTGCAGCAACCTTGTTATTCAACCATGGCAACACCGTACTTGTGCGATCATTTGTTCTGAATGTTTGTGCATTTAAATATATAGAAAAATAGTAAAAAAACACTCAAAAAAAGCATAAAGTTCAGCGAACAGTGCAAAAAGAGCAAGAAATTACGCTCTAAAAAGTTGTCTAGCTTTAAAAATAATTTCTCAATGCGCATCGAAAAATGAAACTAAAAAATGTTCTTCTCTTTTGAAACGGGCTATAATAAGTTCTTCCTTAATTGTTTCCAGTTCGTATTAAGTTTGCATAATCAATTCATTTTCTACATCTCTGTTTTCCTGAACAAGCTTATTTACTTTGTTCGCATTATTAATAATTTCGTTTATTTTTTCATTGGTTACATTAGTTCATTGTTTATTTTTTCAACTAGTATATTGTAATCACCATGGTCTGGATTCCCTGCAATCCATTTCCACGCTGATCCTATTAAGTCTAGCGATCTTTTACTTATTTTTTTGTTTACTCTTATTCTATAAAGATAAGTTTTTGTCTGTTTAAGTTACCCATGTTACTACCCATGTTACTAAGATGGGTTGCAGAGGATGATTTTTCATGCGTCCGTTAATTATTGTTTCCGTTCGGGTTATGGCGTCTTCGTAATTTCTCAGCGGCAATTTGTGGCAATTAGACTATAAAATATGTCATTTGATTACTTTCAATGTAAAGGAAATTTTGTTTGAATAAAAAACATAAGTTTTTTTTTCAATTTTTCATTAGACTCTTTTGGATGATTATGCCTGTTTCTGTTATGATTGTTGAGGGTTTGTTTTCTTTTACTACTTCTTTTTTTTATCTGGCTGTCAGCTTAGTACCGTATCTCTTGTTGATTTTCACATAAATAGTTTGTCATAGCGTGTAGTGTGGTTCTATCTTTATTATGGAATTTAAGGTCTTTTTTCTGTTTATCTCTTAATTTCTTAAAATTGTTTCGTCTAGCCATTTCGTTTTGTTCTGTATTTATATAAACTTTTCGTCCGAAAAAAGCTTCAAGTGGTTTTTGCCCTGTTGTCGAGTGAATAGAAAAGTTGTATTCGTAAACTGATCTGTCTAATAATTCCTCAAATATCCTGTCAATGTCTTCTGTTTTGAGGCATCTCAAAATCTCGGAAAGCGTAGAATGGAATCGCTCTACTTGTCCATTTGCTTTACTTGTGTGGGGTGGTGTTCTATAAATTTTGATCATAAGTGATCATGAATTTTGATCATGAATTTTGTTGAATTTGAATTAAGTGCTTTTTCATTATCTATGATGATTGTCTCAGGTATACCAAAAGTAAAAAGTAGCTGTCTGAGTGGTTCTCGTATGTCTTCTGTTGATCTTGATTTAATTACTAGTGCTTGAGCATACTTTGAATATTTATCGATTGCTGTCAATACTAACTTCTTTTCTGCTATATATATGTCTATATAGAGTATTTGGCCCGGATATTCAGGAATTGGTGTTGTAACTCGGGTTTGTTGGGATGTCTATCATATTTGTTTTCTGCACGAATTCTACATTGTTTAACAATTTTTTTTACTTTGGCTAACATTTTGGGAAAATAAAATTTTTGAATAATCTGTTCTTTGTTCTCTTTTGCGTTTCTGTGGGCTCTTTTATGCTCGAGGATAATTTGTTGTTCCTGTTGTTCGTCTGTTTCTAAATCTTTGACCTGTGTTTGTGTGAATCTAATTTTAAAGGTATTAAAGTGTAAGGGATAAAGTTTTTGAATCTGTCCCATTATTTCTTCAGAGGTAATCAGTCCGTTAATAACAAAAGGATTTAAATATCAGAATTTCAGAATTTCTTTCAAGTCTTCCGTTGAATAGTGGTCTCTTGTGATTGTGTGTCTATGGTTTGTTGGAAAAGGAATTAAAAATTCATAATTTTTTTTCTGTCCTGTTAAGAGACATATCTGGTTCTTAAAAACATTGATTGGGGCTTCAGTCGCTGGAATGACGTTGTGTCCTGAACTTTCATCTGAATGGGTTGCTATTGTAAGAGAGTTTACTTCTGGAGGTCTTGAGAGTGTGTCGGCTACAATATTAGTGCGTCCTGATTTGTGTTTCAGTTCATGGCCATATTCTTCTAAGATGGCTTTCCATCTTTTTAATTTCGAGTTGTCATTTTTATTACTGAGTGCGTATGTTAATGGTGGTCTGTAAATATTTTAATTTTGCGGTACCATAAAGGTAATTTCTGAAAGATTTCAATGCCCAAATTATAGCGAGCATTTCTTTCTCATTAACTGCATAGTGTTCCTCTGTCTTACTTAATGTTCTGGAAATTAATGTAATGGGTTTTCCATCCTGTTCCAAAACTGCGCCAATGGCGTGTTTCGAAGCGTCTGTTGTCAACTGGAATTCTTTTTGAAAATTGGAGTCAGTAAGAATTACTTCATCTGAAACAAATACGTTTTCGATTTTGTTGAATGCGTCTTTTGCCATGTCATTTAACTGGATGAGAGTTTTTTAGATTGATGTTTTGAAACTCTTCCGTCCTCTCCTCTCAAGAGGAGAGTTATTAGTTAGAGGTTTATCTTTTTTAGCGTAGTCTTTTATGAAGCGTCTATAGTATCCTGAGAGACCAATGAAAGCTCTCAAGTCCTCAAGGGTTTTAGGGTAGGGAAAGTCAACTATTACTAATACTTTAGTGGGGTTGGTTTTTATACCGTCAGAAGAGACTAAAAATCCTAAAAATTTTATTTGTTTTTTGAAAAATTCGCATTTGTCTATTTGAACTTTCATGTTAGCTTCTTGTAGTGTTGTGAGAATTTCGTGAATGTCTTCGGCATGATTTCTTTCGTCTTGGCTGAAAATAATGATGTCGTCTTTGTGACATAACAGATTCGGCCAATGTGTTTTCTTAGAATATCATCTAAGGCACGTTGGAAAATTCCAGGCGCGTTTTTTAGTCCAAATGGCAACCGTGTGAATTCGTATTTGCCATTTTTCACCGAAAAAGCAGTTTTCTCTACATCAGATTCCTTTAATGGTATTTGGTGAAAACCGTTTTTCAAGTCTATTACTGAAAAGATACTATTTTTTCTAATTGTGCTAAAACTTCGTTGATGTCGGGGATTGGGTATCGGTCGGCTATTGTAAGTGCGTTGAGTTTTCTGTAATCGATTACCAATATATATTTTTTTGCATTTGATGCATCTTGTGTTTTTGGGACTAACCATACCGGCGAGTTATATGGAGAGCGGTAATAATTCCATCATCTAACAATTTTTGTATCTGACTCTCTACTTATTCTTTTAATGACATTGGATAAGGGTAGTATTTCGTATATTCTGGGGTATCGGAGTTTGTTCTAATGGTGGCCACGACTTTTTTGGTATAGGTCAATTTTTCGTTTGGGTCGGAAAAAAGGTCGAAGTGTTGGTGAACTAGGGCTTCCATTGCTTGTTTCTGTGCTTGGTTCATATGTCTATCTCGTATGTCAATATGATTTACGTCCTGAGAGATTAATTGTCTAAGTCGGATTTTAATTGAATTGTTGGTTGTCATTGTGTTGTATTTCGTATCAATTACGGCAGATAGCTCTTTAAGACTATCATTCCCTAGTATTGCATGAAATGATACTAGTGATGGAAGCAGGAAGAATTTTAAATTTATGTTGGGCAGATTGAACAGATTAACGTAGGTATGGTGAGTAATTTTAATGCGTCCTCCTACAGAATTTGCGTAAAAGATTTCCTCATTTTTTATCGTTTTATTTGCCAAATGTGGTTGTATGTAATTTTTATTGGATCCTGTATCTACTAGAATTTTGAGATACTCTCCACTTCTCGTCCTTCATTCAAAGAACGGTAAGGAAGAATTACTTATTAAAAAAAATGAATGTCCGTAAAGTCAATAGCTTCGTAGTTATGAGGGTTGTTTGGATAATTGTGTGGTTGTTCAGAATTTTCAAAAACATTTTACTCATTGTAACTAGAAAGATTTTGATTATGATTGTTTAGAGAGGAATCTTCAACTTCTTCTCGGCTGGTATTTACGTGGAAATTTCTTTGAATTTTTAATGGTGGATTTGTGAGATTCGACTTTTCGTATCTTTTCCCTGCATATTTAAAATTAGGTCTGTTTGCATAATTTGCAGCATTAGGTCTGATGCTGGGATCTATGTCCATGGGCTCTAGTTTTTGTTGCGGCTTTGGTGCTATTGGTCTTTGGGGCAAATTATTATATGGGTTTGGTTGCTGGATTTGTTGTGGTTTAAAAAATGTCTGATTGAATCCTTGTAAATATTGTTGTGGTCTCGTGAATGTTGGGTTATGTCCTTGTGAATATTGTTGTGGTCTTGTGAATGTTTGATTAGGACTAAATGTCAGTTGACAATGGTGGTCTATTGTAATGTCTTTCAAATTCGTTATGTTGGTTAGCATGATAATTTCTAAATTTTTGGTTTTCCAATTTTAAACAAAGATGGAGCGCCTCTGGTAGGTCTTTCGGCTCTCTCATTACTCAAAGTCGTGGGAGGTCACCAGTCAGTCCTCTAACGAATGTATCTAATGCTTTTTCGCGATAATTTTCTGTAAGTACTCATACTAATTCTTGGCTGATTTCCATACAACCAACTTTGTTAAGTATAAGTGATAGATGTGCATTAAGCCGGATCGATTTTGTATGGAGAAAAAAAAAGTCAACCGGACACCGACTCAAAAGTTAGAGGGACTCTTAAAAACTATTTCTGCATAATTTTTTTTTTTGATCCGAGAAATCCCATGGAGCGGTTTTGGTTCTCCTAAACCCTTTTTTTGGTCAAAAAATCACGTTTTTTGCTGATAACTTTTTTTTTTCTTCAGAACGCATACCCAAGATAAGCAAAAAAGTAAAGATTTTGACAGTACACAAATATTGGCAAAAAAAAATTTTGGAATTTTTTGTCTTTACAAACTCTTTTGAGGCCTCAAAAATCGATTTGTCGTCATTTTCGAAAATATGTTTTTTTTTAAACGCCTATAAAATATGTATTTTTCATGGTATTCACATGAATTAAAGCTTATTGAAAGGGAATTGAACTCTTCTTTCTATTGGTATATCGAATAGTGTGGTTTAATCAAAACTGATTGCCACAATTATATAAAACGTGAAAAATTGATATTCAAAAGCCTAGTTTTTTGCATAAATATTATTTTATTGCTATAATAACTGTTCGATTTTGACCAATCTTGGTATATATGTCTTCTTATTTACGCAAAATCGAATTATGGCAACCGGTTTTTATTAAAGTGTAAGCCAGAGGGCGCTCCAGTTCAAAATTCATGATTTTTTAATACTTTTGGAGTTAGCCCCTGACATGATCTACTCAGCAAAGACAAGAATTAAAAAATCGTTTATACTTCAGATATTTGAGTGAAATTGTAAGAATTTAAGATCAGTTTAGAATTGTGGATTGTAAATTAAAATAAAGCAAAACGTAAAAATAGAAATGGATCTTGCTGCAGTAGATTTAAATATTACGAAATTGCCAACTAATCGCGACGTGTTCGAGTACCTTATTTATTTGCGCGATAATAAACCTAACCGGCAGTCAAATGTAGGCTTTAACGAGGTTATTAGACCTGCTGTAAAAAACATTCGTGAGATATGGACGCGCGCGGAAATACCTATCATAAATGTTACTGCGAGTTGTAAAAATGATTGCGTTGGTTGAAGATTATCGCGTGCTCAGAAAAAACGGAAGAACAACAGCAACCAACTGCAAGTGGGATCAATTATTTTATTTGACAAAATGCAAGTGTAGTGTTGAAATGAATTTCTTATCGACCAATGTAAAGATCGACTCCTTAATTTGGATAATTTTGCTAATATTAAAGAAAATATTGCTACTGCTGTTAATGTCGCTAGTTCTGCTGCTTATGACATCTATGATAACTATAACTTCCAAGATTTGGGCACAACAAGTAATGCTCCTCAATCTATAGCTACGAGCGTGTACTACCCGTCAATCAATTCAGAACAGGAATATCGTCAAGAAATCGGTTATAGCTCTTCACCGGAATATGACAATGACGATGACGTTGACAGCGAAGAATTACGAGTTGGAGACTTAAAATTAACTTCATTTTGTGCTGCTTTGGATCGTGCTAAGATCTCGGATCGTTTCGCTTCGTTATTGGCAACATGTCTTTTGAAAGATTTGGGTATTCCATGTGTCATTGACAGAAACAAGATTCGTAGAGCTCGAAAGTTGGCGAGAGAAGAAGCTATGGCCTCGTTTAAATGCGATGGCTTACTTAAATGCATTTCTTTCGACGGGAAAAAAGACAAAACCTTGGTGCAAACATTCGTAGATGGGTTAACAATGCCGCGAAACGAAATACAAATTGAAGAGCATATAACCACTCTTAAAGAGCCACTGTCAAAATTCATTGGCTTTGTTACAGTGCCAGATGGAACTGGAAATACTATTTCAGATACCGTTATGACATTTCTTGAAAAAGGAGGATTTTTGCTGGAACATCTGGTAGCAGTTGGTTGTGATGGCACACCAAGTAATACTGGCCCAAATCTTGGAGCAATTCAATTCATGGAAAATCGTTTGAAGAGACCATTGCAATGGTTGATTTGCCTTTTCCATTTCAATGAACTTCCCTTACGCGCATTGTTTAAGGAATTTGGAGGAACTTCAACCGGCCCAACCTCTTTTGGCGGACCAATCGCTAGAGAATTACATATTGCGGAACTTATTCCAGTAATTAAATTAATTGTTTTACTAGAGCGTTAGTCTTTTTACTTAGTACAAATGTGTTTTCTTCGCCGTTTACAGGTATCTGAAAATTTCATTCCCATTTCGCTCGAAAATATGCCAACCAACATCGCATTGTGGGAATTACGCGCCGACCAAAAATATTTGTATGAGATGGCTATGGCAGTGTCAAGTGGTAATTGCCACCAGCGCTTAGCCGCAACAAAAACTGGACCGATAAATCAAGCACGTTGGAACACGTTAGCATCTCGTGTTCTACGCGTGTATATTACAAAAGAGACACCATCAGCAAAATTGCGGACTATTGCCTTTTTTATAATGAAAGTTTATGTTCCGTTTTGGTTTTGCGTCAAGGTAAAGCCGCTGGCTATTAGCGGAAGCCGCCACTTATTAAAATATATACAATTAATACGCTCCTTACCAACAGACGTTCAAACAGTCGTTCAACCATGCGTTAGACGGAATGCTTTTTTCTGCCATCAAGAAAACATCATTTTATCAATGATCACCGACGAAAATCGGGATACACGCTGTGTTGGATACGCGAAAATCTTTGAAGCTCGGCAAACACCTTCATCTAACATACGGAAATTCTGCATTCCAGAAATAAATTTTGATTGCAATTCGTATACGACGATGATCGATTGGGGTAAGGTACGGCTAACGGAGCCACCATGCACTCAATTCATACCAACAAAAGATCTTGAAATCTATGCACATTCCGCAGACATTATTCCCTTGCCAGGTAAAAAGAATATATTATTGTTATGTTGTTAATAATTACTATCTAAATAATATCCTGGTTGCAGCTTTTCTATGTCATTCACAGAACACGGAACGCTACGTTAAAACTGTGAGCCAATCGTGCAAGGAAGTCATACATAAAAATCGTCTTGGACATATTTTCAGCTCCCTTCACTCACGACAACAATATTCAAAACTTGAGTCGCGTCAATGTTTACTAACGAAATAAATCTCAACAAAAAATAATATACAAATTATTACAATATTGGCCATAGCTTCTTCTCACGCACACTTTCGAGCTCTACGAATCTTGTTTCTGTCAATGACACATGGAATACCCAAATCTTTCAAAAAACATGTTGCCAATAACGAAGCGAAACGATCCGAGATCTTAGCACGATCCAAAGCAGCACAAAATGCAGTTAATTTTAAGTCTCCAACTCGTAATTCTTCGCTGTCAACGTCATCGTCATCGTCATATTCCGGTGAAGAGCTATATCCGATTTCTTGACGATATTCCTGTTCTGAATTGATTGACGGGTAGCACACGCTCGTAGCTATAGATTGAGGAGCATTACTTGTTGTGCCCAAATCTTGGAAGTCATAGTTATCATAGATGTCATAAGCAGCAGAACTAGCGTCATTAACAGCAGTAGCAATATTTTCTTTAATATTAGCAAAATTATCCAAATTAAGGAGTCGATCTTTACATTGGTCGATAAGAAATTCATTTGAAGCTTTCGGGATTACATTCTCGCTAGAGCAGTCGCAATGTTTGTTCGATTCAACACTACACTTGCATTTTGCCAAATAAAATAATTGATCCCACTTGCAGTTGGTTGCTGTTGTTCTTCCGTTTTTTCTGAGCACGCGATAATCTTCAACCAACGCAATCATTTTTACAACTCGCAGTAACATTTATGATAGGTATTTCCGCGCGCGTCCATATCTCACGAATGTTTTTTACAGCAGGTCTAATAACCTCGTTAAAGCCTACATTTGACTGCCGGTTAGGTTTATTATCGCGCAAATAAATAAGGTACTCGAACACGTCGCGATTAGTTGGCAATTTCGTAATATTTAAATCTACTGCAGCAAGATCCATTTCTATTTTTACGTTTTGCTTTATTTTAATTTACAATCCACAATTCTAAACTGATCTTAAATTCTTACAATTTCACTCAAATATCTGAAGTATAAACGATTTTTTAATTCTTGTCTTTGCTGAGTAGATCATGTCAGGGGCTAACTCCAAAAGTATTAAAAAATCATGAATTTTGAACTGGAGCGCCCTCTGGCTTACACTTTAATAAAAACCGGTTGCCATAATTCGATTTTGCGTAAATAAGAAGACATATATACCAAGATTGGTCAAAATCGAACAGTAATTATAGCAATAAAATAATATTTATGCAAAAAACAAGGCTTTTGAATATCAATTTTTCACGTTTTATATAATTGTGGCAATTAGTTTTGATTAAACCACACCATATATCAATTGAAAGAAGAGTTCAATTGCCTTTCAATAAGCTTTAATTCATGTGAATACCATGAAAAATACATCTTTTATAGGCGTTAAAAAAACATATTTTCGAAAATGACGAAAAATCGATTTTTGAGGCCTCAAAAGAGTTTGTATGCGTTCTGAAGAAAAAAAAAAGTTATCAGCAAAAAACGTGATTTTTTGACCAAAAAAAGGGTTTAGGAGAACCAAAACCGCTCCATGGGGATTTCTCGGATCAAAAAAAAAATTATGCAGAAATAGTTTTTAAGAGTCCCTCTAACTTTTGAGTCGGTGTCCGGTGAAATCTAAATTTTGATCCGGCTTAAAGTGCATAAACTTTCTGGTAAAAATCTTGAGTCAATTGACGACCCTGAGTTAAGCCTGTCATTTGGAATTCTAGTGTGCCTAAATCCATCTTGTTGACGTAGTGAGTAGTTAAACAATGGGATATTGGTCTCCAATCCAAAGGAGTATTGTATGATTCGAGCGCGGCATCTGCTCTGCCTACTATCTTGTTCCTTATTACATTGAGTATGCCAAAATATTTGGGCGTACCTTGGGTTGGCTCATATATTTTTAATATTCTTTCTACGCTCTTTCGCCAATATGTGAACCAGGGATGGAATTGGACCTTTTGGGATTGTGCCTTATTAGAGAGAAAAATAGTGCTTTTTAGAACAAAATATTGCCGAAATTTAATAAATCGCGCCTATTTCATGGAAAACTGTTAAAACTCAAATTTTATTATGTTTAAGATAAGTATAAGAATAAAGTATAAAGATAAAGTATAAAGAATCGCTAGAGAAGGTCTATTGAATACTTCAAGATTAACTTATTCACATTAGTAAAACGGTTTTGCGAATACTTTTATCCCACTTTCTTTGTGAAAGTTTGAGTAATTTAAAAAGTCAAAAACGGTATCTACAAAAATTTCAAATTTTAAGATGAAACGGGTCTTACGTGATATATATGAACATATATTAACATTGTTATATAAATTCAATTAGATGCATACGTAAAGCTATTTACTTGTAAAAATGCGATCACTGTTTTTTAATTTAAAGCAATAAGTTTGTATTCTGACAAATTTTTATACCCCCATTCGTACTTCGTACACTCGTACTTGATCAGCATCACCACCTGCGTTGATTATGCCAGGACCGTTTGTCTGTCTGTCCCTCGTGGACACGATTACAGCCGTAATTTTCAAGCTGTCGTAGTGAAATTCGATATTTGTACTTATTTTCTTGAAGTCTTTTCACGGAGACTTGGCTTAGCTCTAATACTCTAAATTCTGAAATAATGTGTAAAAATGATCAAATTTTCCGTAAAGACCGTTATAATAAGATCGGTGGTGGTGTTCTGATAGCTTTTCATATCTCGTTTGCATCTGATGAATTAACAATTCTCGACACCAGTGATCTGGAGTTTATTTGTGTTGCTTAACTTACCTGCTCTTATATTCCTCCTAGTTGTGACATATCAATTTACTTAAGACATATAAACGCCATCGAGCAAGTCCATAATATGTTAAAAAATAATGATGTTCTTATTGTGTTGGGCGATTTTAACCTACCCTTTGTGTCTTGGAATTCGACAGATGACTCTTCATTTCTTACACCTGTGTCCACTAGTAATTGGATAAATGAGTTTTTAGCTAAGTTATCTGACCTGTGTCTTCAACAAGTCAATAATATAGATTTACTTTTATATTTATTATACAAAAGTATGTTGAACCGTGTTTGTAGTCGAAAAACTGAGTAAAAGTGTTTTGTTTTTTCCTTTATTGACTACAAAAATTGTTAAAATTGAAATAAAACGCGAAATAATTTAATATTTTTTCTAACAATTTTATTTTTCAATTTAAAAAACGTATGCATTTCTAGCAGACATGCTGCTCATCATCAGCGCTAACACGAGAAATGCATACGTTTTTTAAATTGAAAAATAAAATTGTTAGAAAAAATATTAAATTATTTCGCGTTTTATTTCAATTTTAACAATTTTTGTAGTCAATAAAGGAAAAAACAAAACACTTTTACTCAAGTCAATAATACTTTTAATAAAAACCATAGAACGCTGGACCTTGTGTTTGTAGATAGATGCACTACTGTATATCTCAATAGTTCAAACCCTGTATCTTTTCCGGAAGATGAACATCATCCAACTCTTGAAATAACTGTATAACTTGCTCACGAAAATGAAAATAAACTTACACCTGATAAGCGAAATACAAAAATATATATTTTCAAAAGTACAAACTATGTTAAACTCAACGCCTTACTCTCGCAGACTGACTGGTCACCGATTCTATTTTTTAAACCACCGCATTCATATTATGACGTCGAAACCTCGGTACAGTTTTTTAATGATACTTTGCAAAGGTGCTTCTTATTGTGCGTCCCAACAAAGCAAATTAATTCTAAACCCTTAAGTCCACCCTGGCTAACAAGTGAACTTAAGTCACTAAAAAATTTAAAAATCGCTTATTTAAAAAATATAAAAAATCTGGTTCTAATATAGACTTTGCTTGTTATTCATCTTGTCGTTGCAGATACCAGCTATTCAATAAACAGTGTTATTCTGCTTATATAGCCAACATCAAATCTCAATTTAATGATAATCCGAAACTCTTCTATACTTTTGTTAATTCAAAACGTAAGGCTTCCAACTTTCCACCCCTTATGAGATTCAATCAAGAGGAATCGTCTTGTGACAATGTTATTTCCAACATGTTTGCAAACTTCTTCAAATCAACTTACTCCAATATACCATTTAATATGTGTACTGAGCATCCTTATTTACCTCCAGTTAGCTTTTTTGAAACTCCAGTAATAGACTCAATTATTGTTATGCATTACCTTCGTCAAGTTAAATCCTCTTTTTCGACTGGGCCTGATGAAATTCCGATTTGCATTCTAAAGGAATGTGCTAGCAATCTGTGTGCTCCTCTATCAAACATATTTAATATATCCTTGCAAAGTGGACATTTTCCCATTATATGGAAAGATTCATATATTATACCCCTTCATAACTCTGGCTCTAAAATTGATGTCATAAACTACCGAGGTATCGCCAAATTAAGCGCAATCCCTAAATTATTTGAGAAAATCATAACTGAACAACTAACCCACTTCGTATCTTCTTCCATTTCTGTCACTCAACATGGTTTTTAAAGGGTAAATCAACTTCAACACACCTTTTGGAGTTTACAATTCGTGTAATAAAAGGTTTTACTTTGGGAAAACAGACTGACGTTATTTATACGGACTTTACCAAAGCTTTTGACAGCGTCAATCATAATCTTCTATTGAACAAACTTAAGCTAATTAGGTATCCTGTCAAATTGCTAAATTGGGTAGAATCGTATTTATCGTGAAGTTCTCTAAATGTTTTATATAAAAATTCTCTATCACAAAATATTATGGTTACATCTGGTGTTACGCAAGGAAGTCATCTTGGACCGGTTTTATTCTTATTTTTTATTAATGACCTTCCCTCGGCAATTAAACACTGTGACGTCTTAATGTATGCAGACGATGTGAAACTTTTTCTTACCTACAAGTCACTCGACGAACAACACCTTTTACAATCTGATTTAAACAGACTAGTGGATTGGTGTAACTTCAACCTATTAAACCTTAACTTAAAAAAATGCAAATCAATGACCTTCTCACGTAGAATTGCTCAAAGCACAAACTACACTATAAATAACATCCACTTAGAAATTGTTCATAGTTTTGTTGATTTTGGTGTACTTATGGATCCAAAACTTCGCTTCAATCTCCACGTAAATTTGGCTGTAAATAAGGCTAGAGGTGTTTTTGGTTTCATTAAAAGGTGGGCGAAAGAATTCAATGATGCCTTCACTACGAAATTACTATATATATCTCTCGTAAGACCAATCCTTGAATATGCTTCCGTAGTATGGAACCCTCAATATAACGTCCACATTGATGCAATAGAATCGGTTCAAAAACAGTTTTTACTTTTTGCTTTTGTCATCATCGTTGGAACCCAGATATTATTCTTCCTTCGTATGAAACCCGCCTTAAGCAAATTTTACTGCCTTGCTTGAGAAGCAGAAGAATGGTGCTTAATGTCACCTTCGTATATGAATTACTTTGTGGTGATATTGACTCCCAATACATTCTCTCATCTCTTAACTTTAACATCCCAAGAAGAGGATTTAGACATTTTGTGCTTTTTAAGTTGAGTGCACTTCAAATTTTGCCCTTCATGACCCTTTACGATGTATGTGCAGTGATTTCAACAATAGCTACAGCTTAATTCATTTTTGTGATTCGGTGGATGCCTTGAAACGGAAAATGATTTTACATTTAAATAATTGATACATTTTAGAATTTTGTTTCAAACATTAACTCGGTTAATAATATTGTTATATTCTGTTAAAATGTTGGCTGAAGTAATTCCATATATTCGAGACCGTTTCAGTTGTTTTTCCTTTATAATATTGCGTTTGATGAAGTAAACACCATAGAATATGATATGTATGCTTAAACATGTTTGTTTTTAATCAAAAAATTTTAAATTTTTCTTATTCATTTGACTTATTAGTTACTTAGTTTGGTGCGCAAGAGTTTATCTCTTTTCCATGCAAGTTTATGCCTGCGTTGGCCCAAATACATATCCAATTAATAACATTAGCACGGTGTTCCAAAATTACATAGTGACCCGTATATATACACATATTTGTTTGTACATATTTACACGTTTATATCTGCGTTATATTTGGAATTTGTTTGATGTTTAAGACTTTAATCTCTTTTCCACGTAGGATCTTGGGTTGGATAGTGGCCGCAAACTGACTAATATTCATATTATTTATAGTTACTTTGGTCTCTTTGTTTTAGAGTTTTATGTAAAGTTTACTACTTATTTGATGTTGTTTACTTTTTTAAATTCAAAAATTCTTAATAAATTCGTGTTTTTGTATAAAATTTTTAAGTTCTGCTGAAAAGCCAATTAATGTGCTTAGTGGAAATTCATACTTCGCCAACTGGGTGTGTGTCTTAGTACGTAGGTGCATTCTGTCTGTTCCGGTTGATCCGGATAGATTTTAGAATGTAAATCGTGCATGCGTATAGTACGGGCTATACGCATTCATGAGATTCCACAATCCTTTGACGAATCCAAAAAAAAAAAACAGAAAAACTAGTAAGGTGTATCTTCGGCTTAGCCGAAGTAAAAAAATACCCCCACGGGCGATTCGCAATGGTACAAAATCTTAAATTGCAGGTCTTTTTATATGAGATTTAAAAAAATTTCACTATTTTGATGACGTCTTAAATACATTCATATCAAATTGTTTTCCTGCAAAGTAAAGACAAGCCTTTTTATAAAGTTTTCAATTAGGGGTTGTTTGGGAGGTGGGCGTGTTCTTGAGTGGTTGATGCCAATTTCTCTAACATGCCTCAATTTTGATATAATATACACAAATACCCAATTTCAGGTCTGTAGTTTAAATATTAGCCTATTTATAGAGTTTCTAATATTATGGGTTGTATGAACACCGTTGTATGAACACCGATGGGCGTGTTCATCGGTGGATGACGCCCATTTTTCTAACACATCTTGGTTTTATTAAAAAAAAGAATAAATTTCTAATTTTACTTTTGTAGCTTCGACAGAAGCCTAGTTTTATAGTTTTCAATTTTGGGGTTGCATGGGAGGTGGGCGTGTTTGTGAATGGATGACGCCCATATTTCTGTCACGTCTTAATTTTAATATAAAAATAATAAATATTTAATTTTACTTTTATAGCTTCGACACAAGCCTCTATATATAGGTTTCAATAATAGGGTTCTATGGGAGGTGGGCGTGTTAGTGGGTGGATGGCGCCCATTTTTCTATTATATACTATACAAATACCGAATTTAAGTTTTGTAGCGTAAATATTCGTTTCTTTATGGATTTTTCATCATTGCGGTTGTATGGGAAGTAGGCGTGGTTTTCATCCGATTTAGCCCATTCTCGAACTTGATCTTAGTTTTTAAAAAAAAAAGCTTAAATATCGAATTTCAGCCCGATAGCTTCAAAATTACGGCTGTAATCGTGTCCACAGACAGACGGGCAGACAGACAGACGGACAGACAGACGGATGGACATACAGACGGACATGGCTAAATCAACTCAGATGGTGATGCTGAGCAAGAATATATATACTTTTCTATACCTACCACGCCTCCTTATGGGCGTTACACACGTCGTGACAAAACTAATATACCCCTTACGCAGTACGCGTGGGGGTATAAAAAGGCAAAGATCAAGTTCGAAAATGGGCTAAATCGAATAAAAACCACGCAACCCCAATAATGGAAACTCTATAAAGAGGCTTATGTTTAAACTACACAACTGAAATTCGGTATTTGTGTATTCTATGTCAAAATTGAGGTATGTCAAAAAAAAAGGCATTCGCCCACAAACACGCCCACCTCCCATGCAACCCAAAAATTTAAAACTCTATAAAGAGGCTTCTCTTTAAGCTACAAATATTAAATTCGGTGTTTATTAATTTTATATCAAAACTGAAGCGTGGAAGAGCCGAACATTTAGTAGCTTCAATGACCAGACGGTTCCAAACGGTCATTAATGCTGTTGGTCCAAAAAATATAAAATTTTGTTTCATATTATTCTTTTTTCACATTGTTTCTCATTTTTTAAATTCTAACGTACAATTTTGTCAGTGTCTTGTTTGCGTTTTGTTGTGAATAACTTTAAAAGTTAAGATTAGAGATGTATATAATTTTTTTGTTGTTTACAAACGGTGTTTTTTTATGAGGTTTTTTTTTTCAATATGAATTACTCTATTGTCTGACAGTTGTTGTGACAGTTTAAAATGACGTCTCTACTCAGTATTGCTTGGCAAATCATCATGAATAGGCAAATCAAACTCCAGAACAACCCTTCCAAATCGTGGAAATTTATTTTCAAAAACAGTGTTCAATTAAAAATGTTTATAAATAATTAAAGATAAATTAAAGAGAAAGGGGTCATACGTAGAGTCTTGTCCGCTACTGTATATTTGAATATTCAAGTCATTTATAAATTTTTATACATAATATACAAAAATATATACATTTTTATCAACGGGTCGCGGTTGTTTTCACTTACTTCTCCATAATTCTATCGACTGCACCCAAAATGATATAAAGAACTGAATTTCAATCAAAATTTTTTAAATGGATTATAAAGACTGTTGGAAGGGCCATCGCGTTGGAGCTAGTTTTTCCTGAAATTTTATGTAGCTCGTAGCCAAAATTTGCTTGAAGTTTGACACTATGACAAAAACTATGCAACTTTTTTCTAGTTTGGGATATTAAAATTGTGCCGAAATGAAAAGGCACGTGCGTTAAGTACCGTCTAATCTCGAAAGTGCCGAAAAAAGTACAATTGTGTCTAAAATGCCATCCCTGATGTGAACTCAGCTGAATTGCCAGAAAACTCCCTAAGAGCCGTTTTGTTCACAGAGGGATACATTTATCTCCGAGATAATTCTATTTTATCATTTTATCATTAGGCGGCGAGATATTTTAACCCCAGAAATATATAACTCGCTCTTATCACTCTCATTTTATAATTTTTTTCGCTATAAAAATAATTTTGAGAGTATTCTTCATTCTGATTGGTCGAAAATTAAAATTGAATATTCTCTGAGCAACAAAATAAATGAAAAAAAATAATAAGTTCCTGAATTTTGTTGTTTATCGCAACTGTGCTGCGGAAGTACTGAATTTTATTTTTCAAAATCAACCAATCAAAATTGAAAAACATGTATGGGAGAAAATAATTTGTCAGTCGGAATTTCACTTCACAAATTTTTTTCTTAAGGAAATAATTTGTTTTCTTATGTAATTTGTTTTTATTTTCTCACCCAAGCTCCAGGTGATGCAGATCGTCGGTATAACACGGTACCTTTGCGAATATTTGTTCTGAATGTTTCTGCATTTAAATATATGGGCATCTCCCAAAAAAGGTCCACCAAAAGTGAAGAAAAACATTAAAATAAAGCACTCTAACAGCTTTTAACTTTATTTTTTTTTATTTTTATTTGTATTACTGCTATGTAACTTGAATTTAACTTATTGTGATGTATTTTTATTAAAATTTATATTGAACATCTTTACTGTATTTTACTACTGTTGGAAAAATTGTTTCGCGTCCAGGCGCGGATTTAGGTGGGGGCTAGGGGAGGCTGCAGCCCCCGGCCCCGAGCAGGAAGGGGCCCCGCAGGCGCTTATATATGAATTGCTTGTTGTAAAAACATGACATGCTATATAAAAAATATTTCGAAGTAATCGACCTTAAAGTTTTAAAAAAAATGAATATTTGTAAGAAATCATGTTTATTCTAAAAATTTCTTTTAAGTATAGGGCAAGAATTGCTTGTAACAGTACCGATGAGTGTTCGGACATTACTGCGCTTTTTATCAAAATTGAATGTTTTACTGCGTCACTGCGGTTTTTTTAAATCTTCTGCGAAGTATTCGCGACAAATATTAGATAAAACCAAATAAAAACCAACAGAAAACACAATCACAAATTCAAATATATTTTGTATTAGTAAAAAAATATGTTTCTGCAACATGCAAAAATATAGTACACTAGGGCGTTAAAGATGCTACCAGCCTCTAAGTGACGGCACCGCACTCTTCACTCAAAAATTTTAAATAAAAATTGAACAGCTATTGTTTCACTTTAAGACACATGTAAAAATTAATATCTTGATTTTTAAAAGATCCGAGTTAAATGCTTGGTGACCGTGGCATGCAGGTTAAGTGTGTGGCTTAGCATGCTCGGAGCGCGGGTTCGAACCCCAGCCGTGGCGAAAAGTTTTTTCAGTAAAAAGTTTTTCTGATCGGTCACCACCTCTCTGCAGACAATGGCAAACCTCAGAGAGTAAATAATGCCATGTAAAGCTTCTTGAGAACATGAGCCGTTCGAACTCGGCATAAAACATGTAGGTCCGGTTCTCGGTCAATTGTGTGCAAACAATTAATAACACACACAACACAATCGATCCTAAGAAGCTCGGTCAAAGTCCTTTCAAGGGCTGAAATGGCCAATTTGTTTTTGTTTTGTTTGTTTGAGTTAAATGCTCTGACCTTGAGTAGACCCGTGTCGATTTAAGCCCCAGGCGCCGCCATGTTTTAATTCGGCGCTGGTCGCGTCCGTATTCGTGCTATATCTATTTAAAAAAAGGGAAGAGATAATTCTAATATTTCATAAGTCTACGAAGAATTGTTATCTCTTGACCTCCTTTAACATGCATATTATTTATAAAAAAAAGTTCTCAAAATTAGATTCATTTTGCATATTTCTATACGAGCTTAAGAAACTTATATTTTTGTCGCGTCCGATCCATTGAATGATTGCTTATTACTATGTTCTAATGTGTACTAAATCTCGCCAATATTTTTATAAAATGTAGCACTCTTTCATCGCTTTAGAACACTTAAAATATATATCGGCTCATTTTGTTTCTTTCTTGTTTTCGAGTAATTAAAACCGTACGAATGTCGCGTTCGTGCCACTGGGAGATGCCCATAAAGCTTAAAAAGGATTTAAAGTTTCGACTGTGATATTCTGCGACGCAAAAGAGGTTTCGTAATAAAATAATAAAGTTTATCGGTGGTTTTTGAAGTACTGTGACGAAAACAACAAAAAACACACAGTAAAAAACATAAAGTTCAGCAAACAGTACAAAAAGAGCAAGAAATTACGCTCCCACAAATGTTCTAGCTCAAATGATTTTCTCAAAGTTATACTCTCGGCATAAATCAGGAATAAAATGTGAACAAAACCAATTTTTTTCTCACAATTTATACGCTTGGAATAAAATTAACCCAGAGATAGTTTTCCCCGAGCTAAATCACACTTATGCCTCTTAAGTGCAAACAAAACGAGGCTAAGTGATCTAACAACGTCTGGGATTTTTTCCATGTCACAAATTATTCCTGTGTGCGTCGTCTATTGTTTGGTCAGTTATTGGAATTTGATTTGGACTTGCAGTAATCATATTCTGAATAATGTGTCGTCCCTCTGTTTTAAGTATTTGTGTAACTGCCTCTCTAATAAGGTTGGTAAGTTCCGCTGCTGGTATCAGAGAAGGAGTGGGATTGAGTGGGTTAGTATTTCCTGATACCGGTGGTCTTATTAGATTGTTCGGGCTTGCCATATTGTCAAAAATAAAAGTATTTTTCTTTTTAAAAATTTTTTATTTATTAGTTTGTTATTGATTATTCAAAATATAGCTACTTAGTGAATTTCTGAATTTTTATAGTTTTCTATTATAATTAGTTATTGTCTTTTTAATTTTATTTATAACTAGTTAGGTCCGGCTTCTGAGAGCTACAACTTACAGTTCAATTGGAATTTATAACTTTTATATTTTTATAAATTTTGCTTTTTATTGTTGCTTTTATTTTGTGTATAATTTTGGTTATACAATGTTATTATTCTCAACTCTTTCAGTTAAATGCAATTGAAAGAAATTATATGAACAAGGTAAATTTTTATTGACAAAGCTTTAAATAAATTTACAATGCAAACTATAAAACTAGTTCTACTACTACTTTCTATAAAGAAAAATTGAATTAATTGAAATGTTTAGATATAATTTTCAATTTTTGTTACACTTAATTTAACTCTTTTGCTTAGCTATTTTATTTGAAGTTTGAATTTTACCTTTTATTTTACAATATTTTTATTCATATTTTTATGTTTGCTTCTTTAAACAAAAATTGTATATCGTTTCTTTGCTTACTTACAATACAAGTTGAGTCTTCATTTCCGTGTGATCCTTTATTACGATTATTCCTTCTTGTGTGTTTTGTTGTCTAGCGGCACTTTTTTTCTTACTTAGTGGCACTCTCTTCTTTGCATTTGCTCGGGCGCCAATTAAGTTATGTTTTTGATAGTTTACAAAAACTACTTCAATAAAAACAAACATGCAATAACAACTACAGCTACTACAGCTTTTTCGCACATTCTCAGCATTAATCTATTTGAAGCCACAATCCAGATCTCATTGAAATATTTTAATGTTATGAATTCCAGTGGCTCCAAACAAATTAATGTGGGAAAAATTTACCCACCACAGAATGGATTGGGCTCAGGGACAACACAGGACATTACAACTAACCATGCATACACAAACACAGATCTAATTACACAATAGCTTTCAATCTACTTTTGTGTTGACCTTTTGACAAACTAACTTCAAAAAATGTACAGTTGTTAACAGAGGCACTCATGAGGTTCAAGGGAGCAGTAGCCAAGTAATTTTTTCTACTAAATGGTAGACAAATTAAGTTGTTAGCAATTCTACTACTTCTACGGTTAGAGTTAAAGTTTATAAGAGAAAGTATTTCCGGACAATCGAATACACCGGCATAACAATTCGCTTGTTTTAGAGAAATGTGTACTAGAACGCAATTTTTTAACTTTTTCAAAAAAATTAATATAAGATTTTATGTCAAGTGATTCAGAAGTCGTGTCGAAGATAATCTTCTTAATTTGAGTTTTTGAAAATTTCTGAACATAATACTTCCTAAAAATATTTATTTAATACATCAGCTTAAGACCACGATTTTTTTTTCTTTTTCGATATTTTAAAAAAAGTTATTTCCTAGCATCAAATTTCACAATTTGAGTTATGTCCCCTTTATGGCTGAATCGCAAAGACGCGTTAGGTCGGTCGCGCGTTGATCGCACTTTGCTCGTACTTTACTCGACTTTACGAGATGAACTGTCAAAACACCCGACCTTATAATTTTGAAATCATAATGTAGCGTTGACATGTTATGCGTCTATCACTTAGACGATGCCACTATACGCAGTCAAATCAAAATATCCCACAAAGTCCCATTTACCCAAAGTATGTAATAATAATGTTGGCACAAATATTAATATTAAATTATAAAATGCTCAACTCATCAAGCATTTAATAATGAATTTCATCATTTCCATAAAACAAATTAAAAAATTAAATCATTTTCAACATAACTATTCTGAAAAAATTAAAAATCCCATGCAAACATGTCTTTACAATAGAAACTGAACAATACCCACATATTTAGCTAAAATACAACCCTGCGCTATCAGCAAATGTCAAACGCACGACCGAGTAGAACATTTTTCAACTTTTTTCGGCAGGTCGCGCTTTGATCGTACTTTACCCCTTCCTACGAGATTTGACAGTTTTTACGATACAAAGTACGATCAAAGCTTGAGGTCGAATTATGAATTGCTTCATAACAACTCGTTGTTTTTACTTAAGATGTCAAAGCCTGACCGACCTAACGCGCCTTTGCGATTTGGGTATTATGGTTATAATTTCATTAAAACACATTTTAAAAACAATTGTTTAGTCTTTTGAGACCGACTGAATGGCATAAAATGTATTTTAACGATATTATAACCATGAAGAAGATATAACTCAAATTGAGAAATTTGATGGTACGAAGTAAAATTTTTAAATAAATTAAAAGTAAATATTAAAATATAAAACAAATCGTGGTCTAAGCCTGGCATATTAAATACATATTTTAAGGTAGGATCATGTACAGAAATATTTGATAAAATCCAAATTGAGAAAATTATCTTCGACACCACTTTTTATGCCCGTGATATAAAATCTAATATTAATTTTTTTTTAAAAAGTTAAAAAATTGCGTTCTAGTATACATTTCTCTAAAACAAGAGAATTGTTATGCAAAAACTATGCAAATTATTAATTCATCATATTCAGGGACATTACAGTTATGCAACTTTTTTTGGAATTGGTTATAAATAATCATTAAAATCGGTTAAAATGGCATATTAGTTATCAATAATTGTTATTTTTAAGACAAATGTTTTTTTGTTATTGCATAACTTTTATTTTTGAGGAAAAAATTTTTAGGTTGACTTATAACAGTTATTTTTAAATCTAAAGTTGATTTTTTTTGGTTGAAGTGTCAAAAATCAAGTTAAATGTGTAGTCAATCGCATACAATGTTACTTTTATGGATTCCATGGATTATTTGGACAAAAATGGATGATTCTTTGGCCAAGTGGATGCAATGGGATTATTTGAAGTCACAAGTGGGTCATTGGTACTTTTATGGATTACATGGAACATTTGGACAAAAATTGATGATTCTATGGTCAATCGGGTGCAATGGGATTATCTGAGGTCATAGGTGGGTCATTGGAACTTTTATGGGTTCCATGGAACATTTGGACATAATTGGATGATTCTTTGGCCAATCGTATGCAGTGGGATTATGTGAGGTCATAGGTGGGTCATTGGCACTTTTATGGGTTCCATGGAACATTTGGACCAAAATGGATGATTCTATGGCCAATCGGATGCAGTGGGATTATGTGAGGTCATAGGTGGGTCATTGGCACTTTCATGGATTCCATGGAACATTTGAACAAAAATGGATGATTCTATGGCCAATCGGATGCAGTGGGATTATCTGAGGTCACAGGTCGGTCATTGGCACTTTTATGGGTTCCATGGAACATTTGGACATAATTGGAGGATTCTTTGGCCAATCCGATGCAGTGGGATTATCTGAGGTCACAGGTCGGTCATTGGCACTTTAAAGGGTTCCATGGAACATTTGGACAAAAATGGATGATTCTAGGTCACAGGTGGGTCATTGGCACTTTTATGGGTTCCATGGAATATTTGGACATAATTGGATGATTCTTTGGCCAATCCGATCTAGTGGGATTATCTGAGGTCACAGGTGGGTCATTGGCACTTTTATGGGTTCCATGGAACATTTGGACCAAAATGGATAATTCTATGGCCAATCGGATGCAGTGGGATTATGTGAGGTCATAGGTGGGTCATTGGCACTTTTATGGGTTCGTTGAATTATTTGGACAAAAATTATTAAAACTTTTAATTTCAGAGAGTTTTTCTCTATCTTGCCGTTTCGTAAAATACACTTTGAATAACTAAGGACAATATTAAGAAAATGAATTAAAAATACTTCTGGAAAGAGATTTATCGTGATTGCTAACACATTTCAAAGAAAATTAAACAAAAGTTTAGTTAAAAAAAAAATTTAAAACCGTCTAAATTCGACTGAGATTTGCTCGGAAAGTGGAATCTTTTAAATTATAGCTCTATTTTTCAAACAATTGCTATTGGAGGAATACATAAGAGATTTTGTATTTTGTAAATTTTGGTTAAAAATTTGTAGTTTTAGGAAAAATTAATAGACCCAGCCTAATGTATATACATACAGTGGTGGAAAAAAATAATAGAAACAGTTTCTATTGTAGTGATTAGTGTCGAAATATAAATAGAAAAACTAACTTCAGAAGAACTATCAGAACTGTATGCTATGGCTAACCTTATCTCTATAAGTTAAAGGCTAAGCTTTTTGTGACTTCAACTCCTCCAAGACCAATACACCAATTTTAATGGTTCATATGTCATTAAATTAGATTTAGGCTAAAGATATGCAATACCTTTTTAAAAGCTGTGGTTTCGCTTGAGGGGAAAAGCCCCGAACTTATAAAAGAGAAATTAAATTTTTCTAAAAAGCCGCTATTTAATCCATATGAAATTTGGTTTGAGAAGAGCTTATGAATTTATTGAATTTGAATTTTTCCTAAAACTAAGAATTTTTAACCAAAATTTACAAAATACAAAATCTCTTATGTATTCCTCCAATAGCAATTGTTTGAAAAATAGAGCTATAATTTAAAAGACTCCACTTTCCAAACAAAACTCAGTCGAATTTAGACTGTTTTAAATTTTTTTTTTAACTAAACTTTTGTTTAATTTTCTTTGAAATGTGTTAGCAATCACGATAAATCTCTTTCCAGAAGTATTTTTAATTCATTTTCTTAATATTGTCCTTAGTTATTCAAAGTGTATTTTACGAAACGGCAAGATAGAGAAAAAACTCTGAAGTTAAAAGTTTTAATAATTTTTGTCCAAATAATTCAACAAACCCATAAAAGTGCCAATGACCAACCTATGACCTCACATAATCCCACTGCATCCGATTGGCCATAGAATTATCCATTTTGGTCCAAATGTTCCATGGAACCCATAAAAGTGCCAATGACCCACCTGTGACCTCAGATAATCCCACTGCATCCGATTGGCCAAAGAATAATCCAATTATGTCCAAATGTTCCATGGAACCCATAAAAGTGCCAATGACCGACCTGTGACCTAGAATCATCCTTTTTTGTCCAAATGTTCCATGGAACCCATAAAAGTGCCAATGACCCACCTATGACCTCAGATAATCCCACTGCATCCGATTGGCCATAGAATCATCCTTTTTTGTCCAAATGTTCCATGGAACCCTTTAAAGTGCCAATGACCCACCTGTGACCTCAGATAATCCCACTGCACACGATTGGCCAAAGAATCATCCAATTACGTCCAAATGTTCCATGGAACCCATAAAAGTGCCAATGACCCACCTATGACCTCAGATAATCCCATTGCACGCGATTGACCATAGAATCATCCATTTTGGTCCAAATGTTCCATGGAACCCATAAAAGTGCCAATGACCCACCTATGACCTCAGATAATCCCATTCAACACGATTGACCATAGAATCACCAATTTTTGTCCAAATGTTCCATGGAATCCATAAAAGTGCCAATGACCCACTTGTGACTTCAGATAATCCCATTGCATCCACTTGGCCAAAGAATCATCCATTTTTGTCCAAATAATCCATGGAATCCATAAAAGTAACATTGTATGCGATTGGCTACACATTTAACTTGATTTTTGACACTTCAATAAGTCAACCTAAAAATTTATTTCTCAAAAATAAAAGTTATGCAATAACCAAAAAACATTTGTCTTAAAAATAAAAGTTATTCATAACTAAAATTTTTTTAAGTTTAAATTGCTAAACTTTTTCTTCTGTGAAATAAAAAATAACAATTATTTTCGGTCCCTGGTAATAAACGTTTGCACGCAAAATGCTTCGGCTTATTCAAAAATCATGAATAACAAATACTAAATTATAGATGGTTGTGCCAACTCTTGAAGATGTATCACGCGTATTATTCCTGCCTAAAATAATAAAGTACTGATTTAAATTGTCTTTACTTTTGTCAAAGTTTGTCTTAAAGTTATTTTCTGATATAACAAATTTTTACAAACGTGTTTGGTAAACTTTTCGTACAGTACATACGAGGGTACTAACAAAAGTTCGCTTAGTTGCTGTCAAAAATTACATACTGTTTGTTGTAATCTTACGATATATCACTCTAGTTTTCAGAAAGATCGGTCAAAATGGAAACAAAAAAACGTAAAATTAGTGCAGCAGTGTCAGTAGATATCCCTGTGCCAACGCCAAGAAATTCGGTTTGCTATTCTTTTTGCATTTCGGCGTAAGCTCAAGGCTGTGGAAATATTTAGTGAATACCAAACTGCGTTTGGAGTGTATCCGCCATACATTGTGATTATTTCAAAGTGGTTCCGGAGATTGTGGTGTGGAGATTGTGACCGGGTGACCGTGGCATGCAGGTTAAGTGTGTGGCTTAGCATGCTCGGAGCCCGGGTTCGATCCCCAGCCGCGGCAAAAAGTTTTTTTCAATAAAATATTTTTCTGATCGGTCACCACCTCTCTGCAGACAATGGCAAACCTCAGAGAGTAAATAATGCCATGTAAAGCTTCTTGAGAACATGAACTTTAGCCGTTCGGAGTCGGCATAAAACATGTAGGTCCAGATCTCTGTCAATTGTGTGCAAATCTTTAATAACACACACAACACAATTGATCATTAGAAGCTTGGTCAAAGTCCTTTCAAGGGCTGAAATGGTATATTTGTGTGTGTGTGTGTGTGGTTCCGGAGATTCCACACCGATCATTTTTCTGTGGAGGACAAACCTCGAGAAGGCCGTCCAAAATCTGCGACTGATGATGAAGGTGTAGCGATGGTGAAGTCTAAAATTGACGAAGATCCAAGATTGACCCAAGAAATGATTGCTGAAGAACTGGGCTTGAATGCCATGGTTGTATCGCGAATATTAAAAAATAATCTTGGATACACGAAAAAAATCTGCACCATGAGTTCCTAGAATTTTAACTGAAGCTCAAAAAGAGACACGTGTGAAACGGAAAGTCTTCCACTTTTCATGATGAAGCATGGTTTTACAAGTGCAATCCTGAAACCAAACAACAAAGCAGAACGAAGACCAGTAGGTAGATTCCAGGATTTGCTATCGCTAAATCTCGATCGCTAAAAAATGCTTACGTCAGTTTTAGCAAATTTTAGCGACAATCGCGATTCTGATTCACAGATCATCTCCTATTTTCGTCGCTTAAATTAAGCAATGAAAAAAATGAGCCGGATAAAAACAGCTGATTTTGACATTTATTTATTGCTAAAAAGTTGCTAATTTGCGATTCTGAATGTATTTCAATCGCTAAAAATTGCTAAAATTATCAAATTTTTAGCAACAAGAAATTTTAGCCGCTAAAATTTTTAAAAACCTTATAGTACTTATAATAGCAATGAAAACAAGGTAAATTTCAGTTATCAACAACGTAACGCTGTCTTTTTCTAATTTTATTTCATTAAAATATTTTTTAAGATATGTACGCCAATAGAAAACGTATAAACAAAAAAGCAAAAGTTTTTTTATTCCAATGTTTAGAACGCGAATTTAATAAGACACAGTTGATAAGACACTCATACTGTTATTATAATTAATAATGTTTCTTATTTAATAAATTTTACCGACACTGAAGCGCACAAGAATTTATTATTTTGACTTTAACCTAAATGCTTACACACACAAACAGAAAATTTGACAGCTGTCGTTGAAAAACTTGTGCGCCACTACGGTGGATAAAACAACTAGTTTTTAGCTAAGCGATGTGAAGTTCAGAATCGCATTTTAGCGAAATCGCTAAAATTTCGGATAATACTAGATTTTTAGCATTTTAGCGATTTTTAGAGTTTTAGCGATAGCAAATCCTGGAATCTACCTACAGAAGGTGCCAATCCACCTTCTGGTCTCAAAATCAAAATCAAAATCAAAATTATTATTTAGTAGTAGTAGTAGTAATAGTAGAAGTAGTAGTAGTATTTATTTATTATGAAACATTATATTAAAAACATTTCTTAGTAAACTTCATAAACGTTAAACCAATAACCAATGATTCACAAATCTGCATTCTGTAGCTCAAAGAACTAGTGGTGAGTGAAGAGTAGACACAAATTTCAAATTTAAACGATACACAAGATCATACATGGTGTCTTTTGCAAAAGGGAGTCTTTTGCAAATCTTAACAATTAAAAACAAGCAATTTGTTTGCTGTTATGATTGTGAAATAAAAAATACAAGTATTAGACAAGAATAAATTGAAAAAATAAAGAATTTTAATAAAATAATTTATCAAAAAATAAAAAGCAGGCAATCAATTTTCGAATTATATTTGTATATGAAGAATTAGATTTAAGTCGTCATAGTTATGTTTAAATAGCCACGATTTTACCTCCATAAGAAAAGCTTGTTTATAGCAGCGAATAATGTCTGGTAAACAGTTTTCTAATCTTGCATATTAATTGCAGAATATGAATTAATGAAATGTTGTTATTTATGGGATGGAACTGCGATTTGTTATCACTATTTATTTTCAGATTGTAGTTTGGGTTGTCATCAAATGCCCAGGCTCCAGGCTCTTGAAAAGTGCAAAGCTGGGTTCAATCATAGTATAATTAACGAAGTAATATCAGGGAGGAGAGCAGCTTACAGTGATTGTCAAAACGAAGTTCACAGCTCATACAAAATCTACGAACGAGTAGAAAGCTAAGAATAGGCAAAATGTAAACAATGATCCACTACCAACTCTCGCGTGTTTATGTTAAATAATTGTAGAAAATTGTGATTTGTCGCTTTGTATATTATTTTTATTGTTATTGTTACAGTAATCTATACTATTATATAAAATTGAAGTGGAAATATTAAGTGCAACAATGACTCCAAAACTACTGGACCGATTTTTATGAAAAAAATTTTAAAATATCATATTTGTGCTACAGAATGCCATAGGTGGGGTTTATTTAAGAAAATTTAACAATAAATATATTTAATTAAGTTGTTAAGTTTTTTAGGAAATTACCACCGATGCTAAGCATTGCTTGGTCGCTTGCTTTTCACGCGTCTGTGTTACGAGAGTTTAAACTACATGTTGCTATCAACCCTTCTCTTTAAAGTTTATTGATCTCGCTCTCCACACTCATTCGAAGAGTAACCAAAAGCAGTTGGCGCTCTTTGACGTGATGGGAATACAACTTAAATAAACCTTGCTGTGCTGTTATTGCTGTAGAATGATGAGCTGCAAACCAATGTGTGCATATTTGTTTCGCCGCATGCAATTTCTTGACACATATTATTATTGTAGTTTTCCAATTTTTTAATATTTCAAAATGCGGCATTCACAAGTGTGATAGCATATTTTGTATAGATTAAAGATAAATTAAAAGTTTGAAAAATGAAGTGTTTGTATTTCCCTTAACTACAAATAAATGCCTCGACGTAAAACAAGTTTGACAAGTTTAACAGAAAATGCAAGAGCGATGCTCCGCGCTAGGAGAGCAAGAGCAGCGACTCAAACAGAAAATTGTTGGTAAATTATGCATGCAATTATTTGCTTACACGACTGCGATTGGAGTGAATCAGTGGCATAGCTAGGGTTGCTGGCACCCGGGGCCGAAACTAAATTTGAACCCTTTAAGAAGGTTATACTTAACCTCATAAAAGCAATGCTTAAAAAGTACTACGAAATTAATATAATTTTTCAAATAATAGTTTACTATTATGATTATGTTGTTAAAGTGCAAATGAGTAAACATATATATTTTAATTCATTGTATTATTTATAAAAGTCGGTAACAATATACAAAATTAATCTCATCGATATTAATATATTTGATATCATTTGAAAGATAATTTGGTAACTTATACAAAACTGAAAAATTTTCCGCAATCAAGGAATTTTTCAAAAATGTTTTGTTTACGCAAAATTTTGACTTGCAATAGTAAGTACATCCCCAAAGATCTATTTTGAATAATTTTGCATAATTGAGGAAAAAATAGGACCGGGAAGTAAAACGTTAACAAATTTTCCCTCAGTGATCCTGAATAACAATCAATTTAAATATTTTTTCGAAATCAATCCACGTCTTCTATATAAAAGTTAAGTGAAAATTAGAACAAAATATTAAAATTAATTTATAAACTTTTTTCCTAATTTTTATAAATTTCTTTATAGTACTCTTTATACATTTCAGCTTCAACTTTAATAGACAAGACTGAGGACTGTAACATTTGACTGCCTTATTCTCGACCATAAATATCACATTATCACAATATCACAGATATCATTGAATATCATTGATATCAGAAATTTGTTTCATAGTCATTATCTACATAATTCCCAAAGCAAACTTGCCCTGGGAGAACAAGGTCAAGAGTCATGAAAATTAGAATAATTTTTAAAATAGTTTTTTTCTTAAAAACTGTATTTTTGACAGTTTTTGTTGGTTGATTTGAACAGAATAATAATTATGTGTTTATATTAAGTAAAGGAGTTAGGAAACCATCTTAGAGTTTTTAATAGACATCTTCAAAATAAAATAAAAAACATTAGAACGACATAAAATTGTTATAAAACGCCATTTATTTAATTTAAATAAAAAATTTAATGAATTTTAATCTATTTAATTTGTTTTTTAGAAATTTTAAAGCAAGTAATAAATTGAGCTTTTAAATTGTTTTATGTAACAGGACACCCAAAAACATATAACTATTAAAAATTATGTCCTAGCAGGTTAAGAGCTGCAAATAAGGTTTGTTTGTCGATGTATGGTCTCAGAACTAAGTAATTTTAAAATGATAAAGCATATTTTCAATCCTGACATATAAAACACGAGCACGTTTTTCTAAAAAGCTCTGGAGAAATGTATTGCTGGAGAACATCCCAGCAAAATCTTCACTTACATATAATCGAAAAAGTAATTCAGACAATTTTATTCATCGCTTACTCTCTCGCTTACAAAACCCATTATTTTTATATAGCCAGTCATTAGAGGTAATCGAAAGCGCTGTCACTTGAAAAGATTAAGCGCTTAAAACGGTTGGTTTATAACTGATTTCACGAAATTAATACTTGAATAAGAACTTTCAAGTTGATGTGTTAATTTATTACGGATTAAATTTAAGTTCTTGCATTAGCATTTATGTAATGCATTTTAGAATCGATTAAAAAACATGACCTAACGAAAAATTTTGCTGGGATATGGGTTGAAATGTCTGCTATACTAGCATGCTTGAGCACTTCTTAAGATGAATATTTGAAGTACAAAAGCTTTTTGAAAAATTTTATGGAATATAAAGTGAGGAATATATATATAGGAATATACTTTAATTCATCACTTTAATGATGAATAAAAGACAAATGAAAAATAAAACCATTAAAGAATGATCTTCGACTTGCTCGAAGTCAAAATACTCAGGTTGAAGTTTATTCGAATTTATAAGGTTATATTTTTTTTCCAAATTTTCATATATCAAACTCAGAGTATGTTTTATTTATCAAGAAAACAAGACTAATGTATGAACTTTCAATTCAACACATTAATTTTTGTGTAAATTATGAAGGTTTTGATATTATGGTGACGTCACTTTCTAAGGAAGTATTCACAAAATTTTGTTGAATTTCAACTTCAGGGTATATGTTTCAAATTTAAGCATTACAGGTGCTCCAATTTAGCGAGCACCAATTTAACGAACTTCCAATATAACGAACCCTTATTTAATGTTCGTTGTTGACTCTATATTGCGAACATTTGAAATTGTAGGTATTCTATTGAACAAACATTTCGCACACTAAATACAAAACAGTCACAACTCAAAATTTTTGGATGACGACTTTTTGTTATAAATCGATTCACAAAACCCATACATCACTTTATTTTTCATTACTTTCTTCAATAACTGGAAGAATGGAGTTTATGTGTTTAAATGAAAATTGATTTTCTTCTGCAGTTCCAACCAAAGAGTTTTATTTTTCGCATCTCCTGAAAGGTTATGTTTTTTGAGTTGTGACTGTTTTGTATTTAGTGTGCGATTTGTTTTCTGAGCGTGCTTCGTTTGTTTTTGAATTTGTAATAAAATTAATATGTATTAACTTATCTAATTCTCAAATAGTCCACTCGGGTTAATATATGTACATATTGTAGGGTTTCCTTTTTAAAAAACATTATAGGAATGTATTGACATAATCTTGGATTTTTTATTTGGAGTGTGAACAAATTTTAACCAGCAGCTTTCTAAACATTTAATAAAAATAATTAAAAAAAAAAAAAAACAAATTGGCCATTTCAGCCCTTGAAAGGACTTTGACCGAGCTTCTCATGATCAAATTGTGTTGTGTGTGTTATTAAATGTTTGCACACAATTGACCGAGAACTGGACCTACATGTTTTATGCCGACTCCGAACGGCTAAAGTTCATGTTCTCAAGAAGCTTTACATGGCATTATTTGCTCTCTGAGGTTTGCCATTGTCTGCAGAGAGGTGGTGACCGATCAGAAAAATTTTTTATTGAAAAAAACTTTTCGCCGCGGCTGGGGATCGAACCCGGGCTCCGAGCATGCTAAGCCACACACTTAACCTGCATGCCATGGTCACCACCAATAAAAATAATTAATAATACTTAAAACAAGTTCAAAAAAGTTCTTATTCCTGGTAATGCCAATGAATCAAAAAACATTGTTTATACTGAAGTATTAAATAACTAAAATGGAAATGTCTTCACTTTATTATCTTATACTATTTAATATAATTTACTTCCATATACAAATAATATGCATTTTAACGTTTTTTAACGTTTTTTAGTATTGAAATTTTTTAAATATACAAAAGTATTACTGATAAAGAGAAAATGTCCGTGGTGAAGCCTCGGACGACTGTGGCCTGCTAGTAATGAATAAAATTAAAAGTGCAAATGGAATAAACTGCAATTCATTGGATGCTGTTTGCAGTCACTGTTGCTTCTGCTTAAACTCGGACCTCTTACACCTTGAAGTCACTGTTATTCCTCAGTTATTGTATTATATTTATTTTATCTAGTTTATTGTTAAATAAAACAATATCACAACGAAAATATTAAATGTTATTTGCACTTAACACAAAACGATGTTCCATTGAATTTAGATTTGTTTGTTTGCTTTGCCTTGTTTGCTTTGTCTGCATTCGCCAAGATGGCCGATTTTGACATTTAGGGTACTGACAGAGAGAGTACGTTCAATCCTGCTATTACTTCGTTAATTATACTATGGGTACAATTCTGCTTTTACTGCAAATAATGCGAATGATATGCTTTTGAGTGATGAGTAATGAGTGAGTTTGAATGTGTACCACCCCAACAAGCTAGTCCATAATCCAGGTTTGAATGCAAAATCCCATAATAAATGCATGTTAATAACTTTTATGAGCAGAAGGTTTTTAAACGATAAATTTGTCTTAAAGCTGTAATAGCATATCGTTTCAGTGCGGTGGTGTGTTCTGACCAGGGAATGGAAAAAACCGTTCCTTATACGTACCGAATAAAAATCGCGCACACTCAAACATTTTTCTCTCTCTTCCGCATTTGGCTCTTCGACTCAAACACAAGCACAATCACAACCACGCAGAAGAAAGAGAGCGGAATTAAATGGAAGAGGTCGCGCTGTTTGATCAAAAAACATTACTTGCTTTGTTGTTCTTTTTGATCGTGATCAAAAAACCTAACCTTATGTAGCGAATGTTAGCGTTGCAGAACAACAGCAAAAAAACATGTTGAATAGCTGGTTTAAAATAAAAACACCCATGTTCCAGCGTTTTTTAAGTTGAGGCATTAAAACCATTTTAAATGCACCATTTGTGGAATATATTTTGTGATGTTATTGCATACGGAAAAGTTCTTTCATATTGAAAATAGTTTGATTCCTATTTCTGTTATTGCTGTTATAGTTAAGTGGTCTTCGAGGCCATTTGTTGAAATGATTAATTGTTTAAAGTATAAAAATTCAACTCGAATGTACTTAACTTATATAAAGTATGTGAGTCAATTGTGATACGTTTTGATGCATATTTTGTTGTCATAATTGGTTTATTAATTCAGATCAAAAAAAAAAACTTATAACAACAAAATATGAATAATAATATAAATAAATATATTAATAAATTCGCAGGGTTATAGTTACATGTAACATTGTATCTTTATTCAAATTTCAGTATTTGAATTTTTTTGGCAGTTTTATAAACCCATTTTTATTTAAACATATTTTTTACTTCTAAAGGTAATTCCTTGACCTGATTTTGGTTTTTGTTGGAAGCGCGTAGCCAAGTAATTCTTGGATCAGACATAACCATGAATTTATGGAAAATGCCACTTAGATTTTCCATGCGCGAGTTTCTTCTTGCAAAATGGCTTCGATAAGTTTTGAAATCTTTAAGAATTTGTTAAATATTTCTAGTGATCAAAGCGAAAAAACTTAAAGTTTAATGATTTTGTACGGGCTTTACATTTCTGAAATCAAAATGGTACGTTGAGATGATAGAAACTGTGGTTCTGTGGGTCAGTACCAAAAAGGGTCAACTGAGACCAATGAGTCCGAGAAAAAAAAATAGGCCTCCCTGAGACAAAAACAAAAATACATCATTCTTTAAGATCGGACCATTAATAACGAAGTTATAAAGAAATATGTCGATACGCGACCCCTACGTTCGGTCAAAAAAAAAAAATGTCGAAACTTTTTTCAATAATGCTTCAGATTATTTTTTCGATACGGTCTAATGTACAGTTTTGCGTTGAAAATTCTCTAACTCTCGCAGCTCTCTCGCTTTGTGTTGAAATTCTCTAAATCTCTCAGCACTCCGCAAATAAATTTGGTATCATCTTTAAGGTAAAAGGTTGAAGTTATCAGATCCGAAGTATTTCGAGGAATCACAAAAGTTATAGCTTAATAAAAATAATTGGAAAAAAAAATTTTATTTTTAAAGCACGTCTAAAGTGTATTTATTCTAAAAACTAAGTTTGAGCTAATTCCATTAATAATTAAAAATTCTACAATCATTCGTACACAGTAGTGTAAACAACATTGTAGGAATAAAGAAAAAACGTTTTTAGAAGCTCAACTTTGGATGACCATAGATACCAATAATTGGGAACATATCACTTGCAAAGTGTGTTTTTCACATGTTGGATATGTCCAGATTACAAAAAGTAGAAAAAAAAATTAAACCCCGTTACTTTGGAATAACCCTGAATGCGAGGGTTTTGCCTATATTTTTCCCAATGCGCGCCGGTACACAGAGTTTTTTTGCTTACAAGTTGGACGGAGAATATTATTTTGTGGATTTTTTTAGTAGTTTTCGATGTTTAAGATAGAAGAAAGTTAAAAAAAGTATTTCAGATATTTTGCACAATTACGCGTAGCAGCTGTCATACAACTTAAACACATTTAGTGTATACAACTTATTTAGATATAAAAAAGGCTCGAATAACAATAAAATGCTGATACTTTTTATATTTTTTGGAAATCACATGTCATGTGCTTACTTTTTATTTCGTTATTCACTCCTTTTTTATATCTAAGATATAGCGCAAAATGTGTTTAAGTTGTATGGCAGCTGCCACGCGCAATTGTCCAAAATATCTGAAATACTATTTTTTAATTTTACCTTTAACTTCTTAAACAAAATAATATTCTCTGTCCAACTTGTAAGCAACGAAACACTGTGTGCCGGCGTCTTTAATACAAAATTGTAGCAAGCGCCAACATGTTTTTTTGCTGTTGTTTTGCAACGCTAACATTCGCTACATAAGGTAAGGTTTTTGGAACACGATCAAAAAGCACAACAAAGCAAATAATGTTTTCTGATCAAACAGCGCAACCTCTTCCATTTTATTCCGCTCTCTTTCTTCTGCGTGGTTGTGATTGTGCTTGTGTTTGAGTAGAAAAGCTGAATTCGCATAAAGCCGAATAAGGATTGCGCGTTCTCGAGCCGAACAGAAAGGAACCGTTCGTTAAGGTTTTTTTCCATTCCCTGGTTCTGACCAAGTCATCTTCGAGTCTACCAAAATACATAAGTATTTAAAAGATGTAACGCATTCAATCTTAAAACATCCAGAGCGAGATAAATAGACGTTATAAGTAAACATATTATTTAAAGTGCAACATGTGTAATTATCAAACAAGAACTTGTCGCAGTTGGAGAGATGAAATATAAATCGATCGAATTGGATTTATCTACCAACAACATTGAAAAGCATCATTTTGGTTTTATATCTAAGTACCAGCTTATGCATTGCGAACCAATGAGCCTAAAGCATAGTACTCTGTTCGGCTTCACGCGAAATTCCACTCAAAACTTCATACAAACAATGACAGCTGTGAAACAAGCGTGAACATTTCACAACTTTTTCGTCAAAGCTGTTCTATGCTTCGCTGCGGAAAATCTAGTACTATATTCCGCAACATGCATCTACTAACATTTTTTTCACGGCAATTTAATTGAACCGACCATTTATTTTGCCATGAAAAGTGACAGTTGTCATTTAATTAAAGAAAAAATTGGAAGCAAAAGAACAAAGTTTCTATCTGCAATTATATTGTGTGCTATTTATAAAATTTTGCAATTAATAATTATTAATTAATTAAATACTGCAATTATAATACCAGTGGATGGAAAATGTAAATACGGATGGACCTTTCCGCGGTGTGGCAGTTGCAAATCTTCGCAGTTTGCAGGAATAAACTGATGACTTGTGCCAACAAAGGACATCAACAAAGGACTTGTGACAATAAAGGACATCATCCATAAGCATCATATGCTTCCTTAAATATTTATTTTGTACGTGAGATTACTGATTTTATGCTATGCCTCTAATTAATTCTTGTCGTTTATTTATTGTTTGTCAACATTTTTAAGCTAAACATCAGCTGTTTGTTCGCAACAAAATATGTGCAATTGCCAGTGAAATTTCACGCAAACGAACATAGTACTAGGCTTAATGAATAAAAAATAAGCAATTCCTTACAAGCAATTATTTATAAGCTTAAGGTATTGCTTAATTAGCAATAGCTTAGGTTTAAGCTATTGCTGCTTTTGCTTTAGGTACTATTACAGTGTGAAAAAAATGAAAAATAATTTATTGTTTTTTTTTTAAATCTGGTTCCTTAAGGTCTTTAGAATGCGTATATGAAATTTAAGAAAAAAATATCAAATAAAACAAAAGATATAACATACATTATATTCGTATGTCGCGCATTTATTCATATATTACACAGGCCAACACTGATTCTGCGGCACGGAAGACCTTAGCCTATTATTTAGATTATTTGAATTGATTACTCGCGATAAACCGCTTTTTTAAAAATTAAGGAGATTTCATAAGAGATTTTAACATAACTCCATAGCAGTCAGTCTAATTTGGTAAAATAAAAAATTCGAAAATCCGCAGCTAAATTACCTCTAAGTAACATCTACACTGTTTTTTCATTAGCTGAATAGCTTCGGAAAAATTCATAAAGTTCTTCCGAAAAAAACATTTTTTTATGCAAATTTTAAACTTTTTTGTTATTTCATAATTCATAAAAAATCGAAAACGTCAAAATTGCCCTGTTTTAATAAAAAGTCATAAAACAACACATATTGCAAAGAAAATAAGCCATATTTCATTTAAATCCATTGGCATACTTACTTACTTACTCAGATGGCGCTTACAACCGTTGGTCGGTTTTGGCCTGGTACAAGAATTTTCGCCAGCCTCTTTTGTCGTGCGCTTGCTGGCGCCAGTTGAAAACTCGAAGCGTTGTCAGCTTATCCAATGCCTGGTCTTTCCAACGGAGATGCGGTCTTCCTCGTCACCGTTGGCCACCGCAATATTTTTTTCGCTGGAGCTTCGTCGTTCATTCTATCGACATGACCTAGCCAGCGAAGCCGCTCTATTTTAATACGCTTGGCTCAGTGATGGCATTTGCTCTTTTGGATTTCGTAACGAATCAAGTTGAAAATAGTACTAAATTGAAGTCAATCGTATCGAAAATTTTAAAATTTGCATTCGACCCATTATTTATATAATTTTAAATATATTTGAAGTACAAGTTTATATTCTTACCAGGCGTGGATACAAGGGGGGTTAAAGGGGGTAATTACCCCCAAGAACTTTCAAATAATTTACTTTTTAATACTTTATTTGGAAAAAATAATTGTGCTCACAGCTTAAGGGTACTTTTATGTATACATAAGCGATTCTGAAGACGTTTTTTGTAAGAATACTACAAAAAAAACGATCAGAGACATTGTTAAACTTTAGTTTTTTTATTGATTTCAACAATTATTAAAGTATATAAAAAAATTTTTTGTTTTTTTTTGTTTTGTGACGTCATTTGCGTGTAGGTGACGTTTTTATGAAGCGATGCGAGAAGAGTAGGACCATTTTGCTTGTAGATCAACACGATCTGTAGTCATCTTCAAAAAACAAAATTTAATTATATGTAAAGCAAACACTTAAGTCGAGGTAGTGTATTTTCGCCTTTTTTTAAAAATGAGCCTGAAAATGAAGTTACAGCTCTTTGTGTTCTCAAATTTACAGCCATTTTTTAAACAATCAACTTTAAATACGCGTTATTTTCTTACACATTAAAATTAAAACAAAAACTTGAAGTCACTACCTCAGCGTAAATGTTTGCTTTATAATAATTATATTTTTGCAAAATATTAACGATTAGTTTAAAAATGCTCTTATATGAAATCATTGAGCAAGCAACATTGATTTTGATTTGGAATGAGCTTTATAAATTTTTATAAATTTTAAAACTTTAAAAACTTTTTAAAACTTTATAAATTTAAAAAAAAAAGTTCAAACAATGTAAAATCCAATAGTCTGTTTTTACTTAAATTATTTCATCATTAGTTAAAATATTTTTTAGAAATATTTCAATATGGTCCTTATGAAAATATTATAAATATCTGTAATACTTTTTGTCATATTTGATATTTATATAACAGTGTTGTTTTGAAGTGAATTAATTTTAGGTTAAAGTTGCTAAAATTGTATCAACTGCGCAAATAATTTGTAGCATACATTTATTTTTGCTTGAGTTAATTCTAAATTGTTTGGAGTTCTGAAATTTTTCAAGCCTTTTTTTTAAGCGATTTTGATAATTCTTATTTTAAATGAATTAGAGTGCGGAGAAGGAGTGCACCGACTATTTTGTACAACTATAAATAAGCAAACAAAAATTGGTCGATTTTCGACCCCAGGTGGTACTAGTAATTATAATTGCAACAAGCCAACCAAATTACCACAACCGACTTTCATGAAATGAAACTGCCACGTTTAGTCCACTTTTAGTAAGGAACTAATTCAAATTCAATTATTTCATGAACTTTAAATTTGGCAAACGTACAAAACTGTTTGTTTTTTCAATTTCTTTGAAAATATGCAAGATAATAAAAAAAACTAAGATGTTTATTAAAATTCAGGGATTTTCTACCTAGTAAAAAAAGGTTTTTGTAAATTAGTTGAAAAATATCAAAAATACAAGGGTTTCAAAAGAGCAGACTACGTAAAATTGTGAAATGTTTTCGACTTTGAACGTCGGTATCTTCGAAACTGTCGAATATATTGTTATTGAATGTGCAAAAATTGAAAGGTCTAGTATATCTGCGTTGAAATCAGTCAAAGTAATACAAATCGGTAGATCAATATAATAGATTTAGCAAAATTCATTTCAAATTCAAGATCATTTTGAATTGTTCATTTATTTTTCAAAGTGTACCATATTATAGTCGTATCAGAACAATGAGTTTCAAATTCCTTTAATTTTTTTTAATTTGAATTGAAAGAATTATGTTTTTTCATTGCACATACTTGCACTGAGAAAAAAACACATACCTTGCTCCTGTAAAAAATTTCTCTATTTTCGATAATAGTAATTTTCTCTTTTTCAAATAAAATTTTCTTCAATTAGAATAAATTTTCACATTTTCGAAGAAATATTTCTTTACTTCTAGGAAATGAAAATATTTCATTGTCTCTAATAATGAGAAGTATTTTTCTCGCACAAAAAATTTCTCAATTATAGAGCAAAATTTATTGAAAATGAAGAACTTTTCTTATATTTTGATAAAAAATTCACTATGAGAAGTATTTTCTTCAATAAAAACAAATCTTTTCTCAAAATTAAAAATATTTTTCTCTAAAAACGATACATTTTCATATATTCTTCTTTTTCATGGAAGCTTTTTATCATTATTAGAGAATTTTTTGTATCGCAATTAGATAAAAGCATTCTCTGGAGCAAAGTCTATACCATTTTTCTCTAAATAAGATGCCATTTTTATCATATTCCGAGAAACTTTTTTCTGAGTGTGAAAATATAATTGTGCAATTTTTTTATAATGGAATATATGTGAAAAATTTGAATAAATCAACCTTAAATCTAAAATAAGTTAAATTTAGAGTTTTTATTTACTTTTCGCTAAGACATTATTCCAGAAAAAGGGTGGAATAAATAGGCGTGTATGTGTCTGCAAAAAATGCTTATTAAACAATTCAATAATTTCAATTCAAAAAAATACAATTTGTATATATGTAAAAAGACAAAATTTTCTCAAATCGAAAATGTGTGTCTTTGATAATTTACCCCCCCAAGATTTTTTCCAGATCCGCCCCTGATTCTTACGTTGTTAAAAAAAAGTAATCCTGATTTTTTAAAAAATTTTTTTAAACAGCTTTACAATCTTCGTTGTCTATCTTCGTGTCTATTATAAATATATTTTTTTATATCTTTTACGATAGTTTAGTGTTATAACAACAAGAATTATTATTGAATTTTATAGTAAAAGAATCTTTTGTTTGAAATAGTTTTTTATTGTATATGGTTTCTCAATTTTGATTGAACCAAATTTTAGATTGAAAAAATATATTCATCAGTTCAGAAGTTCAAATAAATTTTAAGCATTAGAAACTTTTCTAAAACACATATTTTTAAACATTTGGATATGCATTCGGGTAAAGATCGGCATATCTGATTTAGTTTTTCCTTATATTTGGCTTATTATGGGTAGAATTTGTTTGAGCTTTGAATCAGGGATTTTATTTGTCACACCTATTCAGTTAAGTCTGCCTTGGTTCCTTTTCACATATTATCCATATTAAAGCAGTTTGAATTTGGATTGAAAGTTTGAATATCAGTTGATTTGAAATAATGAAAGAATTGAAGTAAAGTTAAATCTTATACAAATTAAAGGACTATAGTCAGGCCTATATTCGAACCCAGGACCTTTAAGAGGGCAGTCAAGCATGCTTACCACTCGACTAAGGAGTTTGCTTTTAAACTTTGTAATAAACTGTTCGGTTCTACAGAATTTTCAAAAATTTCAAATGTCTTCTTTCGAGGAGATATTTGAAACTATTGCTAAAGTAATGAATTGTGGAATTTATAGATTTCAGTTGGGTTTTATTTTGACGCATCCAACGCATTTAAATAAGGAACACGATACAAACCTTAAACACACGATAAAATATTTCCTAACATACAACTTTAGTGCTTTCAAAATGCGCTATAATCTTTACTTTTTATGTATTTCTGCATTGTCATCAGATTAATTTATAAGGACATTTCGAATTTTTTACATTTATATTTGAAGCAGTTTTCCTAGAATTAACTACAAAATCACAAAAACACTGGGTTACTAGTAAGTACTAGTAAAGTTAAGAGTAGAAGAAATAAAAAATTTTGTATATTTTGAACCAATTTAAATAATATGAAACATGTAATGTAGGTTTTGTACAAATAGTACTGAAAATGCCTTCGGGGTACTTACGTACTTTTGATAAGGGTAGTGTACTGAAAAAAGTACAATTGTATCGAAAATTTCATCACTGGCTTGGCTATAGCGATGTCGGCATATAGCTCATACAACTCGTGGTTCCATCGTATTCGGTACTCGCCATTGACGCAGATTGGACCATAGATCTTGCGAACAATTTTTCTCTCGAACGCTCCCAAAGTCCTTTCATCAGAGCTGCTCAACGTCCAGGTTTGTGATGCGTATAGAAGGACGGGTATGATTATTGACTTATAAAGCGTCAGTTTTGTTCGTCGAGAGAGAGCTCTGCTTCTCAATTGCCTACTGAGCCCAAAGTAACACCTGTTGGCAAGAGTTATCCTTCGTTTAATCTCAATACTGATATCGTTGGAGGAGTTAATACTGGATCCCAGGTAAACAAAGTCCTTCACTACCTCAAAGGAGGTGTTGTCAACAGTGACGTGGTTTCCAAGACGCTGGGACTGTTTGTTTGTTGATACGAGATACTGCGTATTATCTGCGTTCACTGCAAGACCCATTCGATTCGACTCTTTTTCTAGCCTGGAGAATGCTGCACTGACTTCGCGCGTATTTTGGCCAATGATGTCAATATCATCTGCATACGCCAGCAGCATAACACTATTACAGAAAATTGTGCCGCTGCGTCTCAGGTCAGCAGCTCGGATGATCTTCTCCATGACTATATTAAAGAAGTCGCACGATAAGGAATCACCTTGTCTGAAACCTCGCTTGGTATCGAACGGAAGGGAGAGGTCCTTCCCGATTTTCACTGCGCTGTTGGTGTTGTTCAGTGTCATCCTGCAAAGGCGTATTAGCTTCGCAGGAATACCAAATTCAGACATGATGGAGTATAGGTGACTCCTTATTGGACTGTCGAAGGCGGCTTTGAAATCGACAAAGTGATGGTGCGTGTCGATTTGTTTTTCGAGGGTCTTTTCCAAGATTTGTCGGAGTGAGAACACACTGATAAGGTCCAATCAGTAAGTTGACGATGGGCTTCAGTCTTTCACACAATACGCTCGACAGGACCTTATATGCGATATTAAGAAGGCTTATCCCACGGTAGTTGGCGCAAATGGTGGGATCGCCTCTCTTGTGGATTGGGCAGAGCACACTGAGTTTCCAATCGTCTGGAATGCATTCTTCTGACCATATTCTGCATAGAAGTCTGTGAATGCATTTAAACAGAGCTTCGCCACCGGTCTTAAACAGCTCAGCCGGTAGGCCATCGGCTCCTGCGGCTTTGTTGTTTTTAAGCCGAGCTATAGCTGTTAAGACCTCGTTAAAGTCGGGCAGCGGAACTTCAACGCTGTCATCCATAATTGGGGTTTCCGGGATATCATCTCCACTGGCGGGATTGTTCTCAGCGTCGCCATTTAAAAGACTAAAGAAGTGCTCCCTCCATAGCATCAGTGTATTCTGGATATCAGTCACTAGATTCCCATTCTCGTCCTTGCAGGAAGAGGCTCCGGTCTTAAAACCATCGGCCAGGCGTCTTATTTTTTCGAAAAATTTTCGAGTCTCATTCCTGTCGCCATGCATCTCAATTTTCTCGCTCTCACGCATTTCCGCCTCTCGTTTTTTTCGCCTGAAAATGCGTCTCTCTTCCCTCTTCTTCTCTCGGTATCGCTCCATAACAGCACGCGTTGCAACCGACTGTAGGGTGGCTTTGTAGGCGATGTCCTTCTCTGCAGTGGCGTCGTGACACTCCTGGTCGTGCCACTGGTTTCGGCTAGGGCGATGGTAGCCTATCACCTCTTCGGCAGCCGTAAGCATAGAGTGGGATATGTGCGTCCACTGTCCGCATATATCGTCGATCGGAGGAGTGCTTTCTTGAAGCAGGAGTGAGAGTCGAGTAGCGAAGGCTTCGGCCGTCCGTTTTGACTGCAGCTTATCGACGTCTACCTTTTTTTGTGTAGGATTGCGAGAATTCTTAGCTGCGCACAGACCTGTGCGGATCTTGGCTGCGACAAGATAATAATCCGAGTCTATGTTAGCACCACGGATCGTGCGAGTTACGTTCCTATAAAATTCCTGCAGTTATAAAACAAACATACAAACATTTGCATGCACCGAACTGCAGTTGTAACACAAACATACAAACATAAATAAAATACATACCGACACTATTTAGGTATAGATAGTTTTTAAGATATTTTCAAGTCAGTCTTTAGATTCAATGAAATAAAGTTAGTCGTGAAACTTAAGTTGTGCGCATTTTGATTTCTTCTACTGGAAACATAACTGGCGCACTCGGAAAAAGCGGCCAAAACCTGAAAAAAAAGTTAAGCTCAAAATAAACAAGTCTAAAGATTTGTTTTTCTAAAAAAAAAAAAAAAGAATAATATGTGAAATAGCGAAGAAATTAAAAACAATTTGTAATCTAGAAATAAAATAACAATTTGTGAAATATCGAAGAAATGAAAAACAACTTGTGAAAAACAAGAAGAAGAAAAGAACAGTTTGTGAAATAGCGAAGATATGAAAGATAATTTGCAAAAATCATTCGATAAGAATAGGAAAATCAATATGGAAGAGATCAATAAGGAAAACGAGGAAGTAATTAAGAAGCAGGAGGAAATCATCCAACAACTTCAACAACAGCTACAACATCAAAGTCAACAGCTTCAACAACAATTTCAGCAACAACAACAACAACAGAATGAACATCAACAACAACAACAGAATGAAAAGCTGCAACAGCAACATCAATATCAACCACCAGTTGAATTTTTTCTGCGTCCACAGGACATTTTAGACCAGTTTAGACGACTAAGACCTTATGAAGACAACAAAAACTATGGTTACTCTTCGTTCATAAAATCAGTAGAGAACACTCTGGAACTGTGTGGAATTAATTCACAACTTTACAACTACGGCATGCAGATTATTATTAACGAAAAAATCCGTAGGGAAGCAGCAAGGTGCATTCGTGAACTCCGTGATTTTCCGAAATGGGATGATATTAAGCTGAAACTCAGACAACGGTTCAAGCCCAACAAAACTTATGGAGAACTCTTCAATAAGTGTCGGATCATGAGGGTGAATAATTTAAGTGAATTATTTAAAATTACTTTTGAAATTAAGTACGAATTAAATTAATTATACGATTTTGACGAAAGAAAACCTGATCTTTAAAGGGCAGAAAACATAGATAGGGATTTAGTAGAAATAATTTTAGAAAAAATTGATGGAACCGTGAGGGCCCACGTCGATAGTGATAAAACATTGGATGAAATTTATAAAGGTATGATCGATTAAAATTGTTAACTGATCCTAGATGCATAGCCTATGGTCATAAAAAACATTTCAAGTCACCAATAATTCAACAAAGAAACGAAGACTATTTTAGCCTTCTTGGTCGAAATGACAGCGACCAATTTTTGGGAAGAAATTTTAATCAAAATTCTAACGGTACTAGACCATATTTGTCTATTAATATAAAAGTCAATTTGGAATTTCCGGGAAGAAATTTTAATCAAAACTTTAACGGTACTCGACCGTATTCAGCTAATAATAAAAATAATTCAGAGTTTAATCAAAACTGTAATGGTACTCGACCATATTTAGCTAATAATAAAAAGTATTCAGAGTACCGAAATTAAATCCAAGTATACCAGAATAGGGTTAATTCGGCTCAAACTCGCAATTTACATATGAGTGTTGATACACAAAACTCTAGACGAAACCAATTCTAACCGATGGAAATTGAAAATTTCGAGGAAGATGTTAATTTTACCAACGAGCCTTTGAACCCACATTGCCCTTAATTAAATTAAGTTTAGAAGATACCACTTTTAATGCGTTAATAGATACTGGCTCAAGCACCAGTATAATAACTCCAAATTTAGCAAGAAAATATCAATCTTTTACATGGGAAAAACCAAAGTTTTTTCAACCATAAATGGTGTAAGTAAAATTAATGAAAGGGTAGTCACTCCAATACCAAAAGAATTTCTTGCTCATGGAACTATTTCTTGGAATGTAGCCCATCTACCTAATAGAAAGTATGATGCCATTATTGGACAGAATATATAAACTAAATTTGATGCTATAATTGATTTAGATGAAAAAGATATAAAAATTAAAGGCCATAAAATTTGGTTTGTTAACACAAATTTTTCAAACGGTACTAATGATGTATGTTCACTTGAACCTATTCAAACTGATTGCTTAGAAAAAATTAATTTAAATCACCTTAATATTGAGGAGAGACAAAAAGTGCATGAATTACTGACCCAATATGAAGATATATTTTTTTGGAAGGAGATTCACTTACCTTTACTCACAGTATTCAACATGAAATAGTAACAGAAACAGATAGGCCCATATATGCTAAAATTTATAGGTACCCTAAGATACAGGAAGAAGAAATAGAAAGACAATTAAAGGAAATGCTCTAACAGGGTAAAGTAACCGAGAGTAACTCGCCATACAATAGTCCTTTGTGGATAGTCCCTAAAAAGTCAGACAGCTCTGGGAATAAGAAATGGAGAATTGTAGTGGACTACAGAAAGCTTAATGAATGTACTGTTAGCGATAAGTATCCAATTCCCAATATAGACAATAGATTGGACAAATTGGGTAAATCTCAGTATTTCTCCACAGTCGATTTGGCCAAAGGGTTTCACCAAATTATGATAAAACCTGAGGACAGGAAGAAAACTGCGTTTTCGACACCGTTTGGACATTTTGAATTTGTGAGAATGCCATTCGGCCTCAAAAATTCTCCTGCAACCTTCCAGAGGTTAAGGAATTCAATACTAAAGCAATATATCAAGAAAACTTGTGGCGTGTACTTAGACGACATTCTAATATTCAGTACATCGTTGCAAGAACACATAAGCAATATTAAATCTATTTTTGAAACTCTTAGGAAAACGGGACTGAGAATTCAAGTACATAAGTGCAGTTTTAAAAAAAAGAAACTGAATACTTAGGTCATATCTTAACAAAGAACGGCGTAAAGCCAAATCCAACAAAAATTGAAGCTATTAAAAACTTGTGTCTGCCCAAGACACAAAAACAAATCAAGTCATTTTTAGGAGCAATCGGCTTCTATCGTAAATTTATCAAGGACTATGCAAAAGTTGCATTCCTATGGTTAAATATTTAAAAAGAACTCAAAAATAAATACTAACGACCCAAATTATATAAATTCTTTTGAGAAGTTAAAGGAGATTATTACAAATTATCCAATTCTGCACTATCCAAACTTCAATAAAAAATTTAAGCTAATAACTGACGCTAGCAATTTCGCCTTAGGTGCCGTTCTAACCCAAGACGGACATCCTATATGTTTCGCTTCTCGTACTCTAAATGATCATGAGAAAAGCTATTCTACTGTTGAGAAGGAGTTAATAGCAATTGTTTGGGGTTGTAAGTACTTCAGACCATACCTATATGGCAAAGAATTTGATTTGAATACAGATCACCAACCACTTAAGTGGCTTCACACCAAGAATTGTGGTAGAGATATCAACCCAAGACTCCAAAGATGGTTGATCCAATGGGGAGAATACGATGCAAAGATAGATTATTTTAAAGGCAAAGAGAATAAAATTGCAGACTTTTTAAGTTGCATCGATGTTGATAATAATGAAATAAATCTATATGAAAAGGATTTTGAAGAAAATATAGATAACGCTTGAACGGATGACCAAACAGCACATTCAAAAGAAGAAAATTTGCACGACCACATTCCAATCTTGGACACAATTGTGAATAGGTTTAAAACTCAATTAATTTTAGTAGAAAGGAAGGACAAATCTTCAACAAAAACTTATGAGGTTGTTTCCAAAAGACTCAAGCACAAAATTTGTGAAATGTTGCCATTTTGCAAGACACATGAAAGATGAAGAAGAAGCAATAAAACAAGTAGCTCTTTTTCATAAAAGGGAATCCGGGCATTCAGGAATTATCGCAAATTATGAAGCTTTGAAGTATAAAATATATTATCCTAATCTGAAAGTCATTATCAGGGAGATAAGGGGGCGATCTTCACATGGCAACGTGTCTGACTGCCTCAACTTGACGAGGCCAGCACTATCCAAGTCGAAATCGTCTCAAGTCAACTCAAACCTCCGCGTGGTGTCTCCTGGAAAAGTCAAAGAACTATCGCCCAATAAACTTTGGCGGCGAATCTGAGTGGAGGGCTTCGTTTGGTCATCAAGCAAAGGTTGTGCGTTGGGTTTGAAGCCCACCACATAAAAAAGCATTTCAATGAAAAGTACAAGAATAAATAAAAGAATGATCCCCAAATCTGATGACGACTACCGCAAACGAAAAACTGATAATGATTTACGGATATGCACCTGGAATGTCCGAACCCTAAATTGGGATGGTGCCTCTATCTAACTGATTGATATCTTGGAAAGATATAATTCTGATATCACTGCAATCCAAGAAATGCGATGGAAGGGACAGGGTTGCTTACGGCAAGCATCCTGTGATATCTACTACAGCGGCCATGCAGAGAAACACGAGTTTGGATGCGGATTTGTCGTTGGCAAGAGAATACGGCATCATGTCCTGCGATTCACTCCTGTAAACTAACGACTTGCCATAATCCGCTTCAAGGCAAAATTTTTTAACATAAGCCTAATATGTGCGCACGCTCCGACAGAAGAAAAAGATGACGAGACCAAAGAAAGTTTTTACAAGCGTCTTGAAGACGCATACGAGCGCTGCCCCCGTCATGACATAAAAATCGTGCTTGGTGACTTCAACGCCAAAGTGGGTAAGGAAAACATATTTGGTCCAACAGTCGGAAAGTTCAGCCTCCACGACAACACATCCGATAACGGAATGAGGTTGATTGACTTCGCCGCAGCACGAAACATGGTTGTTAGTAGCACTAGATTCAAGCATCTCAATATTCATAAGGCCACCTGGCTGTTCCCTGATCAAAAAACATGCAACCAAATTGATCACGTTTTGATTGACGGAAGGCACTCTTCCAGTGAACTAGACGTACGCACGATTCGCGGTGCTAACATAGACTTGGATCATTATCTTGTCGCAGCCAAGATCCGCACACGTCTGTGCGCAGCTAAGAATGCTCGCAATCCTACACAAAAAAAGCTAGACGTCGATAAGCTGCAGTCAAAACGGACGGCCGAAGCCTTCGCTACTCGACTCTCACTCCTGCTTCAAGAAAGCACTCCTCCGATCGACGATATATGCGGACAGTGGACGCACATATCCCACTCTATGCGTACGGCTGCCGAAGAGGCGATAGGCCGAAACCAGTGGCACGACCAGGAGTGTGACAAACAAAAATTGACGACAAATCTTGGAAAAGACCCTCAAAAAACAAATCGACACGCACCATCTCTTTGTCGATTTCAAAGCCGCCTTCGACAGTCCAATAAGGAGTCACCAATACTCCATCATGTCTGAATTTGGTATTCCTGCGAAGCTAATACGTCTTTGCAGGATGACACTGAACAACACCAGCAGCGCAGTGAAAATCGGGAAGGACCTCTCCCTTCCGTTCGATACCAAGCGAGGTTTCAGACAAGGTGATTCCTAATCGTGCGACTTCTTTAATATAGTCATGGAGAAGATTATCTGAGCTGCTGACCTGAGACGCAGCGGCACAATTTTCTATAAGAGCGTTATGCTGCTGGCGTATGCTGATGATATTGACATCATTGGCCAAAATACGCGCGAAGTCAGTGCAGCATTCTCCAGGCTAGAAAAAGAGTCGAGTCGAATGGGTCTTGCAGTGAACGCAGATAATACGAAGTATCTCGTGTCAACAGACAAACAGTCCCAGCGTCTTGGAAACCACGTCACTGTTGACAACACCTCCTTTGAGGTAGTGAAGGACTTTGTTTACCTGGGATCCAGTATTAACTCCTCCAACGATATCAGTATTGAGATTAAACGAAGGATAACTCTTGCCAACAGGTGTTACTTTGGGCTCAGTAGGCAATTGAGAAGCAGAGCTCCCTCTCGACGAACAAAACTGACGCTCTATAAGTCAATAATCATGCTCGTCCTACTATACGCATCACAAACCTGGACATTGAGCAGCTCTGATGAAAGGACTTTGGGAGCTTTCGAGAAAAAAATCCTTCGCAAGATCTATGGTCCAATCTTTGTCAATGGCGAGTACCGAAAACGATGGAACCACGAGTTGTATGAGCTATATGCCGACATCGCTATAGCCAAGCGTATTAAAATAGAGCGGCTTCGTTGGCTAGGTCATGTCAAGAGAATGAACGACGAAGCTCCAGCAAAAAAATATTGGATTCGGTACCCAGCGGTAGCCACCGCAGACGAGGAAGACCGCATCTCCGTTGGAAAGACCAGGCATTGGATAACCTGACAACGCTTGGAGTTTCCAACTGGCGCCAGCAAGCGCACGACAAAAGAGGCTGGCGCAAATTCTTAGACCAGGCCAAAACCGACCAACGGTTGTAAGCGCCATCTTAGTAAGTAAGTAATCTGAAAGTCATTATCTATAAGGTAGTTAATAACTGCGATTTATGTACCTCAGTGAAGTACGATAGAAATCCCATTCAACCCAAATTTAAAAACACAGAAACACCTTCTGATATCAACGAAATAGTACACATTGATACTTACGTAAATTCTAAACATTCGTTCATAAATTTCATTGATAGGTTCCCCAAGCATGTTGTTAGCTTTTATATTGAAGATAGAAACAGCGTTACTGTTTCTGTTTTTTCTAATAGAAAAAATTAGACTTTATATTTCCATACAAGGAAAAATGAGAAAAATTATATGCAATAACGAATTTAACAGAATAAATGTTAAACAGTTCTGCCAAGACGAGGGTATTGAGATACACTTTGTAATAACATAGAAAGGTTAAATAATAAGCTCACGGGGAAAATCCGGGTTTTAAATTTAGAAAATAAAATCCCAATAATAGTTAAGGCTATAGATGCATATAATAATACCTACCACTCAACTATTAAAACAACACCGTTTGATGTTCTGCAAAATAAGGTTAGTAAGGAAATTATAAGAAGTAGGATTGCCAAAGCAAAAAATGTAGCTATTGCAAGATTAAATGACGATAGAGAAAGTTACGAAGAGAATAGACAAAAAAAAAATAAAAAATTCTATAAAAAATTATATTAGCGTAAGACAGAAAGAGCAACCAAAATTTAGGAAATACCCATTAAAAAATGTTCACACTGTAAATATAAAGAGACCTTTGAAATATTCAGGTAATCAGGTTGTTGGTGCTTCTGGGGATAGTGTTCCCAACCCAAGGGCTATTGCAGATAAGCACCATTGAAGAGGAGTCGGGGTATGTCCAGATCAAAATGAGAGAAATTGAAGTGGTGAACCAAACTTTAACAATTTTACATTTAATTAAGGCGGTCTTCTCATTCAAAACCCGTTTTTTGGACCCTTTTTAAAAAAATTCTTATTTGAAAACGCAAAGAATAATTAAAAATTTTTTTTATTTATTGTATTACAAAAGTTTCAAAGTAAATAAAAAAATTTTTTTTGCCTCAATACGTGGGCTGTTCAAAAAGTAATGAGACTTCAAAGTTGGTGGTGAAAAAAAAGGTGTCGTCACGGCGGCCACGATTCCGGGTCTCCGGAGCGTCTGAAATGAAAAAAAAACGGGGTTATAATCAGTATACATGTAATTCTCGGGTGAACCTCAAGCTTAATTTTGTGATTTTTTTTTGACAAAATGGCGGCCATTCAAAAAAAAAATTCAATTTCGGGCTTTTTTTTGTAGTTTCGTGTAAAAAAAAATAGTAAAAATTTTTTTAAAATTATGGTCGAGGTTCACCCGAGAATGGTGACAATTCTGCGTCGATTCCACTTTGTTTCATGAAAATCGATTCAGTTGAACTGGAGATATCATGGCCGCCAGTTCGAAAAACGTGGTTTCGAGATAAACGCGTTTAAAGTTTGAAGTAATGATGGTTTCAGTTGAACACCTGGACTCAAAAAATGCTTCAACCCCTAAAATAAGCAGAAATGTGTATTCGTATGTTTGTATGAATATGTGTGCAAACACGTTTTTCCTAACAATAAACATTTTCAACAGAATTCGGTGGTTACTTTATGCCGCTTCGTACGAAAATGAGGCGAAAAAAAATAGCTCATTTTGACGAAGACCTTGCTTCACAAAAAAGGTATTTTCTAAATACCTAAATATATACCTAAATTCTAAATATAGAAGATAAAGGTGTATCTTCGAAAGTATTTCGCATTTCTAAAAATCCTTTTAGGGGCATATTCACAACTACCCAAGCTATAAATAAATGCAAAAAAAAAAGTCGAAAAAAAAGCTGCTCAATGAGAAGACCCCCTTAATACAATTGAATTAAGCCATGTCTTAGACGAAATAGAAAACAATGTTAAGTCTCTCGATTTACATAGCAAAAAATTGTTCATAGAGAAATAAAAATAATAAAATTTAAATTAAAATCTATAATCCCAATAGAACCTAGAAGAGATAGGATTGATAAACCTTGGAGGGACAGCTTACAAATGGCTTTTTGGAGTTATGGACGATGATGACCGTCAGGAAATCCTTGAACATCTCAGTGTTACTGACCAAAATAATCACAACATCATAAACACTGTTAATAAGCAGATTTTTATCAATACGCATTTTAACAAATCAATCCAAATTTTAAAATCGGCAATCGAAGAAGACAGAGAAATTGCGAAAAGTTCTGAAAACGAAATAAAAAGCAGGCAAAATTAAATCATACGACGCCTTTTGTATACGGATCAAATGTCTAAGCTTACCTATCTCAAAGACAAAGTTAATCATATACAAGAAAGTATAGCATTAGCTAAAAACCATATCGTAAATCCAAATATACTCACATCCGAAGAAATAGATCAATTCGAGGTAGACTTCTTTAAATTGAAGTTAATGAAAGTTGATGTACTTAATTATAAAAAGGGCGTACTTATTATAGCACTAAAGATTCCAATTGATTATATCTCAGTTGAATTGAAAGTAATTGTACCACTTCCTAATAAGAATTGTATGGAAATTGTTGAACCAAATAGCTATGTAATTCAAATTGAAAGCAATGTTTTATAGCCTAGACACATTGACTGTGGCTGCAGCATTGTGTCAAACGTCAAATTTTTTTTACATGCTTTTCTTATGGAGGTGAATGTGGTGAAAATGTTGCAACGACAATGCGTCATTGCAGCAATGTTGCTGTCGTCGATTTAGAACTTTTTCTACTTTCACGTGCGACAAGAGTAAGAACATCGGAATTTATTAATGTTTTCGCTTAATTTCGTGCTTCTTTTGTGTTTTTATAGTTCATTCTCATTGTGTTTGTGTTAAATGTTTGTTTTTTAATGATAATTCGATGTTTAATAATAAAAATAAATAAATTTGGCTTATCGCGCTGCATCCAAATTAATCAAGTCGTAGACAACATGCCAACATCTTCGTTTTCACCTAGTGTTGTTGTGTTGCAGCCGCAGTCAATGTGTCTACGCTATTAGATTATCAAGAAAATGTATATTTGAAAAGTTTAAAACGAAGAAAACATTGTACGATTTTAAATAATTGTAATTATAAATATAATAACAAAACTCAAATCGAGGAACTTGAAGATGATATCTGTGTCGACAAGGAATAACAGCTAAACTCATTTTCAAAATTTCAGAAGAGCATTTTTCAGATGAAAATTGCTCCCTAATATCAGGGTATCCTGACTTTTGTTGTTTAGATTTGATGGCCTCAAACATTTAATTTTCAAGGTGCAACCATAAAAATTTGCGTAATAGTGTAATTCGTTGCGAAAAAACGCAATGAAAATCATAATCTTATTTTATTCTAACTCGACTTTAGCAGTTATTCCTTGTCGACACAGATATGATTTTAATAAAAAATGCCGTTGATTTGCAAGTTAAACAAAATTGTGACAATAGAAATTTAACCGTTAGCAAAAACTATCTTTTCACTTATTATAAAAATCATACGTGTTCTGGCAACGCCGTGAAAAGAACCGGTCGAACTATTTTAACTAATTTTCGAAGAATTAATTTAACTATTTTGTATTGAAAACTTTGAAAAATAATAACATAAAATAAAAAACATATATCAGCAAGAAGCGTTTTTGAACATGCCTGTAGACAAGACGCGATTTAAAAGAAACAATAAAGTAAATTGCGTGCAAAATGATTTACGGGTGGAGACAAGTGACGAGGCGGTGCAGTGTGATAAATGTAGAAAAACTTTGCATGCTCAGTGCAGCAAAATGGATAAGCGCCAGCTAAATGAAATAATGAATGATGAAAGCCTTGAATATGTGTGCAATTTTTGTAATAAGCCTGAAAATACGATTATATCAGTGGACTTAAATGATATAAAGTTAAAATTAAGCCAGTTAGATGAAATCAATAAAACTATTCAATTTATGTCATCGCAATATGACTCTATTTTGATTGGAGTAGCCTCTTATAAAAAAAAATAGAAAAGGTTCATAAAGAAAATCGGGAGTTACGGGATGAAGTGCAGGAGTTAAAGATTGCAATTAAATATTTGAATGATGAGAGAGTGCAGAATGACTGTGTGATTCGAGGTATTAATGATTCAAATGAGCAGGCAACAGCTGCAGATACTGTGCTCGACATCTCAAGAAAGTTAGGTGCGAATATTGAAGCTAGTAACATAAATCATGCTTTCTTCTACAAAATAACAACGCTTTAAATAAGAAGGCAATTGTTGTAAAGTTTGCTGATAAGAAAAGTAAAATTAAACTTATGACTGTTAAAGCCAATCTAAGGAGAGTGGAAGATATGAAGAATATATACATAAATGATTACTTGAGCAAAGAAACCATGCATTTATTCAACCATGCGAAAGCTTTGAAAGCAGTGGGCTATACATTTGTTTTTGTAAGAGGTAATAAAGTTGTGGTGAGAAAAACTGAGAAATCTTCTCCAATAATAATTAAACACTTAAGCAATGTTGATAAATTGTTGCTTAACTCTGCTGGTACGTCAACGGGTCGTTTAAGAACTTCACTCTCTGCGTCTGCTGCCTTGGATTTGAATGGAAACGAAGAAGACGAAGATGATGATGGGGAATGATAATAACAGTGCTGCCACTATATTATTTTTTTTTATTTTTGTTCAAAGTTTTATTTTGTTCTTTTTATTATTATATTTTTTTTCCAACTTAAATAATATGAATAATAACCAATATTTTAAAAAATTAAAATGTTATGAAAAATATTTAAAACCCATATCATATAGTTTTGTGAATTTTGTTAGTGTCAACATAAGAAGCGTTTCTTCAATATCTAAATTTAATAAGTTAAGAGCTTTTCTTAGTGAACTTCCTGTACTACCTGATGTAATAGCTGTTCAAGAAACTTGGTTTTCTAGTGAAAACTCTGCTATTTATAATATCCCTGGTGTTAATAGCGTACATTGTTGTAGAGAAGATGGTTATGGTGGAACTTCAGTTTATATAACTAAAAAGCTAAAGTTCACGGTTAATGAAAATTTTAATGAAAACTTTGTTAACTTAATTTCAGTTACTATACACGATATTAAAATTGGCGGGAAGCCTTTGCTTATTAATACAGTATATAGAACACAGAAGTGTACAATTGTAGATTTTTTGAGTACTTTAGAAAATAGGCTTGCTACGACCACGAGAAATCCCTGTATTTATCTGGGTGATTCCAATATCGACGTTGCTAAGAGAAGTTCTTTTTCAGAAAATCTGGTTAATTTATTTAAAACATATAATTTATCAAACTGTCATTTATTAGTAACACGACCAGAAAGTAAAGCATCAATTGACAATATTTTTAGCAATTTTCTTGACCTTGTTTCAGTTGATTCTATTGAATGTTCATTATCTGATCACAATCTCTTATGTTGTAAGTTCAAATTTGAGTATAGACGAAACGAATATGTAGAGAAAACTTTTCTTCACATTAAGTATAACCATTTAAGGAGGAAGCTTGCAGAATGTCTTCGCAGTTGCGTTTCTTCTGATCCGTCTTTGTTAACCACTGAAGTGATCAAAAGTATAGCGAATGCATCGGAGAGCAGCACAATTAAGTCTAGTAAGAAGAAATTATTAAGATATGAAATGACACCTTGGGTAGATGAAAACTTGCAAGCTCTTCTTAAGTTTAAATCGAAACTTTTAAAACGTAAAAGGAGAAATCCTATGGATAAATATAATATTGAGAGTTTAAAAAGAATAAGTAGTGTGATTAAATTTGCAATGAGGAATGCTATGAATATCTTTTATGCTACAAAACTAAAAGCTTTGAATACAGATCCGAAAAGGACTTGGAGTTTTATTAATGACATGCTTGGTAGAAAAAAAAAAATCACCTTTGCAGGTAATATGTGATGCGGGGAAACCAATAAATAGTGATCAGGAAAAAGCTATGGTCTTTAATAGATATTTTTTGGAATCTGTTGTTCAACTACGTAGTAATGTTATGCAAATAGATGGTGACAATATTAACCTGTTGAGAACACTATCATGTTCACAAAATCTTTTTGTTTTGTATAAATTACATGTATCTGATATAGATGCAGTAATATCACAACTTGATATTAGAAAAATTGCGGGTTTTGCGGGAATTGGAAATCTTTAGGAGTTTTCTCTCAAATAGGAAACAATATGTTCAAATTGGTAGCTCCAAAAGTAATCTGATTTCTATAAATTGTGGGGTTCCTCAGGGTAGTGTACTTGGGCCACTGTTATTCAAAATCTATATTGACGACATTAAGAACTTAAATCTGAATGGGAAATTATTTATGTTTGCAGATGATATTTGTTTATTTTACCATTATAAACACACGGCGGTTCTTAAAACACAAATTGAATATGATGCAGCTTTGATTTCGGAATTTGCTAGATTAAATAAATTGGTTTTAAATACGAATAAAACTAATTTAATCAGATTCAAACCACGAAGATCAAGTGAAGTATTGAGTGTGTTTGTAGAGGGAAATGAAATAAAGGAAACAGATACAGTCAAATACTTGGGAATGCAATTCTGCAGCAGCCTGTCATGGAGCAATCATATTGTTATGTTAAAATCTTAAATTTCCTCTGAACTTGGAATACTTTATAAATTTAAAATAAGCTAGCCACAGACGTCAAACTCTTAATATACCAATCACTTATTCATAGTCATTTGTCACATCTACCTATTCTTTACGCTTATAAACAGAGCCAAGAATTAAACTCTCTACAATCTGTACAAAATCGCGCTTTAAAAATAGTATTTAATCTTCCAGTTAGGCATTCCACATTTAATTTATATAAGAAGATTTCCCGAACAGTTCTTCCAATATTTGGACTGTATAAAAAACAGCTTTTAATGTTTGTTTATAAAACACTGAATAATTTGGGATATCATGTTTTACAGTTTTATACAAATCAAGCCAATTTTAACACGCGTAATAGTACAAACCTTAGAACTGCTAGATGCCGACTTGAAAGCAACGGATAGAGTATGCGGGACCTTATGAGTTTAATAAGCTACCAAATTCAATAAAATCTACTGAACGGATCTCAACCTTTAAAACAAACTTAAGAAAGTTTTTTACTTGAAAACATAGACCCGCTTTTTTTGTATGGACACACTCAATAATTTATTTGTACTATTATATTTCTTTTCGATTAGTAAATAAGAAACTAAAAGTAATAATTAATTAGTATTAGTTTGCTTTTTGTAATTATTGTTTTTTCTTTATTTTTGTTTTTTATTTAGAAAATGTATTATAACATTGTTTGAATTAGAATAATAGTTGCCAGTTAAGCCTCTTTAAAGCCATTTTGGCGCTGAGACATTCTTTAATTAATGATAAATAGTAGTTCAACATTTTATAGATTATGTTTTAATGATTTGAATTTATAATTATTAAGCTAAAATTTTTTTTTTGACAATTGTAAATTAATAAATACAATTAATAAATTAATGAATACAGATCCGAAAAGGACTTGGAGTTTTATTAATGACATGCTTGGTAGAAAAAAAAAAATCACCTTTGCAGGTAATATGTGATGCGGGGAAACCAATAAATAGTGATCAGGAAAAAGCTATGGTCTTTAATAGATATTTTTTGGAATCTGATGTTCAACTACGTAGTAATGTTATGCAAATAGATGGTGGCAATATTAACCTGTTGAGAACACTATCATGTTCACAAAATCTTTTTGTTTTGTATAAATTACATGTATCTGATATAGATGCAGTAATATCACAACTTGATATTAGAAAAATTGCGGGTTTTGCGGGAATTGGAAATCTTTAGGAGTTTTCTCTCAAATAGGAAACAATATGTTCAAATTGGTAGCTCCAAAAGTAATCTGATTTCTATAAATTGTGGGGTTCCTCAGGGTAGTGTACTTGGGCCACTGTTATTCAAAATCTATATTGACGACATTAAGAACTTAAATCTGAATGGGAAATTATTTATGTTTGCAGATGATATTTGTTTATTTTACCATTATAAACACACGGCGGTTCTTAAAACACAAATTGAATATGATGCAGCTTTGATTTCGGAATTTGCTAGATTAAATAAATTGGTTTTAAATACGAATAAAACTAATTTAATCAGATTCAAACCACGAAGATCAAGTGAAGTATTGAGTGTGTTTGTAGAGGGAAATGAAATAAAGGAAACAGATACAGTCAAATACTTGGGAATGCAATTCTGCAGCAGCCTGTCATGGAGCAATCATATTGTTATGTTAAAATCTTAAATTTCCTCTGAACTTGGAATACTTTATAAATTTAAAATAAGCTAGCCACAGACGTCAAACTCTTAATATACCAATCACTTATTCATAGTCATTTGTCACATCTACCTATTCTTTACGCTTATAAACAGAGCCAAGAATTAAACTCTCTACAATCTGTACAAAATCGCGCTTTAAAAATAGTATTTAATCTTCCAGTTAGGCATTCCACATTTAATTTATATAAGGAGATTTCCCGAACAGTTCTTCCAATATTTGGACTGTATAAAAAACAGCTTTTAATGTTTGTTTATAAAACACTGAATAATTTGGGATATCATGTTTTACAGTTTTATACAAATCAAGCCAATTTTAACACGCGTAATAGTACAAACCTTAGAACTGCTAGATGCCGACTTGAAAGCAACGGATAGAGTATGCGGGACCTTATGAGTTTAATAAGCTACCAAATTCAATAAAATCTACTGAACGGATCTCAACCTTTAAAACAAACTTAAGAAAGTTTTTTACTTGAAAACATAGACCCGCTTTTTTTGTATGGACACACTCAATAATTTATTTGTACTATTATATTTCTTTTCGATTAGTAAATAAGAAACTAAAAGTAATAATTAATTAGTATTAGTTTGCTTTTTGTAATTATTGTTTTTTCTTTATTTTTGTTTTTTATTTAGAAAATGTATTATAACATTGTTTGAATTAGAATAATAGTTGCCAGTTAAGCCTCTTTAAAGCCATTTTGGCGCTGAGACATTCTTTAATTAATGATAAATAGTAGTTCAACATTTTATAGATTATGTTTTAATGATTTGAATTTATAATTATTAAGCTAAAATTTTTTTTTTGACAATTGTAAATTAATAAATAAAGTTAAATAAAAAAAAAAACAAAAAAACATACAAACATTTGCATGCACCGAACTGCAGTTATAACACAAACATAAAAACATACAAACATAAATAAAATACATACCGACACTATTTAGGTATAGATAGTTTTTAAGATATTTTTAAGTCAGCCTTAAGATTCAATGAAATAAAGTAAGTCGTGAAACTTGAGTTGTGCGCATTTTTATTTCTTCTACTGGAAACATAACTTGCGTACGTCTAGTACACTGGAAGAGTGCCTTCTGTCAATCAAAATGTGATCAATTTGGTTGCATGTGTTTTGATCAGGGGACAGCCAGGTGGCCTTATGAATATTGAGATGCTTAAATCTAGTGCTACTAACAACCATGTTTCGTGCTGCGGTAAAGGCAATCAACCTCATTCCGTTATCGGATGTGTTGTCGTGGAGGCTGAACTTTCCGACTGTTGGACCAAATATGTTTTCCTGACCCACTTTGGCGTTGAAGTCACCAAGAACGATTTTTATGTCATGACGGGGGCAGCGCTCGCATGCATCTTCAAGGCGCTCGTAAAAACTTTCTTTGGTCTCGTCATCTTTTTCTTCTGTCGGAGCGTGCGCATATATTAGGCTTATGTTAAAAAATTTTGCCTTGAAGCGGATTATGGCAAGTCGTTAGTTTACAGGAGTGAATCGCAGGACATGATGCCGTATACTCTTGCCAACTACAAATCCGCATCCAAACTCGTGCTTCTCCGCATGGCCGCTGTAGTAGATATCACAGGATGCTTGCCGTAAGCAACTCTGTCCCTTCCATCGCATTTCTTGGATTGCAGTGAAATCAGAATTATATCTTTCCAAGATATCAATCAGTTGGATAGAGGCACCATCCCAGTTAAGGGTTCAGACATTCCAGGTGCATATCCGTAAATCATTAAAGTTTTTTGTTTGCGGTATTCTTCATCAGATTTGGGGATCATTCTTTTATTTATTCTTGTACTTTTCATTGAAATGCTTTTTTATGTGGTGGGCTTCAAACCCAACGCACAACCTTTGCTTGATGGCCAAAGGAAGCCCGCCGCTCAGATTCGCCGCCAAAGTTTATCGGGCGATAGTTCTTTGACGTTTCCAGGAGACACCACGCGGAGGTTTGAGTCGACTTGAGACGATTTCGACATGGATAATGGCCTCGCCAAGTTGAGGCAGTCAGACACGTTGCCATGTGAAGATCGCCCCCTTATCTCCCAAAAAATAAGGGAAATCCATTGGCATGTTTTGGTTTAATTCACATTCAATCATGTTATCTTATTTTGTAAAAAAAATTTTTAAATATTTTCTAAATAAATACACAGGAGAACAACAAGATTTTTTTCTGCGGCATATATTTTTGCACAAAATTTAGATTCACTTACTATTAGGCCAACAGTGCATTAATGGTAACGAGAGTGCTGACGGACTAGCAAAGAAGGGCGTTGGGCTGGGAGTTCATAAAACATGTACGAATCCTGCTACAAGAGCCGTATCGAAAACGTAAAAATTATGTAGTTATAAATCTTCAAAACATGTTTTTATTTGTTTAAAGCAGTCTTAAAACTTGAACTTACAAATAAAATGAATGATTGCTAGATTCTAACTTGAGATTAAAGTTTAAAGATAAAAGCTAAGAGAAAAGACAATAAGGATTAAGAATAAGTAAGAGAAATAAGACTAAAGATAAAAAGAATAACAATTATAAGAAAAGAGATTAACAAGATATCAAAGAGATTAATGTAAAGAGTATTAACTATAGTATTCTATATAAGAAAGTAAAAGTAATGGTATAATAGAGTTCAATGTGTGACTATATTTATGGATGAGAAGTAAATTCGTCATGCTATTGAGCTTCAAGTGCTGAAGTCTCTAATAATATAAATAAAAACGAATTAACTGTTAAATGTTCAATATATTGAAGAAAATGTATGTTCTAAACGAAAAATGCAATAAATAACTCAGTACAATATCAAGCAGAATTATTAAAAATATAAGTTAAGAAATTAGTTAAGAAAATTAGTTAAGAAAAACGTTTGGTATGTGATTGTCTGTTGTATTTTTGTTGAGGATAGCCCTTTTGTAAGGTCCAGTAGCAGTCTGCCATCATATGGCAATCCCATCGGTCTTGATATCTATTTTCCATTGTCTTGATATCCTGATGAAAACGCGCTCTTGTTCTTCACTGCAATCTCCTGGGTTGTCCGCAAATCTATCCAAATGACTATGTAAGAAATGTAATTCTATACTCATGTTAGCTCCTAGGTTTTTAAAATTTAAAAGCATTTTAGAAACTTTTTCAGGATACAAAGAATACTTAAAAAATTCTCTCTTGCGGTAGATACGGCTCTTGTAGCAGGATTCGTACATGTTCTATGAACTCAGATCCCAGCCCGATGCCCCTCTTTGCTAGTCCGTCAGCCCTCTCGTTACCACTGGTGGCCTAATAGTAAGTGAATCTGAATTTTGTGCAAAAATATATGCCGCAGAAAAAAATCTTGTTGTTCGTCTGTGTATTTATTTATAAAATTTTTTAAAAATTTTTTTATCAAAATGAGATAACATCATTGAATGTGAATTAAACCAAAACATACCAATGGACTTAAATGAAATATATCTTTTTTTCTTTGTCACATATGTGTTTTTATAACTTTACATTAAAACAGAGCTATTTTCACGTTTTCGATTTTTTATGAATTATGAAATAACTAATAAGTTTAAATTTTACATAAAAAAAAATGTTTTTTTCGGAAGAACTTTATAAATATTTCCGAAACTATTCAGCTTATTAAAAAACAGTGCAGATGTAACTAAGAGGTAATTTAGCTGCAGATTGTTGAATTTTTTATTTTACCAAATCAGACTAACTGTTCAGGAGTTATGTTAAAATCTATGATGAAATCTCACAGCAGAAATTCTCGAAACAAGTTTTTTCGAATTGGTTCCTAAGATATCTCGAGTTCTGCTTGATCGATATCGATGAATCTTGATTCATTATAATTTTCATAGACTCTGTTAAGCACTCTACCTATAAAAAGCCGAGAAACTTTTATATTTTGTTTTTTACGGCTAAGAATTTTTGCCAAAAAGAAGGGTTTTTTGTAAATTTGTTTTTCAACGCATGCCATTTTGTTTTTTTTTTTTTGTTTTTTTAATTGCGTAGGTAGAGTGCTCAACTACAACCTTTTACTGAAGAATGCACTTTGATTTTTTACTTTCCGACGCCTTAGAAATGCTGGAGACGAGGGACCAACTTACAACCTTTTTTTAAACACGCCAACTTCAACGACCTCTAGAAAATAAGCAACAAATACAAAAACAAACATTTATTTTATATCTTCATCTTTAACTGTACATAATGTTAATAAATTTGAATTAAATAAGTGTATAATACTATGCAAAAAAAAATTAATAAAAAATGTGTTGTTTTTAATAGCTTCACACTGTAATAGTACCTTAAGGAAATGGTATCTTTGCCTTTAAAAACATGTATATATATCCAGATACACACAAAAACAAGTGGTGTGTTGCTTGCACGTTTTGCTAAATTGTGTTCCTATGAATCAAATGTGTGTACATTGTAAACGATAAAACTCAACAAGTCTCAACAGACCAAGATCATGATTAATGTTCGCTGTTAGATCAAGGATAGAACAACATGAGTATATGCAAGCCATATCAAGCAAAGATAACAAGGTAGGAAACTTCTGTGGGGAATCCAAAATTCCCAAAAAGTAAACACACATATGAGAAAAATTCGTTCGACGCTACTGTTATTTTATTTTCCAGCCGGGGTATGCTCAGCGGCTGTCCAGGGTTTTGTACAAGAATTTATTTTCAGAAGTTGAAAAATACGGAGTCCCTTGATATGGGTGTCCGTTGGTGTGGGTGTCTCGTGAGCTGGAGTGTCCCTTGACGTGGGTGCAGTGCTGCCGTTTTACCATTTTTAATAGGAGTAAATTTCCAGTTCTTGGGGAGTATTTGGTAAGTTTAAGGAGTACTTTAGTTCTTGGAAATAATGACAAAAAATAACTTTAGCAAAACAAACTTATAATCATATAAAATATTATTATTTTCTCCTTTTTATTAATAAACCGTGTTTTTCATTTCATTAACAAAGTTTTTTCATTAAAATGGCTATTAATTTTGACATGATGGCAACAGTACATACTTCATTTGTAATAGTTGTAGCCAATTCAGCACACCTTTTTATTGGTTTACCCAAGTTATAATTTTTCCCATCCGGTTGAAAACTACGCTCCCAAAACGAAACCCGCCCCAACCTTTACGATATTCCCTTATTAAATTTAGCTCTGAAAATTTCCTTTTCGCAGTTGCATTGCCATGTTGAAACTACAATATTGTGCTTAATAATTGAAGGGCTTATTGCAAAAACATGATAAGTCAAAAATAAAAATTTTTAAATAATCGCCTTTGAATCATTTAAAAAATACATAATATAGACGTTGCATGTTGTCGTACTTTTACTACTTGTACATGTTGATTATCCAACATGTAGAAAAGTTAATGAATAAAAGTGGAAAGCACAAATTTTTTTAAACTATAAACATCTTTTGTGTTTTACGATTTCTTGGACTTTGTTTTTGTATAAGAAAATTTTTGTAATTAACCGTTTATTATCTTTTGTTTCTGCTTAATCTAACGATATATAATATTCAGTACTTAACTGCAGAAACTGAAATTTCGTTAAATTTTAAAGCAATGAGCAACACTTTCATAAATGGAAAGATATCGCCGAATATTTTTAGATTCACATAACTTATGTTCTTAACTAAAAGTCTGCTTACTTATTTTCCAAATTCGCGAATTTTTTCCATTTGACCGCCTCGTTACACTGTGTGGCATAATGAAAGACAAGGTATACAAGAAAACGTGAAATGTGAACGAACAAAGTGAACGAAAAAAGGAAGCGTTCAGAAAAAATTATTTTTGCATTAATGGCGAGTACACATAAGCCATTTTGAGCTATTAATAAATAGTAGTACTTTTTGTGTTTGGGGAGTAAAGTAGTACTCAGGAGTCAATAGGAGTAAAATACTCCGATAGTAGTACTTTCGGCAGCGCTGCGTGGGTGTCTCGTTAGCGTGAGTGTCCCTTAAGTGTGGATGTCCCTGATGTGGGTGTTCCTTGGTAGAAGTAGGCTGGTGTCAGGGTGTCTCTTTGACGTGAGTGTCCCTCTTGATTATGGATGTCCCTGAAGAGGGTGTTCCTTCTCGTTGATGATGCCGTGTCTTATTGCAGCTGCTAGTAAGCCTTTGACGTGTTTGTACTTTTCGTCATCGCCCTCCTTCTTGAATGCGCAAGATTTTGCCGTTGATCGTGCAGTATAATTTATATACAATCGCGTGTTTTTTTACCGGTCGTGCCGCTAAGTTCGTCGCGAGTCTTTCTTGCCAGTGGGGTCTCATAGAGAGCGAGAGTGAGTCTAACACAGAGCAGAAGTAATACTCGCTGCGCCTCTCTGTTGACTCAAAGAAGGAGAGGGACCGGAGTAGAGAGCAGTCGTGAGAGTGATTTTCACTCAAGTCGTGGTAGGACTGGTTGGAGGTGAGTATCACTTTATGAGAGTGGGCAGAGAGTAAAAAAATAAACAGAAGTAAAACTCGCTGCGCCCAGGGTACACTGAATAAGGTAGTAGCAAGACGGAGAGCGTGACTGCCGTAAATGTCAAAGCGAACTGCTTGAGCTGTTGTTGTTGTTGCTGTTGTTTTTCAGCAGCCATTTGATTTTGACACTTTCGGATATGCGAAAGAGAGCACAGTCAGTTTTGCAGCAACCTTGTTATTCAACCATGGCTGCGCCTCAGTGTTTGACTCAAAATTTGCTGGGGAAAATGCAAAAGTATATTCTGTTGAGTGACTTTGGAGTATAACGCTAAACAGAAGTAAAACTCGCTGCGCTTTAGCGTTAAACCCAAAAGCTACTCAGAAAATAGGGGAACTGCGTTTCGCGTATGGAGCGAATGCTTAAAGTATAACACTGGGCAGAAGTAAAACTCGCTGCCGCTCAATGTTATCCTCAAATCAATAGGATTGTAGAGGAATAAGGATTCCGCCAGCAAAAGGATAAGGAATGTCGAGGTGATGTTCGTTCTGTCCGATGTTCACGGCACGACTTACCTTATATTTCGATGTGATGATCGTTCTGCCCGGTATAAAATAAGACACGTTTGCTTTCTTTCGTGGTCTCTACTCGACTCATTTATTTTATCATATTCAACTTTGTCTTATAGTATGTTCAGACTGGAAGCGCATTTAAAGCTTAATTCGCATTTATTTCATTAATGCTTCTCTAAATGCGCATTTACCCATAGAAAATTCTGTCAAGTTAATTCACTTAAATGCTACTTCTAATGAGCATTAAGCAGTTTGCGACCCTGATTCGATATTCGAAAAACTGAAACTCGCTACTTTTTGCTCATCTCTCACTAGAACTCTTTTCATTAGTTGTCAATTTTGTTTGCTGTCAGATTTTTTTTGCTAAGGCTGTATGCCAATCGGAAACTTTTGACTCGGATTGATACTCAGGGTATAGTATAAATTTTGACAAGAGGGAAGAGAATTTTTGACACAAGGGAAAATTAAAAAAAAAACATGTCTTAGTTGCATTGAAGTTTGGAAAAATTAAGAGGAGGGTTGTGTAAAATATATTAGCTACATTATTTTGACTTTTTTTTCTGAAAAAATAGTATTGCTTGATGATTTTTCTGGATGCTGTTAATATTCAGAATATATTAATTTTTCATTAAAGCAATGTGCGGGCGGTAGTGTAGTGCTCAAAATGTAATGTATATAAGGATTTATAAATGTAATTATAGAGTATACATATACAGTATTTTGGATTTTGAAAATTTTACCTTCAGGTAAATTGCACACAAATGGGGAAATAAAATAAGAGCCACACATTATTAAACAAAGAGCCGCACATGCTTATTGATGGTTTACAGTATTTTTCCAGCAGGTCTTTTCTCCAATATAATTTTTCTTTAAATTAGTCCTTTTTTGTTATTCAGTTTAAGCAATTCTGTCCAAAAATAAATGACAGCCGTCCATACTTTTCCAATGGTATATTGATAACGAAGATTGTATAAGAAATAATAAAGTTATTTGAATTTTTGTGAAAATAATCTAAAAAAAAACATGAAAACATTCTTATCATTAATGCAATTGCAAATATTTTCAGGCCTATAACTTGAAACAGTTTATTTGCTTACAACTATTATACTTGTTAATATATACATATACGGAAAACATGATTTTTGGAGGTTTTTGCAAAATGGTTTAGCTTACTGACGGATTTCGGTATATTTTGGGAATCACCGTAAAAAACATCAAGGCTAATTTTAGAATGGGTACAACTGGAACTGGGTGGTGACCGTAGCATGCAGGTTAAGTGTGTGGCTTAGCATGCTCGGAGCCCGGGTTCGATCCACAGCCGTGGCGAAAAGTTTTTTCAATAAAAAATTTTTCTGATCGGTCACCACCTCTCTGCAGACAATGGCAAACATCAGAGAGTAAATAATGCCATGTAAAGCTTCTTGAGAACATGAACTTTAGCTGTTCGGAGTCGGCATAAAACATGTAGGTAGATCCAGTTCTCGGTCAATTGTGTGCTAACATTTAATAACACACACAACACAATTGATCATAAGAAGCTCGGATGGTTAAGTACACTAAACTGATAAGTGAAAAATTGTACATGTGCAGAAACGTCGCTTTTGTTTTCACATTTCAATACATTTCAGTACAAAATACTTATTTGAACTACATATGTACTGAGCAGCATTCATTCGTTATGCATTTTCAACAAATTAACACAATATAGATATTATATTAACGACGACCTATTTTTGTCAAAAGACCAAATAGTTTTTTGTTTAATTTTTATACATGTTCACACAACTATTGCTTTAATAATCTTATTTTACGCAAAGCAACAGTATTTATTAAACATATATAATTTTGAATTAGAATTAGAATTTTCGTTTTGAATTAGAAAACGTAGCAGTTAACTTTTCATGATTCATTTGGCACAGTAAAAATGACAATTCAATTTCAATACACAGAAATTTTGTTCAACTCAGAATTTTCCTTCCTACCACGAGTGAAAAGTGATCGAAAGCTTAAGTAATATCTATAAAAAGTGCAGCAGATTGTTTTTTATTGTTTAAAGCATTATATACATTGTTACAGAAATATAGGAGTGCATCTTCAGTTGAAAAACCCGCTCTGAAACCAAATTGGTGTTTACTAAAAAAATTGGTTTTGTTTAAGAAGTTCACAATACGATTTTTGACAAGTTTTTCAAAAATTTTACAAAATACAGGCAGTTTAGAAATAGGTTGATAACACAGAGCAACACTGATTCTGCGGCATGAGGTTTGGTAGTCAATTTAAGTATATACGTTGGTGAAGATCTTAGCCTCTTATTTAGATTATTTGAATTGACTCTGGTTCTCGCGATAAACCGCTATTTTTAAAATTAAGGAGATTTCATCAGAAATTTTAACATAACTCCAGAACAGTTAGTCTGATTTGGTAAAATAAAAAATTCGAAAATCCGCAGCAAATTGCCTCACCTACACTGATTTTTAATTAGCTGAATAGTTTCGGAAATATTCATAAAGTTCTTCCGAAAAAAACATGTTTTTTATACAAAATTTAAACTTTTTGATATTTGATAATTCATAAAAAATTGAAAACGTCAAAATAGCTCTTTTTTAACATAATATTATAAAAACACATATGTTACAAAGAAAATAAGCCATATTTCATTTTAATGCATTGGCATGTTTTGGTTTAATTCACATTCAATGATGTTATCTCATTTTGATAAAAAAATTTCTAAAAAAAAATTTCTAAATAAATACACAAGCGAACAACAAGATTTTTTTTCTGCGGCATATATTTTTGCATAAAAAATTCAGATTCACTTACTAATATAAATACACAAGCGAACAACAAGATTTTTTTTCTGCGGCATATATTTTTGCATAAAAAATTCAGATTCACTTACTAATAGGCCACCATAGCATTAATGGTAACGAGAGGGCTGACGGACTAGCAAAGAAGGGCTTCGGACTGGGATCTGAGTTCATAAAACATGTGCGAATCCCGCTACAAGAGCCGTGTCGAAAACGTAAAAATTCTGTAGTTATAAAGCTTAAAAACACGTCTTTATTTGTTTAAAGCAGTCTTAAAACTTAAACTTGCAAATTAACTTACTTTGCTAGAAACTTAAGAATAAAGGTTAAAGTTAAAAGCTAAGAGACAAGAGAATTAGGATTAAGAATAAGTAAAAATTAGTAAGAGATAACTAAAGATAATAAGAATAACAATTATAATAAAAGAGATTAACAAGAGATCAAAGAGATTAATGTTAAGAGTATTAAGTAAGTATAGTATTAAATATAAGAAAGTAAAAGTAATGGTATAAAAGAGTTCAAGAAAAAAGTTTTAAGTTGATACATCAACTTTTTGAAAAAAGGGTTAAATTTCCCATGTGGAGCGGTAGTAAGCACAATTTTTAATTTTTGATAAAGTTGACTCGACTGTGTCTCAAAGCAGACTCACAAATACCATCTCACTGTTTATGATGATTTAATCGCAAGTTTTCAATACGGCTCTTGTAGCGGGATTCGCACATGTTTTATGAACTCAGATCCCAGCCCGACGCCCTTCTTTGCTAGTCCGTCAGTCTTCTCGTTACCATTAATGCTCTGGTGGCCTTATAGTAAGTAAATCTGAATTTTATGCAAAAAATATGCCGCAGAAAAAAAATCTTGTTGTTCCCTTGTGTATTTATTTAGAAATTTTATTTTAGAAATTTTTTATCAAAATGGGATAACATCATTGAATGTGAATTAAACCAAAACATGCCAATGCATTTCAATGAAATATGGCTTATTTTCTTTGTAATATATGTGTTTTTATAACTTTATTTTTTTCCCATGCAATAACAAAACAAAAGAGTTTAGCTACTACAGCTTTTTCGCACTTTCTCAGCATTAACTCATTTGAAGCCACAATCCAAAGCATCAAAAAGTTTTAATGATAAAGATTCCAGTGGCTAAAAACAAAGTTAATGTGGAAAAAATTTACCCACCAAAGTTTGGGTTGGGCTCAGGGACAACACAAGACGTAACTACTAACCATGCACACATAGATCTAATTACAGAATAGCTTTTAACCTACTTTTGAAAAGAGCTATTTTGACGTTTTCGATTTTTTATGAATTATCATATATCAAAAAAGTTTAAATTTTGTATAAAAAACATGTTTTTTTCGGAAGAACTTTATGAACATTTCCGACACTATTTAGCTAATTAAAAAACAGTGCAGGTGTAACTTTGGGGCAATTTTGCTGCGGATTTTCGAATTTTTTATTTTACCAAATCAGACTAACTGTTCTGAAGTTATGTTAAAATTTCTGATGAAATCTCCTTTATTTTTAAAATAGCGGTTTATCGCGAGAATCAGAGTCAATTCAAACAATGTGAATTAACGGATTAAAACTTCATTAACCCATGTATCTAAATTGACTCCAAGAACTTACGCCGCAGAAAAAAATTTCTGTTTTGTTCCCCTGTGTAGTTATTCGGTAAGTGATTATTCTCCTTTTTTAAATAATGGAATAACTTGCACTTTTTTTAGTTCCTCTGGAAAAACTCCTGCATAAATGCATTTACTAACTAGATGACACATTATGTCAAAAATATTGTGAACTATCTTTTTAACAAATGTATTCGAAAAATTATTTTCAGTTTTGGCATTTGAGTTTATCATTTGAGGATATCTTAAAGTACAGTCAATCCCAGTTTAGTACCTACTCGCTTTAGTACCATTCCCGCTTAGGTGGCACCTTTTTTGCTGCATCTTAACATTTTTAAACAATTTTCATACAAAAGTCCCCTTTTTAGTATCCCCCGCTTTAGTGCTATTCTCGCTTAAGTACCACTTATTTCAGCGTTCCATTAAAAATAAACAGTACATTTTTCCCCCTTTAAGTGCCTTTTTATATATCAGTGAAAATCTAAACCTGCACATAAAGTTTCAAAATATGTACATTAGGGCGTATCGAAAAATTAAGATCGTATTCTAAGAGTGCTTGAGCCGCCGCTGTCCCTCCCTCTGATAGGGCCTGTAACGAACGCTTTTCGATTTCTGAAAGTTTGGAATAATCGACATACTGGGAATGGAATATGTACATTAGGGCGTATCGAATTAAATTTTTTTTTCGAATTTCACATTCTAAGAGGTCTCAAAATTTTTAATGTGGCTGTCAAGATCGCCAATAAATTTTATAAAAAATAAAGGACATCTTCCTGCCCCGCAAGGACTAAGTTGTTTTTTGGGAAAACAATAAAAAATAACGATCTTAAAATGCTTTGATTTTTGTAAAATTTTTGATTAACAACTTTTGCAATTAACAATTAATTAATTGTTAATTGTTACTTCTACAATTAGCAATTAATAAATTGTTAATTGCAATAATTAATTAGACTAAAAAATTAACAATTAATTTGCAGAAAAATTAAGTATATTTTTTTCATTCGTTTAAGTTTAAAACAATTAATTTTATTTAATCTTCAAATATAAAAAATCAAATGTTTGTCCCTCTGTCATCGGGTGGACAAATTAATTGCAGGTGGGTCATTGGCACTTTTATGGGTTCCATGGAAGATTTGGACCAAAATGGATGATTCTATGGCCAATCGGATGCAGTGGGATTATCTGAGGTCATAGGTGGGTCATTGGCACAGATTCCATGGAACATTTGGACCAAAATGGATCATTCTATGGCCAATCGGATGCAGTGGGATTATGTGAGGTCATAGGTTGGTCATTGGCACTTTTATGGGTTTGTTGAAATATTTGGACAAAAATTATTAAAACTTTAAATTTCAGAGAGTTTTTTCTCTATCTTGGCGTTTCGTAAAATACACTTTGAATAACTAAGGACAATATTAAGAAAATGAATTAAAAATACTTCTGGAAAGAGACTTATCGTGATTGCTTACACATTTCAAAGAAAATTTAACAAAAGTTTAGTTAAAAACAAAATTTAAAACCCTCTAAATTCGACTGAGTTTTGCTCGGAAAGTGGAATCTTTTAAATTATAGCTCTATTTTTCTAACAATTGCTATTGAAGGAATACATAAGAGATAATTTTAGTTAAAAATTTTTAGTTTTAGGAAAAATTCAAATTCAATAAATTCATAAGCTCTTTTCAAACCAAATTTCATATGGATTAAATGGCGGCTTTTTAGAAAAATTTAATTTCTCTTTTATAAGTTTGGGGCCACGCGGTCTAATGAAAAATGAAGGAACCTTTTTTGGTCGGACGAATGCAAAATTGTAATATACGGTGGTAAAGAGTCTCGTCCATATGTTCGACATCCCCAAAATAGTCAGTACAACCCGAAGTAAACCACAAAATCCATTAAACACGGTGGTTGCAGAATCATGGCTTGAGCATGCTTTTCTTTCTATAATGTTGGTTCAATATATTGTATTAGAATAAGTAATGGACTTCTAAATATAAATGGAAAATATGCTTTCATATGCAAAAGAGGATATGCAGCTAATATGGGTTTGTCAACAAGATAAAGACCCGAAACATTCGAGTACAGTGGCGTAGCTAGGGTTGGTCGCACCCGGGGCTGAAACTAAATTGTGCAGGCCTTTAGAAGATTTTTTTTTTATAAAATAAGTCGATGAAACTTACTACATATTTTCGAATCAACCTCTACAAAAATGACATATTTTAGAAGAGATTCAAAAAATAAACAAAACTTTGCTACCCATGAATATTTGATAAAAATGGTAAGAATCTAAAATTGCCAGAAACTTAAAGAATTTTCTCTGAATTGTTCCAATATTTTTGTCTACCGGGCTTATAAGTTGTGAGAGAAAAATTTTCTATCAGTAAACCACAAAATATCAGTTTTAATATAAAAACTTAAGTTAGTTTAATATAGAAAACTTTGAAAAATTTACAAAAAATTTTTCATAATTGAAGAAAAAATAGAACCTGGAAGCAAAACGTTGATAAATTTTCCCTAGTGACCCTGAATAACTATTAATATAAATATTTTTTTGAATAAACCCCCATTTTCTACATTAAATTTAAATGAAAAATTAATATAAAATATTAAAATTCATTTATAAACATTTTTCATAATTTTTATCAATTTCATTTTAGTAAACTGAGGAAAAAATATGTTAAAATTAAATGAAATTGTGTTCATATCTAACGAATTTGTTTTTGAAATAGAGCGTGAAACAAATTCATTAAAATTAAACAGATCTGTTTTTTAAAGTTAAATTCAAAACAAAAGTTTTTGTTTTTAAAACAATGTTTTTGCTATGAAAAACAAATTTAAAACAAAAATTTTAAAATTCAAAACAAATGTTTTAAAGCACATTTTTTCGATGCCATTTTTTTAACTTTTCCGAGTTTTAGCACCAGATTCACAACCAGCTACCCCCGGGACCTTCCGAATACCAAATGTTAACTCCATTCGATGAAGTTTGCATTTGAAATATTTTAATATTTAATTAATTAGTTTTTATTTTATCATATGTTCGATATTTGTCAAACCAATTCAAAAAATTCAAAAATTTTCATTGAATTGAAATTTTTGTTTGTTTTTTTCAAAGAAATAATAAGAGAATAATAAAAAAGAAAGGAGCTTATAGGTAGGTGAAAATTAAACACAAAAAAAAAAAACAAACAAATTGGCCATTTCAGCCCTTGAAAGGACTTTGACCGAGCTTCTTATGATCAATTGTGTTGTGTGTGTTATGTTTGCACACAATTGAGTGAGATCTGGACCCAGGGGCGGATCTGGAAAAAATCTTGGGGGGGGGGGGTAAATTATCAAAGACACACATTTTCGATTTCGACAAAAAAGACAAATTGTACTTTTTTGAATTGAAATTATTGAATTGTTTAAGAAGCATTTTTCCCAGACACATACACGCACATTTCCATTTTAATTTATTTCTCCCTTTTTCTGGAATAATATCTCAGCGAAAAGTAAATAAAAACTCTAAATCTAAAAAGAACAGCCCATATAAAATTGTGAAATTTTTTCGACTTTGAACGTCGATATCTTCGAAACTGTCGCATATATTGTTGTTGAATGTGCAAAAATTTAAAGGTCTAGTATTTCTTCATTGAAATCAGTCATAATAATACAAATCGGTAGATCAAGATAATAGATATAGCAATATTATCAGAAAAAGAACTGATTATCATGTTTTTGCCTATATTTGAAATTAAGTATATATTTGAAATAAAGCCTAAATTAAGTCCATATTTGAAATCAGTAGCCAAAATTCATTCGGGATTGTTTATCGAGATCTCTGCTCAAACTCTGACAAAATCATCGCAAAATTATCACTAACTTCGTTAATATATATTTAAATGACTCTAAGTATATGCAATTATGCGAGTCCATTCAATCGTCCTCAACTCGAACGGAACCATATTTTTAATCGTCGCAGTGTAGAAAACTTCGCTCAGCTGTTTCTACACTGATAGGAAGCGTGGCAAAGATAGCAAACGTTTTAGAAATAAGTGGAAAAATGTCATTATTACAGAGAGTAAAAACGGCGTTAATATCATTAACATTAGTTTCGCTCACCTATTTACACTGCCAAATTTTAAGTTCATGAAATTATTGAATTTGAATTAGTTCCTTACTAAAAGTGGACTAAAAGTGGCAGTTTATTTCATGAAAGTCGGTTGTGGTAATTTGGTTGGTTTGTTGCAATTATAATTACTAGTACCGCCCTGGGGTCGCAAATCGACCAATTTTTGTTTGTTTATTTGTAGTTGCATAAAATAGTCGGTGCACTCCTTCTTCTCCGCACTCTAATTCATTGAAAAACAGAATTATCAAAATCGGTTGAAAAACACGGGAGAAAATGGTTCTTAGCTGTTTTCTTAGATGAAGTTAAGGAAGGTTTGAAAAATTTCAGAATTCCAAACAATTTAGAATTAACTCAAACAAAAATAATTGTATGCAATAAATTACACTGGTTTACAGCCAATATGTACTTTGAATGCCACTATTCTTTTCTCATGTTAAATCGGTCGCTAATTCCGAAAAAAATTTTTTTTTTTTCTGTCACTCCGTTTTCGAGATATTGCCCACTGTAGGGTTTTCAACGAAAAAAAAAGTTGGTTCCACTTAATTGCATATATCACCAGAACCAACAACAGTAATCGAACAAATGATATATCAAATAAGAGCTAATAAAATTTCTTACAAACAATGCAAACATCATTTTTTGGTCGACCTGTTAGTTTTGGCGGAATAAATTCAAATTTCGGGGATTTTTTTTATTTTTCAGAAAAATTTCCAAAAAAAGACAAAATAGTTGCAAATTTCGTTAAGAAATCAAAATATTTTGTTACTTTTGATATTTTTTACTAAAAGCCTTTATTTTTCCAAAAAAAATAAGCTATTGTTGAAGAAAATCTATTGAGAAATGAAAAAGTTGTGTTCAATGGAACGAAAGCACCCAAGTTATGTTATTTTTAAAAATTTTATTGTCATATAAATAAATTGGGTTATTGTACTATAATTTTTTATTTTTCATTTTTATTGTTCATAGGAAACAAGTCAAGGGTTTTGCGAAAGAAAAGATAAGAACAAACAGGCTACAATAAAAACAGGTAGGCTCACGACTGAGAGTGCAACCGTCGAAACCGTCACAGCAAAACACCTGATTTCGACACTTATGGCTATACGAAAGAGAGCCTACCTGTTTTTATTATATGTGAAAACGTATTTTGTGTTTTTTTGACAGTTATTTACAGTTAATACTGTAAACCAAGTATTTTGTGTCAATCGTGCAAATTAATATTGTCTGAATGGAGCTCGGGTAAAAACGATACATGAAATTCGATGTTCCGATGATATGGAGACAACCGTTTTGCCACCTAAACGATTGCTATTTTTGTCCGGCCAAAGTGACTGGTGTTGGAAAACACAAACGAGTGATATACGCCACTGTCCCGACTGTTTCATTGCCAGTATCTCATTCTGACGATATTCCATATCCTACTTGTCCCGATTCAACATGTGAAAACAATAGAAAATCCGTAGATTCAGTGGAGTCGCAAGGAACCACAGGTGGTAGTACTATTACAACTGAAAGCACAACTCACCTTTTATCGCAAGCGCAGCTGAATGATTGGATAAGAGATTTGGAACTGTCAAAGGAAAAATCGAAATTGCATGCTTCTCGTATGCAACAATTCAACTTTTTGAAACCCGATGTTAAGGTGACATACTACAGAAATCGTGAAAAACCGTTTGCTATACACTTTACTAAGAATGACAATATCTGCTATTGCGTAGACATTCCTGGCTTATTTAATACTTTCGGTCAGCCGTACATTTCCAAAGAGTGGCGTTTTTTTATTGATGGAAGCAAAGTGAGCTTGAAGGCAGTATTACTTCATATAGGAAACAAAAAGTCATCGATTCCGATCGCACATGCAGTCAACAAAAAGGAAAGGTACGAAACAATGGCGAAGCTATTGACATGTATTAAATATGAACAACACGACTGGAAAATATGTTCTGATCTCAAAGTCGTTGGTATGCTTTGTGGTTTACAGAGTGGCTACACAAAGTACTACTGTTTTCTCTGCAAGTGGGATAGTCGAGCACGTGAACACCACTATTACAAAAAGGACTGGCCAGAAAGAATTGAATCGAAAGTAGGAGAGAGCAACGTCAAAAACGTTCCACTCGTCAAAAAGGAAAACATAATTCTCCCACCGCTGCACATCAAACTTGGACTTATGAAAAACTTTGTCAAGGCGTTAGACAAAGAAAGCGAAGCATTCACATATTTGAAAACGATTTTTCCAAATCTTTCTGATGCCAAGGTAAAAGAAGGTGTCTTCGTTGGACCGCAAATAAAAAAGGTGTTAAACAATCTTCAATTCGCAGAACTATTGTCACCAGTTGAGGCAGCGGCGTGGGATTATTTTAGGACGACTGTTTCTAGCTTCCTCGGGAACAATAAAAGTGAATCTTACGAGAAAATAGTCAACGAGTTGCTCAAGAACTATAAAAAGATGGGCGTAAATATGTCTCTGAAAATTCATTTTCTGCACTCCCATTTGAATTTTTTTCCGAAGAATCTCGGTGACGAGAGCGATGAACATGGGGAAAGATTCCAACAACAGATGAAAGCAATTGAGAATCGGTACCAAGGATTTTGGGACGAAGGAATGATGAGTGACTATTGTTGGTTTTTCATCAGAGAAACCGATCCCAAATTTAATAAACGACAAAACAAGATTTCTAATCATTTTGAATTTCTGAATGATAAATAAAAATTATTTACAATGTAAATAACAATAAAAATGATTTAAGGGAACAATAAAAATTATAAATAATAATGATATACCATTTTAAATAATGTAAAAATAATGTAAATTATTAAATGTAAATTATTAATTATTAATAAAAATGAAGAATATATGATTTTATTACAACAACCTTTAGTTCTCATTTTTTTTATGGCAATAAAATAAGTCCAATGCATAAATTGATAATCACACAATTTGGGTGATTTCGTTCCATTAAACACAACTTTTTCATTTCTCAATAGATTTTCTTCAACAATAGCTTATTTTTTTTGGAAAAATAAAGGCTTTTAGTATAAAATATCAAAAGTAACAAAATATTTTGATTTCTTAACGAAATTTGCAACTATTTTGTTTTTTTTTGGAAATTTTTTTGAAAAATAAAAAAAATCCCCGAAATTTGAATTTATTCCGCCAAAACTAACTGCTCGACCAAAAAATGATGTTTGCATTGTTTGTAAGAAATTTTATTAACTTTTATTTGATATATCATTTGTTTGATTACTGTTGTTGGTTCTGGAGATATATGCAATTAAGTGGAACCAACTTTCTTTTTTCGTTGAAAACCCTACAGTGGGCAATATCTCGAAAACGGACTGACAGAAAAAAAAATTTTTGTTTTCGGAATAAGCGAGTGATTTTACATGAGAAAAGAATAGTGGCATTCAAAGTACAAATAACTTTTCGTTATTTGTAAACCAGTGTTATTTGCGCAGTTGATACAATTTAAGCAACTTTAACCTAATATTAATTCACTTCAAAACAACCCTAATATATATCATATATGACAAAAAGTATTACAGATGTATGTAATATTTTCATAAGAACTGAATATAGCTGAAATATTTCTAAGAAATAATTTAACCGATGATGAAATAATTGAAGTAAAACAAACTATTAGATTTTACATTGTTTGTACTTTTTTTTTTGAAAATTTATAAAGTGAAAACTGAAAGTACAAGAACGTATTGTTTTTTATGGTAAAATTCGTTGGCACATAGGTTGCACAAAAGTTTGGCAGGTTTTCAATAAAAATTTAGAAGAATAAAATATTTAAGTTGCAACTTTGGTCTGCATTGCCAAAATCTTAATTGCGCTCATTACAAATCAAAATCAATGTTGTTTGCTCAATGATTTCACATAAATCGCATTTTTAAACTAATCGTTAATGTCTTGCAAAAATATAATTATTATAAAGCAAACACTTACGCTGAGGTAGTGACTTCAAGTTTTTTATTTGTAAGAAAATAACGCGTCTTTAAAGTTGATTGTTTAAACAATGGCTGTAAATTTGAGAACATAACGATCTGTTACTTTATTTTCAATCTCATTTTTTAAAAAATCGAGTTTACTACCTTGACGTAAGTGTTTGCTTTACATATAATTATATTTTGGTTTTTGCAGATGACTACAGATCATGTGATTCTACAAGCAAAATGGTCATACTGTTCTCGCATCGCTTCATAAAAACGTCATCTACACGCAAATGACGTCACAAAACAAAACTTTTTTTTATATACTTTAATAATTGTTGAAATCAATAAAAAAACTAGAGTTAAACAATATCTCTGACCATTTTTTTTTAGTATTCTTTCAAAACACGCCTTCAGAATCGCTTATGTATACATAAAAGTACCCTTAAGCTGTGGGCATAATTTTCTCCAAATAAAGTGTTAAAAAAAAGTATTTGAAAGTTCTTGGGGGGGGTAATTACCCCCTTTACCCCCATCCCCCCTTGTATCCGCGCCTGTCTGGACCTACATGTTTTATGTAGACTCCGAACGGCTAAAGTTCATGTTCTCATGTCTGCAGAGAGGTGGTGGCCGACCAGAAAAATTTTTTTATTGAAAAAACTTTTCGCTGCGACTGTGGATCGAACTCGGGCTCCGGGCATGCTAAGCCACACACTTAACCTGTATGCCACGGTCACCATCAAATTAAACACACTTGTTTTAAATATTGTTTTGTAGAAACGCAAAGGCGTTATATTTCTATTTTAATATTTTTTTGTTTAATTTTAAAGTATGTTTTTTTTCTCAGTGTATCTATATAAATCACCGCTTGGACTTTTATAGACAAGAGTGTTACCAAATTGATATCAGAAATTTTTTCATTCTCATTATCTACATAATTCCCAAAGCAAACTTGCCCAGGTTGGACAAGGTCAAGAGTCATGAATGGCAAAAAAAGAGCTGGCAATTCCAAGAAATCTGTTCATTCTTCACATCCGGTGATTGAGTACAAAATTCAATTTCAATAATTAGAATAATTTTTAAGGAACTGTGCATCTTATCTTCTATTAAAACTGTATTTTTGATAGTTTTTGTTGGTTGATTTAAACATAATAATAATTATTTTAGTAAAATCAAGGATTCAGAAAACCATCTTAAAGTTTTTAATAGACATCTTCAAAATAAAATAAAAAAAAGTCAGAATGACATAAATTGTCATAGAACGCCATTTATTTAATTTAAATAAAAAATGTAATGAATTTAAATCAATTTAATTTTTTAGAAATTTTTTTAGCAAGTAAAAAGTTCATTAATGATTTTTAAACTAGTAGTTTTATGTAACAGTTCTTATACCCAAACATATTACTATTCAAATTATGTTCTAGCAGGATAAAAGCTGTAATGTAAATGAGGTTTGTTTCATCATATATGGTCTCAGAACTTAGTAATCACAAAATCATAAAGTATGTTTTAATTTTTGACATATATGATATGAATATGTTTTTCTGAAAAGTTCTGGAGAAATGTATTGCTACAAAACAACTGACTCCTCCATTCATCATACTCTGAAAATCATGCAGGTTTTCGAAACTTAATGGTTTAGAAATGTCTACTATGCTAGCAAGTTTGAACACTTCTAAACCTAAATATAAGATGTAAAAATGTGTTTTTTTTTATAAAACTTAGTGGAATATAAAAAAAATGTTTTTACATTTTTCCTTTTGAACTCCATCTTAATATCATGAAAATTTTAATATAATTTGTTTGGAAATTGCACCCCTAACCAATGAAAAATTACATATGGAATTGACTTGGGGTTTGTAATGGCCACCTAAGAACGACATATACCTTACGTATCTTACGTAGCGGCACGCAGCATGCAGTTGCCTACCTCTGAACATAACATTTATAACTAGCTTGCTCATTAGCAAAACACCCACACAACACCCTACCTCTTCTTGTGTAGCGCATTAAATTGCTTAGATTTTTCGTTAGCTGCTTAGAGTAATCAATGACTAAACAATTAATAGGAAAACAAAGACTATAAAAACAAATAAATAATGAATGAACAAATAATTACTTAGACAATAATAAATAAATAAACAAATTAAGTAATATATATTTAAATATCTACATGACTTATAAATAATATATAAAATATCAAATATCGACTATAAAATATAAACATAAACATTAGAATGGAAATAATAAGATAAACATAAATTAATATATAGCTATAAAATAAAAGTATAAATTAATAAAAGTCTCAAGAGTTGAAGGTAGGTAAAAATAAGTTATAGCGACCAACTAAGTACAAGCTAGTCGCAGGTAGCAACACGCATGATTGTTCCGTTGCTTCATTTGAACTCTCTTCGCTTAACACATTAAAGTATAGACAAAAAATTTCGGCTTTACATTAACGGATCAGTTTGAGTAAGATCATTGAATATCAAACAACGCTTAAAGAAAGAAGTGATTAGTTAAGCAGTGCAAATACAAGTTAAGTGTGTCAAGCTGTAAACTTTTAAACACAATTTCTTCTCGAAAGGATTTTGGGATTATCGGGTAAGGTTATCACCCTCGAAAGAAAATTTTTTGTACCTTAACAAAATTGTTTTATTGTCTAGTGTTAGGCAATCGTCATATTGGACTTTTGCTGGAAAAAACAAAAACCCACAAGAATATTTTTTAACAGCCAGGACACGGCTCTCGGAGCAGAAACTTCGACTCAAAAGGGTTTCGGCTGTAAATGCTTGCGACCAAGCGATTCGCCTTGAGTGTCCTTCGACTGTCCTTCGAGTGCCCTTCAAGGAGCGACAAGGTTTCCCGCCATCACTAGCTAGGTCTTCGCGTCTCACCATAAGACGTGAGGACCCTGCACAAGTGGACAGCAAGGAACGCTCAGACGCTCAAAACGCTCAGAAAAATAAAATTTAAAAAATAAAACAGCTAAAATGCTCCAAAAGCTACAGCTAAACGCTCAACACGCTCGTTAAAATTACGTCAACAATACGTACAGGTACCGTAGGAACAAAAAGGTTCTTCGAATAAATAAACGGACACCTAATATAATTAAAGCCTAAGTTCATTACTAAAAAAAAAAAAAAAAAAAAAAAAAACAACATGCTAAATTTATACGTAAATTTTTAATTCTAAAGTAAACTTTGAGAACAACCGTAAAAACTTAAATTAAAAGAAAAATGTGAAAACTTGCTTACATCTATGTACTTAAAACCTAGTTTACAAACTTAAAACTTAATTTAATAATGATTTTTAACACTTAAAATAATTGAATTTAAAAGCAAACTTACGTTAAGACATACAATTAGTTCAATTGTATTCCTTATCTAATTTTTTTATTCCTCGTTTTTTTTGTATACGTTATTGAATTTAACTTAACTGAAATTCTCTATAATATAGCCCTAAACATCTCAAAAGATATTCCAAAGCAGATACACAACAACAACATTACAGTCGTCGTCGCTGAGCTCACCGATGCTGGAAAAAAAAAAAAAAAACAAAGTAAGTTTTTTTTTTTATTATTAATAACATATAGAGTATTTCAGTTGATTAGATGCATAGATGCAGTATTTTAAATTCCGCGCGTTCCGCTCTGGCGAAAAGTTTTTTTTTTGCTTGGTTTTAAATTGATTGATAAGACTTAAATTTTAAACTCTTATGCTACAGCAAACTTTAATCTCTCATCGTTGTTTCAATTCCGCGTGTTCCAAGACCGGTTTAGTTTCTTTTATTTGAGAATTCATTATTATTGCTACTCTGAGCAGAATGCTTTGTAAACCTGGTTAGTAAACAAAAACAGCTGTTATTAAAGAAAAAAAAAAAACTTGATTTTTTTTTCTTTTTCTTTTCTTTATTGTTAAAAAACAAATTTTTTTTTATGTAATTCAATTTGTAATTTGTATAAAAACCTAGAAGTCTTTTACTACATTTTGATGAATTTAAGATTATTCTCGAGATTCATATTAATGGATTATTTTTGATGGATTATATTTATAAAATAAATTGGTATAAATGAAACTTATAAATACTATGATGGCTTAATTTATCTTTTAGTCCATGGTTCTACAGCAAGGTAAGGTGAGGTAAGAAGGTTTTAGTGCAGAATAGGTCAATGTTAATTAAGATCGTCGTGGCATTGCATGGTAGGGAGGGTAAAGAAGACGGCACCCTATATCATCTAGGGATGTAAGCATTTTTTTTTTTAAGTTTAGTTTGATTCAATTTTGGTTAAATTCGAGTTTCATAGTTTTAGTTTCCGGTTCTTAGTTTTTTTTCATAAAGTGCACATAAATTAATGTTGTTGTGTCTTGGCGTCAAAGGTTTGGAAAGATCCCCGACTGCCCGGCGAGCTAGCAAGAGCAAAGCTAGATGTGCACAACCTTCCAGATCATTTCGACGCAAAACCCTAAGACCAAGCACGCTACATTTGGCGCCCAACTTTTTATCAAGATTTTTATCTGGTGAGGAATACGTTATCACAGATACAACTGTTTGGAATTTTATAGGAATAGCGGTGATGTTAGAATTCATTTCAGATCATCGACCATTTAATTTCAAATCACCTTTTTGTACATTTTCGTGTTTCGTATAAAAGCTTTTTGGAATTTCATGTTATTTAGAATTAATTTTGAATTAGTGACCATCTGTTTTTTTTTACGAAATATCGTTTAGATTAAATTTTTTTTTTTTTTTTTTTATTATTCTGAACTGTCTTGAGATGCTTACCAAATTTTAATAATCAACTACACTTACACCTAACTTACCATTTTTGCTTAGAACCTGGACTTACCATAATATATCGCTTGTTTTTTTTATTAAAATTTTATAATGGCTGTACGTCACAGCGATGAAGACTTGTCTGTTCCACTTGAAAGTGAAGATGAACCATTTTGCGGTGTTTGCAATGAAATAATGAAAAGCAAACAAGATATTTGTTTAACTCTATGTAAACACAAATTTCATAAAAGTTGTATCTCAAATTGGTTGATAGAGAAAAAAAGTTGTCCGCTTTGTCGGCAAGATTGTGATGCGGCAAAGTTAACAGATATTTCTGCAACCAATCATACTAATACCAATTTGTCAGTCATTGAAAATTCAGGGTCAAATTTAGTTAAGTCGAATGAGGAGCGTGGAATTTCAAGTGAAAGCCACTATCCTAGAAACTCTAATAGTCGTGGGAGAAGCTACCGAAACAATAGAGCACGCGGTATATACATTGTGAGATCACTGAACAAAACCTTGATTTAAATCCTCAGGACTCCATGGTAGACCCTCTTAAATCGTTGGCTACTCCAACACACCAAAAATCAGCTCTTCAACATCCCCAAACAAATTCAAATTCATTAATAAACCGTGAGGATGTTGTCAGTATTGCGCAATCGATTGTACAGAATGGACAGAGAGCAATAATTGAACAGCTAACCTCACATCTGAACAATACGATTGAACAAATTTTAGAACGACAATTTGAAGCCCTTCGAATCGGAAGCGGCATAGTTCACCAAAACCCACCCGTTACTGAACCGGAATGACCTCGGGATATGCCTAACGTTGCATCAAATAGCATGCATTTTCGACCTGAGCAACCGATTCGTTCATCGCAAATCAGTAACCGGTCACATTTCGGCGACCAACCAGAAAAAGTTGCTAATATAATACGTAATTGGCATTTACAATTTGACGGTACAACAGACGGAATGACCGTCGACGAATTTATTTACCGATTACAGTCCTTGACGCAACAAAATTTATCGAATGACTATCAGTTACTCTGTGACAACCTTCACATTCTTTTTGTTGGCCAAGCCAAAAATTGGTTTTGGAAATTTCATCGTGGTCATCGTCAATTCTTATGGGAGTTATTTAGTAGAGAACTACGAAAGAAATACCAAGACACACTTTCCGATTTTGACATATGGGAAAAGATACGGAAAAGGCGACAAAGAGAGAATGAGAACTTCGACGATTATCAACTGGTAATTGAAGACTTAGTTGAAAGGTTGCAGAATGACATATCGGAAAGCGAACTAGTAGATGTTTTAACGCGTAACTTAAAACCAAACTTGAGGTATGAACTTCTGCATTTAAACATTCGTACTTTATCTAAATTGCGTGAAGAAGTTCGAAAACATGAAGCCTTTGTTTCAGAGTTTGGTTCGCAATTTTTAAAAATTAAGACTAACTGGCAAAAACCACACATTTCGGAAGTCGCAGATAGCAACTTCGACTCAGTTTCAAATGAGCATGAAATCTCAGAAATTAAACAATCGCGTTTACCTTTAACTTGTTGGAATTGCGACAAGCATGGGCATCGTTATGATGATTGCTTGGAGCAGCGTAAAATCTTCTGCTATGGCTGCGGAAGAAAAGATACTTTTAAACCGAAGTGCAGCGCATGCAATCCCTCGGGAAACCGAAAGAGGGATGCGACCACGAACACCTCATAAACGCATCCCGTAAACCAGAACATAGAGATGTCAGTACATCTACTGTATCGGATCCTGACACCCCTGAATTTAAACTATCTATATTACCTAGACAATCCAACCAAAACAAACCACGGCTTAGGCCAATCATACCTTTTCACGAACGGCTTGAAAAATATAATATAGTTCGAAGGCAAATTTTTGGCAATGCTTCGGCAATTCCAGCAGTTTTAGAAGCAAAAACCAAACGTTCAACTCAGCGTATGAGAAACTTTTGGAAGTTGGTTACTTCGACCAGAAAAAAATTAGTATCGGCTATCTTCACTAAATCTGATGAAAGAATATACACTGAAGTCGATATTCTAGATAAAACGTATATTGCTCTGTTAGACTCTGGTGCAACTATAAGTTGCATTGGTGCTGACGCAGCTGCTGAGTTTCTAAAAAACTCGAAAACACGGAAGTGCAGTGGATCTGTTAAAACTGCAGATGGCAGTTCTTGTCGTGTTGTTGCTAAGCTGTCAACAGAGTTGACTTAAAAAAACATTACTAAGAATATCGATTTCTTTATCATTCCAACTTTAAAGCAGAAAGTTTACTTAGGAATTGATTTCTGGCAAAAGTTTGGACTGATCGATTCTCTTGTTCATAACTTCGGACCTATTTCTGAGCTAGACGTAGGCAAGGAAGATCCTTATTGTGGTGAACCACAAATGCATAATCTCTCTTCGGAACAATCTAAGCGTTTAAAGGCGGTAATAAATATATTTCCTTCTTTTGAACGTGAAGGTCTTGGTAAAACCAGCCTACTTGAGCACATAATCGATGTCGGCGATACAAAGCCTGTTAAACAAAGACACTTCCCTGTATCCCCCGCCATCGAAAAGCTCATGTACGCTGAAGTAGACCAAATGCTTGCCTTGGACGTCATAGAAGAGTCTTCAAGTCCGTGGAGCAGCAATTGCGTTTTGGTTCGACGTAATAATAAAAACCGCTTATGTTTGGACTCGCGTGAAGTTAATAAGCATACAATTAAGGACGCTTACCCGCTTCCACACATAGACGGAATCCTTAGTCGTCTTCCACCTGCTTGATTTATTTCTGGTCTTGACATGAAACATGCATTTTGGCAAATACCCTTAGAGCAAAAGTCTCGGCAGGCGACAGCGTTCACAATTCCAAATAGGCCTCTTTACCAATATAAAGTGATGCCATTTGGATTGTGCAACGCTCCGCAGACGCTTTGCAGACTAATGGACCGCGTGCTTCCGAGCCCCCTCAGAGATCGTGTTTTTATTTATTTAGACGACTTGATCGTTCTTTCTGAAGATTTCGAGTCCCATTTGGTTCTTCTGCAAGAAGTAGCTTTGCACCTGTATGACAAAATTCTGTATGACAGAGATTAAATATCTCGGCTTTATTGTTGGGCAGGGACAAATAAAAACTGATCCCGATAAAATCTCTGCCATACAAGAATTTCCTGTACCTGTTTCTGTAAAGCAAGTTAGAAGCTTTTTAGGCCTTTGCGGATGGTACAGGCGATTTATCGAAAATTTTGCTGCCATCACATTTCCTCTTACAGAGCTTTTAAAGAAAAGCAAAACTTTCTTTTGGAATTCTGAAGCGCAAGTTGCGTTTGAAAAACTTAAATTTCTTTTAACTTCGGCCCCTATTCTGATCACACCTGATTTTTCAAAACCATTTATGTTGCAATGTGATGCAAGCCTACTGGGCTTAGGCTGTGTTCTTGCTCAGGTAAACGAGCAAGGAGCGGAGTTGCCTATCGCATATATGTCAACCAAGCTTTCGAAAGCGCAGCGTAACTATTCGGTTACTGAGCTAGAGTGCCTGGCTGTCATAACCGGAATCAAGAAGTTTAGATCATATATAGAAGGGCAAGAATTTATGGTTATAACGGACCACGCTAGCCTCCAAAGGCTAATGCGCCAGAAGGATCTATCTGGACGATTAGCCAGGTGGGCACTTAAACTACAGGGATTTTCTTTTACGATTAAACACAGACGAGGCACCGAAAATGTTGTCGCGGATGCCCTTTCTCGATTACCTGAGTTAGAAATCAACGCCCTTGACGATGTCGGTCCCATAGTCGATCTAGCTTCAGAACATTTTAAATCCACCGAATATGTAGAATTAAAAGAACGAATCTGCCAGAACCAACCAAAGCTTCCGGATTTAAAAATATTAGATAACTTCGTGTACAAACGCACCGAACAGTCTACTGGAAATTTTGAGCAAGAATTAGATTCGTGGAAACTCTGGATTCCTAGTTCTCTTGTTCCAGATGTCTTATTCCGAGCACATAATCCACCATTGGCAGCACACTGTGGAACAGCTAAGACCCTAGAGAAGATCAGACGTCATTTGTTCTGGCCTGGAATGGTTTCACAGATACGAGAATATGTGAGCAAATGCGAGATTTGTCGATGCACCAAAAATCCAAACTCAATCTTAAAACCATCCATGGGCAGACCAATGGTGGCTCACCGACCTTTTCAGAGACTGTTTCTTGATCTTTTAGGACCCTATCCTCGGTCGAAATCTGGACATATTGGGTTGCTGATAGTCGTGGACCATATGTCGAAATTCCATTTTCTTAAACCGTTGAAGAAATTTACATCAAACAATATTTGTGAATATTTAAAAGATTATATATTTTACACGTTCGGTGTGCCCGAAACCATTTTAACTGATAATGGCACTCAGTTTAAATCTGGCCTTTTCGAGTCCTTTTTAACACAATTTGGTGTTTCGCATGTTTGTACGGCAATATATTCCCCTCAGGCCAATTCTTCTGAGAGACTGAACAGATCCATTATTGCAGCCATTAGGGCATATATCGAAAGGGATCATACCACTTGGGATGTTCATCTGAGTGAAATAACCGGAGCATTGAGAAGCACAATCCATCACGGGCTTTTCACCATATTTTCTTCTTTTTGGGCAAAACATGGTTTTGCATGGCAAAGACTATGAGTTGTTGCGAAAATTAAATTTTGCAACAGAAGACACCTTAATAAGGTATCCAGACATGATGACAACAATGAGAATCAAAGCTAAAGAGCAAATGACCAAAGCATTCGAAACCAACGAAAGAAGATACAATCTTCGAAGTCGTGATATAAATTTTAAAATTGGAGACGAAGTATTCGCTAGAAATTTTGCACAGAGCAGCCAAATAAAAAAGTTTAACGCTAAGCTCGCCCCGACTTTTATAAAAGCAAAAGTGAAACGCAAGGTTGGATCGGTTTACTATGAGTTAGAAAAGGAAAATGGAAAATTATTAGGAATTTATCACTGCAAAAATATTCAGAAAAAACCATAAGGTTGGTAGCCTGTTTTCAGCTAATATTAATCCAAATACTTTGAGTATTTGAAGATATATTATCTGCTTTGTAATGGCCACCTAAGAACGACATATACCTTACGTATCTTACGTAGCGGCACGCAGCATGCATTTGCCTACCTCTGAACATAACATTTATAACTAGCTTGCTCATTAGCAAAACACCCACACAACACCCTACCTCTTCTTGTGTAGCGCATTAAATTGCTTAGATTTTTCGTTAGCTGCTTAGAGTAATCAATGACTAAACAATTAATAGGAAAACAAAGACTATAAAAACAAATAAATAATGAATGAACAAATAATTACTTAGACAATAATAAATAAATAAACAAATTAAGTAATATATATTTAAATATCTACATGACTTATAAATAATATATAAAATATCAAATATCGACTATAAAATATAAACATAAACATTAGAATGGAAATAATAAGATAAACATAAATTAATATATAGCTATAAAATAAAAGTATAAATTAATAAAAGTCTCAAGAATTGAAGGTAGGTTAAAATAAGTTATAGCGACCAACTAAGTACAAGCTAGTCGCAGGTAGCAACACACATGATTGTTCCGTTGCTTCATTTGAACTCTCTTCGCTTAACACATTAAAGTATAGACAAAAAATTTCGGCTTTACATTAACGGATCAGTTTGAGTAAGATCATTGAATATCAAACAACGCTTAAAGAAAGAAGTGATTAGTTAAGCAGTGCAAATACAAGTTAAGTGTGTCAAGCTGTAAACTTTTAAACACAATTTCTTCTCGAAAGGATTTTGGGATTATCGGGTAAGGTTATCACCCTCGAAAGAAAATTTTTTGTACCTTAACAAAATTGTTTTATTGTCTAGTGTTAGGCAATCGTCATATTGGACTTTTGCTGGAAAAAACAAAAACCCACAAGAATATTTTTTAACAGCCAGGACACGGCTCTCGGAGCAGAAACTTCGACTCAAAAGGGTTTCGGCTGTAAATGCTTGCGACCAAGCGATTCGCCTTGAGTGTCCTTCGACTGTCCTTCGAGTGCCCTTCAAGGAGCGACAAGGTTTCCCGCCATCACTGGCTAGGTCTTCGCGTCTCACCATAAGACGTGAGGACCCTGCACAAGTGGACAGCAAGGAACGCTCAGACGCTCAAAACGCTCAGAAAAATAAAATTAAAAAAATAAAACAGCTAAAATGCTCCAAAAGCTACAGCTAAACGCTCAACACGCTCGCTAAAATTACGTCAACAATACGTACAGGTACCGTAGGAACAAAAAGGTTCTTCGAATAAATAAACGGACACCTAATATAATTAAAGCCTAAGTTCATTACTAAAAAAAAAAAAAAAAAAAAAAAAAAAACAACATGCTAAATTTATACGTAAATTTTTAATTCTAAAGTAAACTTAGAGAACAACCGTAAAAACTTAAATTAAAAGAAAAATGTGAAAACTTGCTTACATCTATGTACTTAAAACCTAGTTTACAAACTTAAAACTTAATTTAATAATGATTTTTAACACTTAAAATAATTGAATTTAAAAGCAAACATACGTAAAGACATACAATTAGTTCAATTGTATTCCTTATCTAATTTTTTTTTATCCTCGTTTTTTTTGTATACGTTATTGAATTTAACTTAACTGAAATTCTCTATAATATAGCCCTAAACATCTCAAAAGATATTCCAAAGCAGATACACAACAACAACATTACAGTCGTCGTCGCTGAGCTCACCGATGCTGGAAAAAAAAAAAAAAAACAAAGTAAGTTTTTTTTTTATTATTAATAACATATAGAGTATTTCAGTTGATTAGATGCATAGATGCAGTATTTTAAATTCCGCGCGTTCCGCTCTGGCGAAAAGTTTTTTTTTTGCTTGGTTTTAAATTGATTGATAAGACTTAAATTTTAAACTCTTATGCTACAGCAAACTTTAATCTCTCATCGTTGTTTCAATTCCGCGTGTTCCAAGACCGGTTTAGTTTCTTTTATTTGAGAATTCATTATTATTGCTACTCTGAGCAGAATGCTTTGTAAACCTGGTTAGTAAACAAAAACAGCTGTTATTAAAGAAAAAAAAAAAACTTGATTTTTTTTTCTTTTTCTTTTCTTTATTGTTAATAAACAAATTTTTTTTATGTAATTCAATTTGTAATTTGTATAAAAACCTAGAAGTCTTTTACTACATTTTGATGAATTTAAGATTATTCTCGAGATTCATATTAATGGATTATTTTTGATGGATTATATTTATAAAATAAATTGGTATAAATGAAACTTATAAATACTATGATGGCTTAATTTATCTTTTAGTCCATGGTTCTACAGCAAGGTAAGGTGAGGTAAGAAAGTTTTAGTGCAGAATAGGGCAATGTTAATTAAGATCGTCGTGGCATTGCATGGTAGGGAGGGTAAAGAAGACGGCACCCTATATCATCTAGGGATGTAAGCATTTTTTTTTTTAAGTTTAGTTTGATTCAATTTTGGTTAAATTCGAGTTTCATAGTTTTAGTTTCCGGTTCTTAGTTTTTTTTCATAAAGTGCACATAAATTAATGTTGTTGTGTCTTGGCGTCAAAGGTTTGGAAAGATCCCCGACTGCCCGGCGAGCTAGCAAGAGCAAAGCTAGATGTGCACAACCTTCCAGATCGTTTCGACGCAAAACCCTAAGACCAAGCACGCTACAGGTTTTAGTGTGAGCATTAATATTGAACAAAATTTAATATAAAGTTAAAGTTTGTTTCAATAAAAACGAAGTTCTGGTGATGGTAAAAATATTTTCAATCACTTTTGCACCCTCTTGATATTCAAATATAAAACCGAAGTCATTGAGGTGTGTTCTTTATATTAAAAAAATCAAAAATTATGTGGTAAAAAGTTATTTTGCCAAATTTTACACCCCATTTTGGCGTGCACCCGGTGCGGACCGCCCCACCGCCCCCCTTGATACGCTACTGTTCGAGTAAACTTGCGACGAAGAGGTTCTTGGACAATCGGATTCCGATCTTGGAGTGGCGCGTTCAGTCTCCGTATCTTAATCCGATTGAAAATTTGTGATGTGATGTTAAAAAGTGACATTACTGACTCTAAGCCTTCAAACAAACATCAGCTTTGGGAAGAGGTTGAGCGAATTTGGTACTCCATACCTATCAAGAGATGTCAGGATCTTGTGAACTCAATGCCTCGTCGTTGTAAAGCAGTAATTGCTAACAGAAGTCATACAACTAAGTATTAATTACAAGAAAAATTTACAATTTATCTAGACTGTAAAGTTTATTACCAAATTTATTGTTATTTTTCTATTTTTGTTGAACTTTTTATAATCACTACTATTTTTTTGACCGCTGTAATATGACGCAAGTTGCAAATATTTCAAGTTATCTTGAGCTAATACCTTGTTTTAGTTCAAAGATTATGTTAAATAAAATATAAGGTGTAGAGAATACTTAATCTTAACAAAAATTATTAAATCCAAGAACGTGTGAGTTAATTTTTAAACCTCAGATAATCCCATTGCACCCGATTGGGTATAGAATCATACATTTTGGTCCAAATGTTCCATGGAACCCATAAAAGTGCCAATGACCCACCTGTGATCTCAGATAATCCCACTGCATCCGATTGGCCAGAGAATCATCCATTTTGGTCCAAATGTACCTTTAATTGTACCTTTAATTTAAAAAAGTTAATTGCCAACGATTTTATTGTATTTTTCAATTACTTCAGGTTAGTCTAAATAAATTAATTGCAGAGTACAATTAATGATTAATTGCAATTGATATTAATTGCAATTAAATCAAGTGCAATTAATTGCAATTGATATTAAATTGCAATTAAATCAAGTGCAATTAATTGCAATTGATATTAATTGCAAATAAATCAATTGCAATTAATTTTTTAATCAATTAATTAATTGATTGAAATTTTAATTGATTGATGCCCAACTCTGAGGTGGGATTGATTTTTTTAACCTTCCTCCTTGCGAGGATCGATTAAAACTTTTGAAAATGCAATCTCTAAGTGAACGAAGGAAGTCTGCGGATATCGTCTCTTTACACCAACTCATAACCGGTGCATTCGATTGTCCGGAACTACTTTCTCTTATAAACTTTGTCTCTAACCGTAGAAGTTGTAGAAATGCTAACAACTTAATTTATCTACCATTTAGTAGAACAAATTACTTGGTTACTGCTCCCTTAAACCGCATGAGTTGGTCTGTTAACAAATGTACATTTTTTGATGTTAGTTTGTCAAAAGGTCAACTCAAAAGTAGATTGGAAGCTGTTGTATAATTAGATTTGTATTTGTGTATGCATGGTTAGTTGTTATGTTCTGTTGTTGTCCCTGAGCCCAATCCACTCTGTGGTGGGTCAATTTTTCCCACATTAATCTATTTTGAGCCACTGGAATTCATATCATTGGAATATTTCAATGAGATCTGGAGTGTGGCTTCAGAAAGATTAATGCTGAGAATGTGCGAAAAAGCTGTAGTAGCTGAACTCTATTGTTATTGAATGTGTCATAATTTTATACATTTCCGAAAGAGATTTTGTTTCAATAAAGATACTCAGTTGTTGGGATGGTTCCTTGTTAAAACAACTACAAGTTGCAGAACTTGTAATACAACAACCTACAATATTTGTAAAAAAATTATTTAGGACGTTTGCTTTGTCTACATCATTTGTTATTAGTTCACCATTTACTTTCAAACAGGAAATTCCTTCTGCATTATTTGGTTTGTTTAATAAATTATTGACGAGCTTCCATTCTTTCTTTACATCACCTCTGACTTGACTAAATTCATTAATATAGAAATTATTTTTACAACTAATATTATCTTTTTTAATTTCCTTGCAAAGAGCCTTATACTGATGTTTTAAGTCATCATTGTTTTTATTTTTTTACCTTTTTGTACAGTTTGTTTATTTATAATAATTTTTTTAAGCAGTTCCTTCGTCATCAAAGGTTTAAGCCTCTTTGTACATGAATTTTTCGTAATGCAAGTATTAGTGCAGTCACTAAAGTGTTTGGCTCATCATAAACTCTGTCCCAAAATTCAAATCTTAATTTATTATTTAATAAAGCATAGTTAGTTCAAGCAGAAACATGGACACAGGATTTTCCTTTTCAAAATTTAGCAGACCTTCAAAACAAAGAGATGTCAAGCAATGGTATGAGATTTGCAGGTCACAGACATAGCTAATAATAGTAGGAGCCCGGGATGCTAAATTTGCAGTCATGAATGAAAGAATACAAGATTACGACGCGCTGAAGTTTTACCGTTAGATGACGTAATTGTAGTCAACTTTTCCTATAAGTTAAAAAAAAATGGCAATAGGATAGCTATATAGAGATGGCAACACACAATTCGCTCCGATGACGTCGATGTCGTAACCTCGTATTCTTTCATCCATGTTTGCAGTCACTAGAGCGTCATGGGAACCTATTAGATTGTAAAGATTAGGTTATATAACGAAAAAAGTTTATGTTAAGTTTTCCATTTTAGTGAGGCAAAGAGGGTGCAAAAAATTTTAAAAATGTAAAAAAACGGTCAAATGGAAACACTCGAACGCATCAGATATTAATAGTGTATACATGCTTTGTTTTTCTGATAACCGATAGATATTAATCTGATGATTTAATAGGGGCGGGTGACTGAGAAATTGCGTTTAAAAAAAAAAAGTTATTCGAGCGTATCAGATATTGAAAGGGAACGTTTAGTGAACTCAAAACAGTGTTTGATTTAAATTACTGACGATTTGTACGTGGCCTACACTCATGACTGATTTTTGGAAATGTTAAAAAAAGTGTTAACTTGAAATACTCGAGCGCGTCAGATTTTTCTACTGTGGGTTCATTTTGATGTCGAGGCGTATTCTTAATCTAACGATTTGAAAAATTTTAAATGTCACTGTTTTTGAATAAAACAAATTTTACATTCTGGATTATTGGATCCATTCTTATTATTGGACGTAATAAAAAAATGTACACACATACATATATCATTAAATAAAACATTCCCACTTAGTTGCCCGATTGGCCTTTCATACAATTTCTTTTCTATTTTAATTTTGCCTTTGGGTTTTGCTAAAACAAAGAACACTGTTTTTTAAGAGTGTACACTAAGCCCAGATCGAAATTGTATGGAGAAAAAAAAGTCTGCCGGACAGTGACTCAAGACTCTTAAAAACATTATTTCTGCATAATTTTTTTTTTTACATCGGAGAAATCCATGAGTGCCATGTAAAATACGTATTTTATAAGCGTTTCAAAAACAATGTTTTCGAAAGTCATGAATTTTGCACTGGAACGCCATCTAGCGTATACTTTACTAAAAATCGGTTGCCAAATTCGATTTTGCGAACTTTAAAACTCATTTCTACCAAGATTTGTCAAAATCGAACGTTAATTATGAAAATAAAATAATAATTGAGCAGAAAAAAGCCGTTTGAATGACAATTTCTTACATAATATATAATTGTGGCACTTAGTTTTGGTAAAACCACACCATAGAAATATACCAATGGAAAAAAGAGCTCAATACTAATGCATGTAAATAACATGATAAATTCATATTTTATAGGTGTTTAAAAAACATATTTTCGAATATGATGAAATATTAATTTTTTGGGGTTTCAAAAGAGTTTGTAAAGGCAATAAATTTCAAAATTTTTTTAAACACTATTTGTGTAACATAAAAATCTTTACTGTTTTGCTTATATTGGGTATTCATTCTGAAGAAGAAGAACCAAAGTGGTTTTGGTTCAGGAGAACTCCATGGGGACTTCTCCGATCAAAAAAAAAATTATGCAGAAATAGTTGGTAAGACTCCCTCTAACTTTTGAGTCGGTGTCCGGCAGACTTTTTTTTCCACACAAAATCGATCCGACTTAGAGAGTACATGTGAAAATTTACTGTGTAATGGAATGTTCAGGCCTGTTTTAGCTACATCTCCCCAAGAAAACTGTCAGATTATATGTTTTTCGTAATCCTTATTGAATTCATTCACATTAAAATCATGAAACCTGTAGATACACACAAACGTAATTTGTTGTTCCTTTATGGAACACGTAACTTTAATGGCATCAGAACTATCAAAACTCAATTCGGGGAACTCGCAATTTAAATCTTTTTGTACAAATACCGCAACTCCACCTGCTGCACATTGGTTATTGCACTTAGCAAAAAAATTGTAACATGGAATATCATACAGTGACACAGAGCTGCCAGGTGGCGGGATTTTCCCCGTTTTTCGGGATTTTTCGTTCAAATGGGGATGGCGGGGAAAACATTGATATAAACGGGGAAAATAAAAATACAACGTAAAGTACCTTACTTTAAATTTTAGAGTTACCTTGTCGAAGCAAAATGTGTCATTTCTTATGTCATCTTGTAGACAATTCCTTATTGCCGCTTGCGAAAAAATTTGGGAAAGGTTTGACTTAACGAATGATAGTTTTAAAGCTATGTGCTTTAATTTACCCAATCTGTTAAAAAAACATTGTCATCATTTGTCCCCCTGTCCTCTTATTTTCCACACGTTTCCATGTTTAAAAAAAAAAAATAGTTTCGTTTAGTTATTGTATTCCCCAAAGCGACATGTACTGAAAGGGCTTTTTTCGTTGTTAATTCTCAGCAGTTATTTTGGAGACAATTGGAAAAACCAACTAGTTTATTTCTAGTGAAATTGGAGTCAGCTTGGAACTATTACAAAAGACACTCAGCACAGAACAGTTTGAATTTATTTTTATATACTTAGTTTTTCTTGTCAGCAAGCACTAACAAAATCAAAAAAAAAACTCTCAAAACGTGTTGGGGCCCGTTTTTTTTTTTTAGATTCCGAACTTTTTTTAAGTTTCGCAAACATATTCGATGAAAATAGTTAAGTGGTAAATGGTAAATATACAGTTAAAACTATGTAATTACTATACAATAATTAAATTAGTTATATCGTACAAACCCGTGTTTCAAATAAGGCTGATAATAGGGCTTTAAATGACCACTTCTGGACTGTATCAAAACGGACCAGTTTAAAACCATTCATAATGGAACTGGCACAGATATAGGGAAAAAATAATGTTTATAGGGACAATTGTCTTTTCCTATGACATCAACCCGTAAAAAGCGTCAGCTCGTTCAATGCAAAACGGTAATGTAGTGGTACAAGTATTAGCCTCTTTTGGAACTAGTTCAGAACTATTCTTAGGTTCATTTTTCTGCAGGCTTTAAACAAAACAAAAATAAAGAACTCTCTTGATCAAAGCTCTTTATCCGGAACTCTCAACACTAAATCTTTGATGAAATTTCAAAAAGTTTTGTAATTAAAATAAATACTGAATGTTTAAGTTTTCATTATAATAATGTATATATTTCAAATAAATTTATACAATTTTTGCAATGATTGTTAAGTTGATCTCAGACAGAAGGTTCTATCCCGAATATCGACAATATACCGCTTATAATTATTGTATGTTTTTTATGGAAACGTACGTATTTGATCTAAGTATTTATTTTTGTTATAATTAAATGAAATAATTTAATATTATAACATTAATAAACTGATACTTCTTTCTAAATTTAAAAACGGGGAAACTCAAAATAAAAAACGGGGAAAATTTTTTTTGTGTATGCAAAAATGGGGATTTATTTTTGCTGACACCTGGCAGCACTGCAGTGACATTTCCTCTTCGTAAATCCATATTTCTATTAAAAAGATTATATCCGGTTTGAAAGAAAATAATCAACATTTTTTTGCATGCTTCTTATGTTCTGATGAATAATATAAAAATTTTCAAATTTGTTTGGATTGTTAGCAATATCATAAAAATTAACATTTTTTAAATTTGCAAGAGAAACATTGAATAAATTCTCTTCAGGATTTTCATTTTCCATATTGATATCTAAAGTTTAAGAGGTTTTTTCTTATTTTATTTTTTATAACGATTTTTTTAAATAATCAAGATCTTCAAGCGAATTTATTACAACACAATCTTCTTTCCGCATTAGAACCCTACCATTCGAAATCCAAACAAATTTAAAGTTTAAGTATTTTTCTAGCTTTTGAGTTTCTTTATAAAGATATCCGGTCGTTTCAGACAGACTGTCAATAACATAAATGTTATTGTTGTTTTTATAACCAAATTTTTTTGCTTGATGTTTTTTTTTCATAACATTTTTTTTTTTGTGTGAAGAGAAACAAATTTCACACAGAGAACTTCAGTTTTTTAATTCCTTTTGTTGTTTACTTTCTTCACAAAACAGTTGTCTATCTGTACCTCAGTGACATTAACGGGCATGCCATCATAAAATACTTTCAAAGCCGAAATTAGTGCATTGCTGTTGTTGACATTAGGTACACCTGCAATCTCTATGCACGTTTCTCTTTCGTGCTGTTGAAGATAACCTGTTTTTGGAGTTTTTCAACTGTTTCTACCAAATATTTTTTTCTCTTCTTGTAGAGACTGGATTGTTGATAAAGAATTAGCATACTGCCCCTATTATGATTTACAACTGAGGCGAAAGTTGAGTTGTCAGGCACAAATCGGTATTATGACATACAACTCAACTCTGTTTTTCACAACTCAGTTGTCTTTCCAGTTGAGTTGTACGAATTTTTTAAATTATGGAACACAACCGTAACATATTTTAGTTGTATGAAGTGTCAAAATTATACAACTACATTTTTGTGGTTGTTTTGAAAAGTTTAAATGGAAAAAAGCTTGAAAATAATTAAAATACCCTTGAAACAACTTTATTTATACATAAAACAATATTTAGAAAAATAATAAACAAACAACAATTCGAGCTGAGAAATTTGCAGGACATCAATAAAAAATTGCTTGATGTGCGGCACCTGCAAAATATTTTTATTATCGCGAAGTGATTTTCGAACGCGCGGACATATTGAATTATTGTCTTCTTCATACTTAAAAAATAAATCAAGAGAAGATTCCATTTTAAAATTCCTGTGTGCTTAACTTTTTATTTCACCAACTTATAAAAGCAGCGAAACTTAAAAACCAGCTGTTTTTATTTACATTCATCTGTCAAAATTTTCATTAAATTCTATTACAATTTGGAAAGCATTCCATACAACTCAACTTAAAATGGTTGTTAGCCATAATTCCAAAAAATATTCCAGTGGTGTCCGAAGTTGAGTTGTGTTGAAGACAACCCAACTCAGTTTGGTTGTAAATCATAATACGGCTATACATTGTTTTGAGAGACAATATCTCGTTGTACACCAGCTTCAAGGTAACTTCTGGCTGTTGTGGTTGATCAAAGCTTTGTTGTTGTTTATGTAGTTGTTGTTGGTCATAATAATTTGGCATGTATGAACTCTGGCATGTATGAACTCTGTCCCTTTGTGGCTTTGCGGTTGTTGTTGTTGTTGTTGTGTCTGTTGCTGTTGTTGTTGTTGGTGTTGTTGATGTTGTTGTTGTTGAAGTAGTCTTGTCTGCTGCACAATTGGAGTTTGTTGTTGCTCCATTTCGAGTGATTTTGGAGAGCTGCGGTTAGTTTGTTTATGATCGTCAGAGCGAACACTCCAGTTTTGAAACAAAAGTAGGTCTATTTCTTCAGCTCCTTTTTGATTCTCATCGGCAGAAGTTGCTAACGGACGCGTTTTAGCAACATTTAGCAACGGCGGCGAATGCAACGAAACGCATCGGGCCTTCGGACTAAAAAGTTTGATTATTTTTCAGCATATAATCGACATCAGTCTTTTGCAAATTAACGCAAGCGCAATGAAAATACTCATTACAAGTGACACAATTTATCTTCTTACTTTCGTCCAGATGTCTTTCGACCATTGATAAACAAATTCACGGCATTTTGTATTATTTGATGATTATTTTCTTAACAAACCGGCAGCGTAAATTTAGTGCGTGTTGACCCCAGGACGACACGAACTGAATTGAAATCCATCCAAAACGCCAATTTTGAAGACTGTTTTTCAAGGTGGATTTATCGACTTCAAATATGTATCGAAATAAATGGTGATTACGTTGAAGAAATATAAAGAGAATAAGATATAAAATTAAAATATTCTTTGTTAAGTTTTTTCTACTCTATTAAGCGATCTTTTGTTGGTCCCCTCGAAACTTTTTGTGGGCGTTGCGAAAAAAAATTTGTTTTTTGTTCTGAGGTCGGAGGGTTGACAAAAGCTCACAATCAAAAAATCTTCGAAAAATTGCAACGCGTTCTACTAGTAACAAGAAATGGGTTAATGTTCAGTAGAGATGTTCGATAGTCCTACTGAACTATCAATAGTTTCTATAATAAAAAATAAATTTATCAATACTCATTGAAAGACACAAAAATATGAAACTATCGCTAGTGCCATCGATAGTTTGACACCTCTACTAGACCATGGCGTTATCGGAAGCTACTCCGATACTACTCAAATTATTATTACTCAAATATGAGTCTCAAATTATCAATTTCAAATCCCATATTTTTATAACTCATGTTAACTGGTGCGAGCATAACCTAGGCTAAAATTATTTAATAAACAAATTAAAAAGCAACATTTTTCTAACGCATAAACTTTGTTTTACCCTAGTTCAACCTCAAACCAACTTTGAAATTACATCTTCGTTCGGCATAATATAAATATCATCAGAATACGCAAAGAGCTGGACACTTTTGTAGAATATGGTACCATTGCGATATATACCAGCTTTTCGTAGGATCCCCTCCATGATGAAATTGAAGAGATCGCATAACAACGGGTCGCCTTGTCTGAAACCTCGTACTGTATTAAAGGTTTTAGAGAGGTCGTTTCTTACCTTGACAGAGCTGCATGCATTGCTCAACGTCATCATGCAGAGTCTTATCAACTTTGCAGGTATACCGAACCTAGACATTGTTGCGTACAGAAAATCCCGAATCTGCCTATCAAATGAAGCTTTGTCAATAAAGATATGGTGGGTGTCGTTTTCATTTCCGTGGATTTTTTCCAGGATTTGGCGTAGTGTAAGATCTGGTCTATTGTAGACTTGCCAGCAGAGAAAGAGATGGGAAATTTCGGCAAGAAAGAGATAGCCTTCTGCCAAAGTGGCGACAATACCAACGTAAATTCTATAAATGTGTTAGTGAACTTTTTTACAAACTCCCCAGTTACCTTATTCAACACATAATCCAACAGTTTCCTTAAATGTAAGCAGTGTGGTGAAAAATTCACCGGCCACGTCCAGCGCTCTCAATAAGTTATTTTTATTGAATAGATTGCTACTTGAAACTGGCGCCTTACTAGGAAATCGTAATCTCTGTCTCATTTAAGTTTATTTATAAAGTATTTATTTTAAAAATATGCTCTAAGACTACAAGAACATGCGCATTCATTGTTATTTGTCAACTTTTTTGTTGCGCGGCCCCGCAGTTTAACTACTTGCATATATTTTTGAAGTCTTACATAGCAACTCAGTCATAGAAAAAAAAGCTGTTAAGCTTTTCTTCTGGAACATTTGTATCGTTTGAAAGTGCTCACTGCTTTTATCTGAAACCCACTTTGGCATGAAAGCTAACCACTGGGTTCCATAAAAACGTAGTTTTGTATTATACGGAGTAGGTGTTATTCACTACAAATTAATAAGTACAAAACTATAGTAGAATTGTACTGGTACTATTTAATTTGGAATTAATTTTATACAGCTCGTGTTTGTGTTACAGAACGTCTCCACTAGGAATAGAATAAAGGCACAGAACAACTTTTTATTATTTTGGCCCTCTTTAAGAATCTTAAACAAATTCTAAGCTTTAAAATTGAATTGAGTTTTTTTCACGAAAATTTTGATTTCAAAAGTAAAATAAATTGCAGCTCACTCTCGAAATTGACGAATTTAAAATACTGCCCTCGAATGCTGTCAACTGAGGTAACTGAAAAGTGCCATGTTAAGAAAATATTGAACATAAAGCGCCAACAAAATCTTTGCTTGCATGCAATCGGGAAAGTAATCCAGATTATTTAAATCACTGATGACCTTTTCGCTTATGGAACCCATAATTTCTTTATTAACTTTAAAGTTGTTGAAAAAGATATTGCTTTGCAAAAATTAGAAAAGCTATTGAAATATTGAAAAGAGATCATTGTATAACTCTTGGTAAACAGGCCGAAAGTGGAAAACCACAAATTTTAAAAGTTAATGAATTTATTCTTTAGAATGAAAAATATTTTTTTTTTAGAAGATAACATATCGAGCCATAACCGCGAAAAAGATGTAACCAGCAATTTACAAAAATTTGTTTTCTTACCGAAACTTATAATTTATTTCATTATCAATAATCTTAAATTATAAAATAATAGTATTTATAATAATATAATTATTTATATGCAAGGATTGTGTAAAAAAATTGCCGTAACTAAAAATCTTATGTCGAAAATAATTAAAAGAAATCTCCACCTTTGAAATTTTAGTTTTGATGGTTACATCTTTTTTGCGGTTATGGCTCGATATATTTATCTGTAAATTATCGAGCCGAAAGCCCTGGCAGCTAGCGCTCCTGTTATTTCTTTTAATTATAATAATTAATTATTGTAATTACTATAATAAATAAATAAATAAATAAAAAATCTGTAAATTAAGGAGATAAAATGAACACGTTTTTGCAATAAAACCAAAACATAAAGTAAGCAATACGTTTCACTAATATATTAGATTAGTTAAAAAAATACATTTGAAACCTTTTCATATTGTTTTGTTGGTAAATATATTTACTTCCTTTATTCATCTTTCTTCTCTTAAAGCTGTTACTACTAAATAGAGAAAAAATATTCAAAATTTTCAAATTCTCTCAAAAGTATGAGAGCAATGCATTTTGGCGCTGCTTTGGTTAAAACGGTGTATAATTTGTTGTTAAAATAAATAAATAATTAAGGCAAATTTCGCATTTATAAATACTTGTTGTTTAAAAGTGAATATTCGTTAAAAAATCATAAAAAAATTAAGATGTTTAAGAGCGATTCTTCAAATTTTGATGAATTTTATCTTCTAAACCAAAAAAAGTGTCCGTATTTTTACCACCATTGGAGCAAACCCAAATACATATAATTCAACTCAAAAAAAATTTAAAGGGCTTGGGCCCTAAAATAGAATTATGACAAATTTTGGTTTGTTTGTTCTTTTAAGGTACTATTACAGTGTGAAGCTATTAAAAACAGCACCTTATTTATTAATTTTTTTGCATAGTATTATTAAATTATTCAATTCAAATTTATTTACATTATGTACAATTAAAATTGGAGATATAAAAAAATGCTTTTTTTTGTTTTTGTATTTGTTGTTTATTTTCTAGAGGTCGTTGAAGTTGGCGTGTTTAAAAAAGGCTGTAAATTTGTTTCTCGTCTCCATCATTTTCAAGGCGTCGGAAAGTACAAAATCAAAGTGCATTCTTCAGTTAAGGGTTGTAGTCGAGCACTCTACCTACGCAAATAAAAAAAAATACAAAACAAAAAAATGGCACGTGTTGAAAAACAAATTTACAAAAAACCCCTCTTTTTGGCAGAAATTCTTAGCCGTACAAAACAAATTATAAAAGTTTATCTGCTTTTTATAGGTAGAGTGCTTAACAGAGTCTATGAAGATCACAATGAATCAAGATTCACAATGAATCGATCAAGCAGAACTCGAGATATCTTAGAAACAAATTTGAAAAAAAAAAGTTTCGAGAAAACGCAATTAGATTTTCTTCTATGAATGATAATATATGAATAAATGCGTGACATACGAATATAATGTATGTTATATCTTTTTTTTTAATTGATATTTTTTTCTAAAATTTCGTCTACGCATTCTTAAGACCTTAAGAAACCAGATTCTAAAAAAAACAAAAAATTATTTTTAATTTTTTACACACTGTAATAGTGCCTTAAGAACAGAGGCTGGATTCTGAAACACGCTAAAGCTAAATCTCCATCGCTAACGCTAAATTTTTTGTTTTTAGCGATAGTTGCGATTCTGAAAAACTCCATCGCTTATTACATGCTAAAAAATTAGAGACTAAAAGAACTTTTAACGAAGAGTGAAATTGAAGCTGTAATCGCTAAAATTTTAGCGATTGATGCGATCCTGAACTTTTTTTTCGCGATTTTCATAAAGGCTTATTTTATTTTTAGCTAAAATTTTGGAGTCCAATTGTTTGCTGCCGCTAAATTTAGAATTAGCATATTTTTAATTGATATCAACATTTTTGATATATTTATTAAGAAAAATGAATGCCTAGCCTGTTTTGGATGCATTAGTATGTAAATATATACAAATTGAAAGCAGTTCTCATAAAAAACTTGCTACTTGTATTATTAAAAATTAATATAAATATAAAAGCAAGGTTTAACTACACAAACAAAAATTTTAAATGATAAAGCAAACTAAAATTTTCTATAAATTGATTGAAACTATTTATTATAAAAATCAAATAAAAAAACTGCCTCCCATTTCTCCACAACCAATTTGGCTTAATTTATTTCTAAACTTTCATTTTCAAAGTTCCATTGTTATTTTCGATTCTTTTACTAACCTTTACAGAAAGTATCTCAAAAGGATTTTGAGATATTCAATGATTTTGGGTTCAATTTGAAATGTTTTTCGGAGAACAATTTATACAATTTGTTAAAATTTGCTAAGGTAAAATAGTAAAACACGGTTAATTTTGTACTTGAGTTTGCAAGCATCTCCCATATTTTTTTTTTTATAGATTTTTCATAGGATGTACCAAATTGTCAAGAAAGACACTTTCGTTTTTTTGTCAGACTCGCTTATCCTGATGTGGAGTGTGAACATACATTTTGAACACTTAAAATGTAAATAACTTTTTAACTAAAATTAATTTGAAGCATTTGGATGAACTCACAGAAATATACCATTGCAGGATCTTATTATACAACAAAATTTTTTTATTACACTACACGGTTAAAAATCATGGAGTGAATTTTAAACTTTTTTGGATTACATATAGGACACGACCAAAATAAGATTACTTTTTAATCCAATGAAAAGTTTTAAATTTTCCAATCCAAAACGGATTTATTTTTATAAATCGGATTAATTTTTTTTTAATCCGCAAAAAGTTTAAAATTTTTTAATCCAAAAAGGAATAATTTTTAATCCACAGAAAGTTTAAAATATTTTAATTCAAAAAGGATTAGATTTCAGCCCAAAAAAACTTTAAAATATTCTAATCGGAAAAGGATTATTTTTTAATCCACAAAGGTTAAACATTTTCTAAACTGTAGTAGGCGGTATGTGACACGGCAACGTCTGCGCTGGAATACTAATACTCCTATAATTTTGGAGAAAAACATTGCTTGTCATAACAGATTTTAGATTCAACGTCAGCATTAAATTATTCGTACAATGCATATACATAATGCTTACACATTTTTAAGTTGAAAAACTCATTGAATTCATTAATTTATTCATTAAATTCATTTCACGTAAATAGGGGTTTTCACTCTCAACATGTACTGATCATCAATGGTTTTCCGTTTTGACTTAGCTAAATGTAAATAAATAATCCAAGCATTGAGCAATAATGCAACTCTTAAGGAACGAGTATGTTATACAAAACCTTATAGACGTATATAATACAGTTCTTATATTGCCATGAACTTCACTATTTATACATTAAGCGTATTCATGCAAATAGGCAATGCCTTATAAATGGTATAAGCCGTATAAGTTAATCAGCCTTATAAATGAACTGCATGGAGAACTGTTTGCACAAACGAGACATATTTGCTCTACGATTTAAGGCTGGAAAAATATTACAACACTAATTTTCATGTAAGCATGCTCATTGACGTAACATTTTTCCGTTTCGTTCCTTTTCGTTTCGTGTCGTAAGTGAGCATCAGCCTTTAGGTGAGCAATCGATCTGACAAACTTATACCAGCAATCAGCTGTTTATAGGCATGCTGAAAGTTGACTGTTAAAAAGTTAACAGCTGACATCACAATCTGTTCACACAATCTGCCTGATAAAAATAACTAATTGCCCAAAATATTTGATTGCTGCTTTGCATGAATACCCTTATTATGTATTATAAAACACTGTTTAATGTTATAACATGTTAATATGTTAATGTTATTTGGTTCAGATTTTATTAAAAATTTTGTTTCATTTAATTTATACATTTTAATAAACTTAATTAGTGGTGACCGTGGCATGCAGGTTAAGTGGGTGGCCTAGCATGTTCGGAGCCCGGGTTCGATCCCCAGCCGCGGTGAAAAGTTTTTTTCAATAAAAAATTTTTCTGATCGGTCACCACCTCTGCAGACAATGGCAAACCTCAGAGAGTAAACAATGCCATGTAAAGCTTCTTGAGAACATGAACTTTAGCCGTTCGGAGTCGGCATAAAACATGTAGGTCCAGTTCTTGGTCATTGTGTTTAAACATTTAATAACACACACAACACAATTGATCATAAGAAGCTCGGTCAAAGTCCTTTCAAGGGCTGAAATGGCCAATTTGTTTTTTTGTTTGTAATAAACTTAATTTAATAAACTTCGGATGCTTTAACAATTATATTAAGCGTAAATTTCGTATTAGTAGTATTTTCAATCTTAGGTAACATAAACATTATTTCCTGAAAATATTACCTTAATGTAAATTTGTAGTCCAAAAATAGTCTTAAACCAAAGTTTGGATTAAAAACTAGTCCAAAATTTTTAACCGTGCAGAAAAAGAAGCTCATGATAGGACATATAGACTGTAATTGTCATTAGCAGTTCAAATGGCATTAGCACTATCAAATCTACAACGAATTCAGTCATCAATGTTAGATGTTTTAATTGACACTCAATGGGAGAATTCACCCAATGCTAATAAGCCCCCAACAATACAGGAAATAATCGACAGGAAATAATGCGCATCAAGAACCACCTCCCATCCCAATTTCAGTTACCTGTAGAGTAACTGAAGTTTGTCCTTCTACAAGATAATGAGGGTTAAGGTAGGTGACTCGGCCGATTATGTGATATTTGACATCAAAATACTACTGGTCAGTCAAGAATTATTTGAAGTCTTCAAGGTGATACCCATTCTGGTCTTGGTCAACAATACGATGATAACAATAAAACTAACAACTAGGCTAATGGCAGTCAATTTACATCTTGATCGATATTTTCCTACATCATCCACAACACTTCAACAATGTAGTCAAGCCAAAGAAGACACATTTTTATCCGCCAATATTCATTCTATTTATAACAAAGGTGCGGGTGAGCAGTCATGTGAAATGAATTTACTCAACAACGAGACCATTACTACACTGAGAAAAAAAACATACTTTAAAATTAAACAAAAAATTTTGAAATAGAAATTTAACGCCTTTGCGTTTCTACAAAACAAAAATTAAAACAAATGTGTTTAATTTTCAACTACCAATAAACTACTGTCTTTTATTTATTTTCTCTCATTATTTCTTTGAAAAAACAAACAAAAATTTAAATACAAGAAAATTTTTGAATTTTTTGAATTGGTTTGAAAAATATCGAACATACGATAAAATAAAAACTAATTAATTAGATATTAAAATATATCAAATGCAAAATTCTTCGAATGGAGTTAACATTCGGAGGTCCCGAGTGTAGCTGTCTGTGCATCTGATGCTAAAAACTCGGTAAAGCTAAAAAAATGGCATCGAAATATGCTTTAAAATATTTGTTTTACATTTTAAAATTTTTGTTTTAAATTTGTTTTTCGTAACAAAAACATTGTTTTAAAAACAAAAACTTTTGTTTTGAATTTAAATTTAAATACAGTTGTGTTTAATTTTAATGAATTTGTTTCAAGCTCTATTTCAAAAACAAATTCGTTAGATATGAACACAATTTCATTTAATTTAACACATTTTTCCCTCAGTGTAGCTGCGAATTCATTAGAACCAGCTCCAAGGAAGCCTGGATTCAAATGGAACATGCAAATCAATTGATCTTTGCCGTATCATCTACACGAATGTCAGCAGTATGCAGCAACGAAGTTTTTCAAGTGGCCCTAACAGGATCTGGTTGGCTAAGCCTGCAACCAGACTGTACTCTAAAAAATTATTTCATTACCATACAAGAACACTTCATAGTCACCAGATCCACGATGAGAGATCAAATTAGACAATTGATGGCTCTCCAGAATGAGATAGCAAATCTACGCATCGAAAATCCGAACAACATTCGACCACATCAATACGAAGTAAGCTACTCTTGTATCTTCATCATCATGTGCATTAAGGTGGGTCACCAAAAAAAGTTTGCATTTACCGCCCCTAATATGAAAGCTTATGTTGAGAGGATTTCAGAACAATAAATTTTTTTTTTTTGGTGAACCCAAAATCTGCCCCAAATGGTCTGTTTTGTATAACTTCACTAGTTTTAACCCGATCGTAAAAAGTATATCGTTGGATAGGTCTCAATTAGTACAATAACCCGTTCCCACAACATTTTTACCTATGAATCCATCTTTGACAAAATATTTAAATTTTTCGACGTTTTTCTTCAGTACCCCCAAAACTTTTCATTTTTTTTTTTAGATAATAGAAGTTCATAAAAAATCATTAAACTTTTATGAAGAAACTATTAAAATTCATTCGTAGGAAAAAAAGTTACAGCGAATCAAAATTTCAATGAAGTTCGTCTTCGTTTTTGGACTTTAGCCTTTAGAATGACTTCGTTCAACTTCGCTTTTGTTTGGCAGTATTCGGTTTATCTTCGTTTGGATTCGTTTTTCATAAAAAATCGGCCCAGTCGTCCATATATGTTTTCCCAGCGGTAAAAACAAAAATTGCTTTAAAATTTGCTCTTAAAAAGTACGTAAAAGTAAAAGTACTCCGTTTGAACGTAGCAGTTGATATAATTGTCAAACAAATCTGTGGAATAATTATATGAAAATCACAAATTTTTTTAAAGAAGAGGAAAATTTAAAATAAAAGGTGAATATATTTATTATTGAAACTAAAAATAAGTATAGCCACGAAAAAAATGTGTAATGTTTAAAAAACGTGTTTGAACAATCTAATAAAAAACAATCCAACAAGCAAAGCAGCAACTAAAGGAAAAAACCTAACAAAAAACTATCTGCTATTTCCTCAAAAATGCGTTTCATGAAGAGTAACATAAATTCAACAAAACTACCGTCAAGTCGCGATGTTATTGAGTATTTTCTGTTTCTTCAGCATGAAGGTACCGAAAGTGTCGCCAAGCATAGAAAACTTTCATATTATAAAACAATCGTAACCAAAAAGCTCCGACAGCTATGGCAACGTACAAATATTCCTATAGTTTCGATATCAACGATACGAAGAAAAATAACAAATCTCTTAAAAAAGTTTAATGATGTAATGAAACATTCAATTAAATATGAAGCAAACGAATGGAATAAGATTTTTATGCTTTCGCAATGCAAGTGTGCCATTGTGTTAAGAAGAAAATGTAGCTGCTCTGCGACTCAAAGAATTCCGTTCAACGCCATGGAATTCTTCATCGACCAATGTGGAGCCAGGTTACTGACTTTCGATAACCTGCCAGAACAAGCTGGTGATGTACAAATGGCGAATGATATTGGAAACTGCGAAAAGCAATCAACTGTTCATTATAGTGGTTCTCAACGATCCACTACTACCGCACAATATTATCCGAGTTCAAGTGAGGAAAAGGAATTTCTAGACAGTCAACGGGAAGCGCATCCAGAAATAGAATCCGGATTAAAAGTAGCAGACATTCGACTTGAAAATTTTTCTGCTGCGTTGGACCGAAGTGGTATTTCAAACCGTTTTGGATCTCTGCATGCTACAATGTTGATTAAAGACCTAAAAATTTCGCTATCCGCCAAAGTAAAGCCAAATTTGCCACAAGATATTGCCGAAACAATTATGCAATACTTGGATGATCTAGTTATCGCCACAAAAATAAAATTCAAAGAGAAAGAACAAAATTCAGAGCTGAAGCCAAAGCAGCATCCCAATCATCCCATGATTTGTTCAAATGCATCTCTTTCGATGGCAAGAAAGAAATGACCTTAAAGAAGAAGGTAGTTATAAATGAAACAAGATTGATGAAAGGTTCCGAAGAGCACGTGACTTTAGTAAAGGAGCAAAATTAATCGGCTACACGGTACCAAAAGATGGCTCTGGTGAGGAAATTCAAAAAGCCATCGTGGATTTTTTGGTTAGAGAAAACTACCTCCTGGAACATTTGGTAGCGATCAGTTGCGATGGTACCGAAGTTAATACTGGTCATAAAAATGGTGTTATAACATTCATGGAACGATACCTTCAAAGGCCATTGCAATGGTTAGTGTGCCTGTTCCATTTCAATGAATTGCCGTTGAATGCTTTGGTAAAGAAATTGTTTGGAAAACAAAAAGGACCAGGACTCTGGCCAGGTGAATTTGGAATAGAAATTTTAAATTGTGAAAAATATGCAGTAAGTTTACTTTTAATTGCAACTGCCTGATTTAATGACAAATTCTTTATATTTACTCTTTATTTTTTAGGTCTAGCAAGGTTTTGCGTCAATATCTATGATATTGACGCAAAGCCTGAAAATATCGATTCATGGAACATACGCGATGACCAACGATATTTATATCGTTTGGTTGTTGCTGTTAATAACGGTTATTGCGATGAGCGATTAGCTAACGAAAAGCCTGGTCCAGTTAGTTCAGCACGTTGGTTAACAACCGCTGCTAGAATCTTACGCCTATATATAACAAAAAAACAGCCCTCTGTAAAAGTGTATGCGCCATTTTGGTTTCTGGTCAAGAGCCAGCCTCTTGCTATTCACGGAAGTCGACATTTATTCCAGTACATTTCATGGATTCGACAGTTACCGATGGACGTTCAATTGGCTATTCGACCAACAATCGCAAACAATGCGTATTTTTTTCATCCTGAAAATATATTGATGGCCATGATAACTGATCGAGATCAATTAATACGATCTAAAGGGTATGAACGAATTTTAAACGCTCGTCTTGAACCACCCACAACGATTCGCAACTTTTATGTCCCACATCATGGATTTATTAAGTTTGACACGGATTCGTATATAGAAATGATTGATTGGGATCAATTCACAATTACTGAACCACCAACAATACAGTTTTTCTTACAAGACGAGCTAAATAGATACAATTTTTCTGATGAAATAATTGATATTCCTGGTAAGCGTTTTCAATCTTAAAGAAATTTCTTCAATTTACTCATATCATTTTATTTGAACAGAATTCCTATGTCATTCCCAAAACACCGAACGATTTGTTCATGTCGTGAGCCAATCTGCAGTTGCAGTCACTGATGAACAACGTTTAGGGCACATTTTCGCCAAGCTTGATTGCCGTGAACGTTACAGCGGACTTGATTCCCGTCAAGATTTGATCAATCAGCTGTTCGACTAGCCTTAGCTTGTTTTATGTACATAAGAATAGGTCATTGACCGCTGGATATCTGGCTCCACATTGGTCGATGAAGAATTCCATGGTGTTGAACGGAATTCTTTGAGTCGCAGAGCAGCTACATTTTCTTCTAAGCACAATGTCACACTTGCATTGCGAAAGCATAAAAATCTTATTCCATTCGTTTGCTCCATATTTAATTGAATGTTTCATTACATCATTATATTTTTTTAAGAGATTTGTTATTTCTCTTCGTATCGTTGATATCGAAACTATAGAAATATATTTCCGTTGCCATAGCTGTCGGAGCGTTTTGGCTACGATTGTTTTATAATATGAAATTGTTCTCTCTTTTTTTATAATATGAAATTTTGGCGACACTCTCGGTACCTTCATGCTGAAGAAACAGAAAATTCTCAATAACATCGCGATTAGACAGTAGTTTTATTTATAAATTTACTCTTCATGTAACTTCGTGTAACTTGTGTGTGAGGTTGGGTGCCTTTCCTTTAGTTGCTGCTTTGCTTGTTGGATTGTTTTTTTATGTAATATGTTTCCGGCTAAACGACTGGAGCGATTTTGATGAAGTTTAGTAGGACGATTCTTCTGACCTAGGAATACAAGATAGACTTTTTGAAGTTATAAAAACTTTCAAAAGAGGGCGCTTTAAGAATTTAAATATATATTGCTCCATTGCGCCTGAAAGACTGAACCAATTGTAAAGAAATTTGGTATGAAAAATGAAGAAAAAAGGAGACGAAGCGAATACTAACGAATAAAACCGAAGTTGAAAGAAGTTATTTCGAAGGGATACGAAGCCATACGAAGATGAACCGAAGGCTAAAGTCCAAAAACGAAGACAAACTTCACTGAAATTTTGATGCGCTGTAACTTTTTTTCCTAAGAATGAAATTTAATAGTTCCTTGACAAAAGTCTAATGATTTTTTTATGAACTTTTATTATCTAAAAAAAAAAGTTTAAAGTTTTGGGGGTACTGAGAAAATACGACGAAAAATTGAAATATTTGGTCAAATATGGATTCCTAGGTAAAAATGTTATCAAAACGGGTTATTGTACTAATTGAGACCTATTGAACGGTATACTTTTTTTCAATATCGGGTTAAAACTGGTGAAGTTATACAAAAAAGACCATTTGGGGCAGATTTTGGGTTCACCTAAAAAAAAAATTTTAAGTTCTGAAATCCTCTCAACATAAGCTTTCATATTAGGGGCGGTAAATGCAAACTTTTTTTTTTCCCATATGGGGTGAACCATATCTTGGTCTGTATGGAAGCGAATAAACAACACCGATAGAGCAACACCACAACCCGCTCCAAGAGCTATCATCAACGCGCCCGGTATCGACCACGAACCAGAACTTGAAACTATAACAACATATGGAAGATAAGGGGAATATGTTGAGATATAGCATATAAAAACATAACATATAAAAGTAAACAAATAGCAATGAACTCAAACTTCATGTTAAGCAGAACATTGCCACAGCAATTTAATACTTATCGCCAAGGCCAATGCATGTGCTCAAAAATGCTTACATTGCACAATAGTGCAATGAACTTGCGCTAGCTGAGTAGCTGTTCATTGCACTCTATATAGTGCCAGCAACTTGCATTGTTTTTTTTTATTTTAAATTTATATTTCAGTTTATATTAATGTATTTAATTATGTAAATGTATTAATTGTATTAAGTCTAAGTGTATAAATAGTAGGTAAGATCAATTAATAAATCGAGTATTATTATTAAAGGCCAAACAAATCGGAGTTTTTAATTGTTCTCAAACATTATAATTGGTTTATGCACTAATTATACAATCAACGATTAGAACACGGCTCATTGTGCCTGTTCTAAACAAAACAATGTAAAAGCATATTTTACAATATGTTTTATGAAAAATCCGAAAGGCAAAAGTTCTTGATCGCAAGAAGCTTTACATGGCATTATTTACTCTCTGAAGCTTGCCACTGTCTACAGAGAGGTGACAGAACAGAAAAATCCACTTTGGCTGATTCCTTTTCGATAGCGGCGAAAGCAGCAGTTACATCTCTCTTCGTTCTGCCGATAATATCGATATCATCAGCATACGCAAGGAGCTGGACACCTTTGTAGAAAATGGTACCAGTTCGATGTACACCTGCCTTTCGTAGGATCCCTCTCCATGATGAAATTGAAGAGATCTTATAAAAGCGGGTCGCCTTGTCTGAAACCTCGTTTCGGTATTAAAGGTTTCGGAGAAGTCATTTCATACCTTGACGGAGCTGCATGTATTGCTCAACGTCATCCAGCAGAGCCTTATCAACTTTGCAGGTATACCGAACTCAGACATTGTTGCGTACGGGCAATCCCAAATCAGGCTATCGAACGCAGCTTTGTAATCAACAAAGAGATGGTGGATGTCAATTTGATTTTCGTCGGTTTTTCTTTCAGTGTTGGCGTAGTGTAAAAATCTGGTCTATGGTGGATTTGCCTGGACAAAAGTCACACTGATAAGGTCCAATCAGTGTTTTGGTATGCGGCTTCATTCTGTCATACAATACGCTTGAAATAACCTTGTATACGATGGAAATAAGACTGACGCTTCGGTAATTGGCGCAGATTGTCGGGTCTCCTTTCTTTAGTTTCGGACAAAGCACACTGAGATTCCAATCGTCGGAGATGCGTTCCACAATTCAGGAGCCAGGCCATCAGCACCTGCGGCTTTGTTGTTTTTGAGAACTGAACTGACCGACAGTGGAGCCAAAGATGCCTTCTTCTCCGACCTTCGCGTTAAAAGTGTCCTTGACAGCATCGTCCTTCTCCTCCGTCGGGGAATGCGCGAAAATTAGGCTTATCTGGAAGAATTTCGCCTTGATGCGGATTGTCGCCAGCCTTTCGTTCGCTGGTGTGAACCGGGAAACAAGATGGCGTGGTTTCCTGCTTACGACGAATCTATATCCAAATTCGCGTTTCTCCGCATGGCAGCTGTAGTAGATATCGCAGTATGCTCTCTTAGAGCAGCCTTGTAATTTCCATCGGATCTCCTGGATGGCGGTGATGTCAGCCTATATTTTTGCGAGGGCTTCCGCCAGTTGGACAGAGCCACCTTCCTTAAAAAGGGTCCGGACATTCCAGGTGCATATCCGTAAATCATTGTCCTAACTAAACGGGTTCTAGTTTGCCGTTTCCAATTTAATTATTGCTTTAACAAATATATCTGAGTGAAGTTAGTACAGGCTGTAATCACCCTTTACATAATCAATTCGACATATATTAAAAAAAATATTAAATTACCTTCTTTTCGGTCATCTTTAGAATTATGGTTATGTATATGAAAACGAACAACTTCTACAACTGAATTATATTTGTACAAGGCGTATCTTATATCTTCAACAGGCATATCTTCAGGTACTTCCAATACATATAAAGTAAAAGTATGGCGAGGTCGACAAGGAATGGAAATCTGAAATTAAAATCAGAATTTTTAAGTCAGTTTTCAGATTTCTTGAATTGTGTAAACTGTGTTTAGTACATAGTTCGTTTTTGTAATTGTATTACATATACATAAGTAATAAACGAAACCACAGGGTTGCGGCATAAAATTTGGTAGTAAAAAAACTTGTTTACAAAATAATGTGCTTGATCACTTTTCATATTTGGCACTACTATTATTTTGACCGCAACGGTATGTAATGTATTATTAAATATGAATAAAATACGATTGAAAGTATATAATGCTTTCGGTAATATAAGATAAGCCTTTATTCACTCCCTTGGCCTATTGTATATGATTATATAACAGTCCGTGGTAATCGGTAAGAAATAAACTCCAATTACGCATCGGAGCTGACACGCACACTTTTTTGTTGATTCTATTCCCACGTATCAAACACTTAAGAATTATGATTGCATTGCGAGACAGCTTAATGCATTGAATCTATTTTTAATCGTGACCAATCGTTGTTTCGTTTAAATGAAATCAATTTACATCTTTGCATAACAAAGAAGCTTAATCTACCAAACTCTTCTAAAACAGCAAACCGCCTTTTGTCTTTTTTTACAAAAAAATTGGCGGTGAAAATACATGTGTTTCTTAAATTTTCATTCCCTTTTGTCACAACAATTCGGCGCAAAATGATAGTTGCCTATTTAAAACTTGGGAAAAGGTTTTTACAAAAAATTAAAAATAATGGCATGGTATGATGGATATAGTGCAGGGATGGGCATTTTTGATTGTGTGCAAAGCAGAAAAAACGAAGATAAATTTTACGTATTTTCTCCCTATATTTAAAAAATTGCGCAAAGAGATGTTATGTCAACAAAGGCTGAAAAGCAACTTAAAAGGCAATTTAGCTTATTGTGAACGGGTGTCGACGGCACGCAAGCAGCATTTTGTTTTCAAACACGTGTGCTTGGGATTGTGCCCTTGGAAATTGTGCCCTTCTCTGATATAGTATGATAACTAGATACAAAATCTTTAAACTTTTCGAAATTGTGTTCAAACAGACTTAATCTTCTCATGCCTTTATATCAAATGAGACTTTTTTAACAAGACTCTAGAAACAGTTTAAATTTTTTTGAAATTTTTTTTTTTATTATTTTGTATTTTAGCAAATATTCTTAAGATTCTAAAAAACAATTTCATGGAAAAATTCCTTCGGGTTCAAAAGTTACAGCCGGATTAGTGAGAGCGCATTTTTAATTTTCGCCTTTTTTTTCTTTGTTCAGAAACTTTGAACGCGTTCATTCCGAAACCATGTTTTTCGTACTGGTTGCGGCACTAGCGGGTTCATTTTTTGACAACATTTTTTTTTTGTATATTTTTAAAACTTTATTCGCTATCGTATAACACAAGCTTTTTTTAAATTTTTTTTCGATTTTTTATGAATTTTTAAAGTCAATATTTTTTTCGAAAAACACACTTTCAAATTTGAAACATCACCAAAAATTGAAAAAAAATTTAAAAAAAGCTGCTGTCATACGATAACCAATTTTGTTAAGATTTAAAAAAGTAATTTTTTTCCAGATCGGACCATTTTTGCGACTCCAAGCGCTGCAACCACGAGGCCCCGTTTTTTTCTCTGCCGCCAGTTTCGAGCTCTAAGAAACCATGTTGGATTGAAAAATATATTTTTTTGAATATTTTTTCTTGTAATTTGTTCAATTCTCTACAATAATAAAAAAATGTTTGTTTTTGACTGAGTAATGAATTTTTAAAAAAGGTCTGTTTTCTCTGCCGCGAATGTTATGTCCCACCTTAAGATCACTTGTTAGCCAGGGTGGATTTAAGGGTTTAGAATTTTTTTGCTTTGTTGGGACGCACAATAAGAAGCACCTAGATAACATTGGTTACCAGTCAGTCTGTGCAAGTAAGGCGTTGAGTTTCACATAGTCTGTTTTTTTAAAGTTATATCTAGGGCGCGGATTTTCAGGCACTAAAAAAAAGAAAATATGCGCCTAAGACATGCAACTTAAATTTAAAAATATGCACTAAAAATAGAAAAATATGCATTAAAAATAAAATATACGCTGTTCTTCAGAAAAATATTTATTCATAAAAAATCAAAGAAAATTATATTTAAACATATTAATTCAATTATTGTCTGTAAAAATACCTTTAGTTTTGAATAAAAAAAAAGAAGAAGGAGTTACATAGTTAGTTGCATTTGTTATAAATATTTGCTATATTAGTTGCATTTGTTATAAATATTTGTTATATTATATATTTTTCATATAGTACATAGTTGCATTTGTTAATGCTGCATTTGCATATATAAAAAAGTGTTTTTTTATGTTGTCAAACAGAAAAGACTGCCGATTTGGTTGTAAAAAATTTTTGGAGAGAGAAAAGGATCGCTAAACGTCTACAGACGTGATTGGAGCAAACTTAAAAGCAGCGAGTTGATTTAGCGTATATTCGGTAGTACATACTTGTACTTCATTGTTGCCTAAATCAGCTATTTGTTTAATATTATTAAAACCAACATTCTTTTCAAGAACATCGTTTAATTTTTTAAATATTCTTGTGGCTGTTGCACTTTCTATAGCTCCGTTTAACAGCATCATTGACAATATTTATTTGATGATTTAGTTGGTGCCTACCTTCTAATGCAGTAATGGTGTTCGAAAGAAATCAGTAGTTTGAATAAATAAATGCCAAATGCTTTTTAATTAAAGGTGCGTTCAACGCCTCCTTCGATCGAGAAATCGCTGTGGAATCGGAATCATCTAGTTCTTTCAAAAAAGTTTAAAATTCTTCAAAATAATCATTGTAATACTTTACAGCATTCAACCATGTTCCCCATCTTGTAAAAATTGGTTCTGGATGGAGAGGCACGTGAGGAAATTGATCCTTGTAAAGTTCAACACGCAACGGTGCCTTCAAAAATATTTTTTTTCCATTTGATATCAGCTCATCAACATCTTCGAATAAATTTCGTATTTCCTCAGCGACTCTATGTGCAACAATTTTGGATGGAACAATTGGAAGCCCATTCCAGCCTTCACCATATATGGTGCTGCATCGGATAAAAATGAAAGAACTTTATTTTCATTAAAATCTTTGCCTAACAAATCCAGCGAATCATTAAAAGCACGAGCAATCGTTGCGTGATTGGTTTTTTCAAGCTGAACAATGTTAAGGAGGAATATTTTGCTGCTAATATCCTCGTCATGATGCAATATACCAACTATAACGTTTGCCACATACCGTCCTTGAATATCCGTAGTCTCTTCTATTGACATCCATAACAAATGATTTTTTTAAACTTTGCTTAATTTCATCCAATTGTTTATCGTAGAGTTTATCCACATATTTTTTCTGAGGGTTGAATCGCTAGGAATGATTTCTTTAGTGTATTCTTAAGACGTTTTAAGACATTCTTAACACGTGGGTGATTTAATTTTTTCAGGGGAATATTAGCAGAAACGCATCGCAGATATCCATAAAACATGATTTCTTTAGTGTATTCTTAAGACGTTTTAAGACATTCTTAACACGTGGGTGATTTAATTTTTTCAGGGGAATATTAGCAGAAACGCATCGCAGATATCCATAAAACATGTTTGGAGCATATGATAAAGACGAACTTGTTAGCAAGGATTGAGAAGATTCTTGTTTTTCACTTCTATCATACAGCGCCTTATATTTTTGGCTTCTAATGTGTTGCTCCACTAGGTATTTCTTTTCGTAATTTATATTTTTATTGCAAATCTTGCAAAAGAATTGATCTGTCCGTTTTGAAAATATATCCATATTCAGCCACGAATTTTGACAAAATTGCAGCCTTACTCTGCTTAACTTTCGGCATTTTTCTGAAATTAATTTTAAATAGATGTAAATGTATGTCAAAACATGCTGCATATTATATGTATTTGATAGGTACTCACTTGGGAATTAAGAAATTAAACACGAATTAGAAGTATAGAATAGTTTATACACAGTTTGAATAAATTTGGCCTGTTTCAATTTAATTTTAAGAAAAGTAACTGTAAACGACCATCTGCAAAAACCATATATTATGAAGACATTTCATCAAACCAAGTTCGTCTAGAACCAAATTCTGTCAAGGCGCCGAGATGGGTCCGGACCAAGTGGAAATGAAACCTTTGTTAACATGAGCTCTAAATGTTAAATTCTGGCAGCTGTTCGCTTATTTTCTGATGTTTGGTGAGTCTCTAAACCAGTTTGTTTGTCTCTACCCATGCCCCTTGCCATCCCTCATCAACACAATCGGTAGCCTGTGAGCGCAGAACTCAGAGCACAGTTGTTGTTGGCATAGTCAACACGATCGTTGTTGTTGTTCTTATTAGAGGACGTCGTTGTTGTTGTGGTTCTTATAAGATTTTGTAGCTGTGTGTGTGTAGGATATATTTGGTTATTTTGTTTATAATTTGGGTTTTTCATATTTTTGCAATTTTCGTCCAACTGAAAATATCTGAAGTTGATGTAGTAGTAAAAACGTTGTAACTATTGTGTTTTAAATCGGATTAAGGTACATCCAAGGACAAAATTAAATAAAATTGATCGTGTATTAATATTGCATCAAAAATAAATTTTGACAAAAATTAATTCATATATACGATATAAAATATAAAATATACAATATAAAAAATAAAAATATAAAAAATATACTAATAAATATAAAATTAAAATATAAAATATAAAATATAAAATATAAATATAAAATATAAAATATAAAATATAAAATATAAAATATAAAATATAAAATATAAAATATAAAATATAAAATATAAAATATAAAATATAAAATATAAAATATAAAATATAAAATATAAAATATAAAATATAAAATATAAAATATAAAATATAAAATATAAAATATAAAATATAAAATATAAAATATAAAATATAAAATATAAAATATAAAATATAAAATATAAAATATAAAATATAAAATATAAAATATAAAATATAAAATATAAAATATAAAATATAAAATATAAAATATAAAATATAAAATATAAAATATAAAATATAAAATATAAAATATAAAATATAAAATATAAAATATAAAATATAAAATATAAAATATAAAATATAAAATATAAAATATAAAATATAAAATATAAAATATAAAATAAAAATATAAAATATAAAATATAAAATATAAAATATAAAATATAAAATATAAAATATAAATATAAAATATAAAATATAAAAATATAAAATATAAAATATAAAATATAAAATATAAAATATAAAATATAAAATATAAAATATAAAATATAAAATATAAAATATAAAATATAAAATATAAAATATAAAATATAAAATATAAAAATATAAAATATAAAATATAAAATATAAAATATAAAATATAAAAATATACAAATATAAAATATAAAATATAAAATATAAATATAAAATATAAAATATAAAATATAAAATATAAAATATAAAATATAAAATATAAAAATATAAATATAAAATATAAAATATAAATATAAAATATAAAATTATAAAATATAAAATATAAAATAATAAAATATAAATATAAAATATAAAATATAAAATATAAAATATAAAATATAAAATAAAAATATAAAATATAAAATATAAAATATAAAATATAAAATATAAAATATAAAATATAAAATATAAAATATAAAATATAAAATATAAAATATAAATATAAAATATAAAATATAAAATATAAAATATAAAATATAAAAAATAAATATAAAATATAAAATATAAAATATAAAATATAAAATATAAAATATAAAATATAAAATATAAAATATAAAATATAAAATATAAAATATAAAATATAAAATATAAAATATAAAATATAAAATATAAAATATAAAATATAAAATATAAAATATAAAATATAAAATATAAAATATAAAATATAAAATATAAAATATAAAATATAAAATATAAAATATAAAATATAAAATATAAAATATAAAATATAAAATATAAAATATAAAATATAAAAATAAAATATAAAATATAAATATAAAATATAAAATATAAAATATAAAATATAAATATAAAAATATAAAATATAAAATATAAAATATAAAATATAAAATATAAAATATAAAATATAAAATATAAAATATAAAATATAAAATATAAAATATAAAATATAAAATATAAAATATAAAATATAAAATATAAAATATAAAATATAAAATATAAAATATAAAATATAAAATATAAAATATAAAATATAAAATATAAAATATAAAATATAAAATATAAAATATAAATATAAAATATAAATATAAAATATAAAATATAAAATATAAAATATAAAATATAAAATATAAAATATAAAATATAAAATATAAAATATAAAATATAAAATATAAAATATAAAATATAAAATATAAAATATAAAATATAAAATATAAAATATAAAATATAAAATATAAAATATAAAATATAAAATATAAAATATAAAATATAAAATATAAAATATAAATATAAAATATAAAATATAAAATATAAAATATAAAATATAAAATATAAAATATAAAATATAAAATATAAAATATAAAATATAAAATATAAATATAAAATATAAAATATAAAATATATATAAAATATAAAATATAAAATATAAAATATAAAATATAAAATATAAAATATAAAATATAAAATATAAAATATAAAATAATAAAATATAAAATATAAAATATAAAATATAAAATATAAAATATAAAATATAAAATATAAAATATAAAATATAAAATATAAAATATAAATATAAAATATAAAATATAAAATATAAAATATAAAATATAAATATAAAATATAAAATATAAAATATAAAATATAAAATATAAAATATAAAATATAAAATATAAAATATAAAAATATAAAATATAAAATATAAAATATAAAATATAAAATATAAAATATAAAATATAAAATATAAAATATAAAATATAAAATATAAAATATAAAATATAAAATATAAAATATAAAATATAAAATATAAAATATAAAAATATAAAATATAAAATATAAAATATAAAATATAAAATATAAAATATAAAATATAAAATATAAAATATAAAATATAAAATATAAAATATAAAATATAAAATATAAAATAT